>CM024700.1:37792694-38359578 GCA_014182845.1 Corymbia calophylla | reverse complement strand
AATTCATTGAGCTAAAACCCACAAAATTAATTATAAACTGGAGAATTTCATGTCTTACAAAGATTAAAAGTAAAAATGAAAGAAGTTATTCAAGCCAAAGAAGCTGTAAAAATAAAAGTGATTTGGGCTAAACCTGACTAAATAACCGAAAAAATAACTTTTTGCAAGCTCTTCGCTGCCGAAATGACAGTTGCATAACAAGCGGGAGTAAAGATGCCTGCACCGCAGCAACCCTACACACAGCATTCCTCGATGCTGCAGCAAATTGACTACTACTCAAGAGGATGCACGACCACTTAAGAAGCCTGTAACAACCCGTATGAGATTGAGCCTTAAGCAGCTTATCCATAAACTGAACAAGGGTAGCGGCAAAACACTTCATGAATGCAGCCTCGCCGAGCTTCCCTTCACAATCACAGCATCTACGGCTTTCCTTGACCGCAGATCCTCATACAGGAACAGAGTTTTAAAGATGATATCTACCAATTGTGATGCGATCTCAGCAGACACCTCTGCACAGCCAAACAGAATGATCATTTAAACAAAGCTCCCAGGGTTGATGAACATGCACCGACCTCAGAAGGCTAAATCACAACACATCCAAACAGTCATGCGAAAAGAAAATTCCAGAATTTGACACAAATGGGGCCAAAATAACACAATTCCTCAGACTTCAAGCCAACAACCTCCAAAAAATCACGTTTAAATACCACAATAAACACACACGCTTGATTGGTTGATGGCGCCGCTAGCAGAAAAGTACCATCTTTACATCAACACACACATAAAAGTACCATCTTTACATCAACTCTCCTCCTCTCTCACTTCTTCTCTTCTTTTTCTTTCTTTCTCCACTCCCGCAAGGCATTCACACACACTCACAAAAACACCAAGACTACTGCAAATGCGAATCGAGCTGGATCGAATTCAAGCTCGGCTACCTAGATTACTCAACAAGGACGGGACTACATCTCGAATATCCTGATGCGCTCCTTGGGGACGGGGTGGAGACCAGCCCGGCGACGGCGGCGAGGCGCTCAAGCGGTGAATCCGCCATTCCTCCGGGAGGGAGATTTCCCCTTGCTGCGGTGGGAGGGGGCCCGGCGGCGGTCAGTGCTCCAGCTCGGGAGAGGAGAATCGAGCTGCCGTCGTTAGGGTTTTAGGATTTCCGCCGAGGGAGTGACGGTGATGGAAGTATGGAAAGAGAGCAGAAACGTCAGCTGAGGGAGACGGAGGGGGACAGAGGGGCTGCGCAGGCTTTGGGGGAGAGAGAGAGAGAGAGAGGAGAGAGAATCATGCAGCGTCGCGAGAGGCTCGGCGAAGACGACGGGCTTTGGGCCCATTGGGTCTCGGGCTTTCGGGCCAGGCCCGTTGAAACGAGTCTCTTGGGTTTCTTCGTGGTTCCATTGATGGATCGGCATTGGGCCGTCGGGTCCCGAGCCGGTCGATTCGGAGACTGGCCCCGACGGGCGGGTGGAGGGAGAGATTTTCGGGGCGGCACGGCCACTAGGGGGCGGGGCGGCTTTCGTAGGGGGCGGCAGGGTAGGGCCGATGTCTTCTTTTCGAATGTACCTACTTTATCATGTTAAATTAGGGAAAAGAAGATACCAAAGGCGGGATGTGTTAGACATTGTTATGCAGTTAGTGTACAAATTTGACTGCCCAAACCGATCAATCGAGTTCAATTTTCGGGAACGTCGATTGATTCTTGATTTCTAAAAGTGGAGACAGTGTAAAAAAGAAGGAACTAAACTCCCACCAACTACATATATCCTTTTTTAACTTCTTCAAAAAAAAATGATAGGCCTTTTTTTTTTTATTTCTTCAAAATAGAAGGCATTTCGAGTACTGAGAAAAAATTGATCAGCTCCATTGGATTAAATTGAAACTGAACGAATCTAAAATCAATTATCCTTAATCGTCATGTCGTGATTAGCCAACAAAGTGTCTTTCATGGTTGATCATGCAAACTCCTCTCAATGAGCACATCTCGAGATTTGTCTCCCTATATGCATTTTCAGTTACATTGAGCTCTCAAATTTGATGGATTTCACGTTAAATATATCCATGTTTATTTGGATACATGAAAAAGTATGCTCCCATAAATCTCTAGTAATCCATCCTCAAAATTCTGCATTATAACTCGATGTGATGCAGTACAGTTTGTTCAATAGGATATGATGGTTTTTCTATCACCGCCTTTTTCAATATGTAAGATAATAAATTGAGGAACGAAAAAGCTTCATGGATGTAGAGATCTTAGCAAAACTAGTAGATAATTCTCTTCATTCTTACTTATGCTTAGGTTATTCAAAAAAATGGTTTCCTAGCACGATATAATTGACAACTCATTAACACAGTAACAATTGATTATTTGTCAAATACAAATTTTCTTTTGGCAAAAGAAAGCCACTAGTTTCGTGCCAAAAGGAAAAAAAAAGAATTAAAAAAAGGCAAGAAATCAACGTAGATCAAGAGTGAGCCCCACATTCGATATCAATCTTCGTTGCTGAAGTGGCGCTCGTAAGGAATAGTGTGGCAAATTCAAGGTGATAGGGGGATGTCTACAGCCACACTTGAGGTGGAAAAAACACGAACATGAAAAAAAGGGTTAACTTAGTTTGAATAAGGTCTGGTATCCAATAATCAAATCTCAACGCATTTGAAATGACCCGTCTTGTGACTTGGATGCATTGACCCACAATCTGATAATCTGGACTTGAATCCACCCAAACTAGCTGATTGCCAAATCTACTTCGAGCATCTCTTTTTCCATTAACTTGAATTGTTGCATGCTCTGCATATCTATGAACCAAATGGCATGGACAATGATAGATTTGGATCACAAAATATGGTAAACCCCAACCATAAATTAAATTTTTTTTTTTTAAGTTTTTGTATGCTATTGCAACGCTTCATGGACAAGTTACAGCATAATGAGCATGATGAGAAGTTATTGACTAAGCATCTCGAAGGATGAATCTCCAAAAAATTTGCACTCCCATGACGCAAAGTTATTTCATGAACTCAATACATATACTAGACTGAATATGGACTATCAAGTCTGGTGAGATCTGTCAATTTCAACAGTCCAAATACACCTCAGTTCATTTGTTGTATATCACTTATAACACAGATAATCAACATATGGCCAGTAAAATATCAGGTTGTCACACAGAATTGGTTCTCATGCATGGCTTCCTAAAAGCCGCTTCTCCAGTCGTTGGCAATTAATGAAAGCCTGAAAGGTAGGTCAATCTTGTACACAGCAATTCAATGGGAGATCGTCAATTGGACAGGGTGTTAGTTCAACTGCTTGTTTCTCCAGCTAAGTCACACTAGAAAAAGGAAAGTTATGCAAGTAGTTGGCTTGGCACTAAATACAATTTTCACCTCACGCTAAACTTTGGTGGTCCGCGAGTGATAACCAATTGGGGCTGTTTACTAGAGGCGTGATTTAGGGTTTTAGGTCTATGTCTCTTCAAGTGGTAAAGCCCTGGCCATATGATAAGCTTGATGAAACTCAGCAATTCCTACATTCATCATAATACCTTCCAAAAGGCAAGTGGAGGCTGCTTTTCCAGATTCATTGTCAATACTGATTAATCCTAGCTGAAATCAAGTTCGCTGCAAGTCAGCATGAGAGCTGTGAGAGTAGTTGCTGATCCTTGGAAATTTTGCAGGGGTTGACTCTCTGATTTTTCTAAACTTTGTGACACAGCATTAGCTATTGGTGGGGTATATAGTTAATGGGCTACAAAATTTTCTTGAGTGGCAGGTCAAGCCCTTGAGACTGCTCATTAATGTCCATCATGTGTAACCTCTCTCTATTTTACCCTGAGAGGTCTTATGGATGAAAAAGACATCTTGTGTGTTAGTTTCACAACTGACAGAATACAATTGATCAATCACAATGCATATATAGTATCTACATTTGAGTTCTGAATCTCTTGTTTCATAATAACTTCTCCTCGTGGAGCCGAGCCCCCAAAACCCTCTTATAACATTCTCCCCGTTACCAATTGGCGAGAAATTATTTTCTTCATTCTTGTTGATATGATGTCGAACCATATCAAGAACGATAAACACGAAATTTATTCCCTGTAACTTGTTTGAAAGAACTTCTGTAATATCCACCCCAAAAATGACTTCTGATAAAGACAATATACAGAATGGGTAACGCAGACAAAGAGGGAACTCCTTTATTGCTTAACATATAGTCAACAGTTTAGCTGGTGATTATTTCCACAGTAGCTGGTGACACTTAATGCCATGGGAGACCATGAACGTCAGTGTGTAGTTTGCTCGAAGAAATTGCAACATGATGCTTTTTAGATCCAGTGATAGAAAACTTCATGAATGCAGCAATATCCACCTGCAAAAATAACTCATGTTGTAAAGAATTGTAAAAGGAGTAGGTGCCCACTCTTAAATTTGATCCCTTGTTTGTAATTAACAATGCAAGCACCTCTCTTTTTTTCCATTTCAATGTTGGGTTCCAACGCATTGCCATTAAACCTCTCTTTTCAAAACCCTAAAGAACTTGAGGATTCATAAACCTATCCATTTGTAGGGGCGCTCGAGCTCCGAATCTAGGTCGCAAATATGAGTCTCGTGACCTCAAATCTGAGACGTGCAACCTCAAATGTGAGGTCGTGCACCTCAACTCTAGGAGGCAACCTCCATTGATGGAGGTCGACCCTAGAGCGAGAGAGAAAGAGGTTGACGGTGTTTGTAGTGGCGGTGCTCAAGTTCCAATTTACTGCCGCCGGCGGCTGAATTTCGTTTTTTTTTTTTGGGGGGAGCGGGGAGCCGGTTTTGATTTAATAGTGATATCGAACATGTAAAAAAATGCAGGATTACCCATATCATAAAAGAAAAAGGTTCAAAAACAAATAGTACTACAAATTAACTTTGAGTGACGCTTAAAAGCGGAAGATGATGTTGATGTCTGTGGTTCCCTAGTCACAGAGAAGCAGGTGAACCTGCACAAAAACCCTAGTCCCCGTATTTATTGAGTCCCCCTCCCCCTCCCCTTAATTAATGGGTCGACATTACAAAAACTCTAAACTGACGTATCTATAATAAATTTATTTAAAATTATTTTTTGACTACCAAAAATATCAAATTGATTCATCTATGACAAATTTACCCTTCATTAGTTTTTTGCTAAATTTTACTTTGTCAAATTACGAGGTAGATGACATGTGACAATTAACGAGTATGTATGTTTAAGGTTTAACATTCCTCTTCTCATAAGGGTACCGTTTGTGATTTTTTGTAGTATTAATCTAATTTAATAGAAATTAATGGAGAATAAATTTGTCATAAATGTATCAGTTTGAAGTTTTTGGTGATAAAAAATTAATTTACGGTAAATTTATTATATATGTATCAATTTAAAGTTTTTGATGGTCAAAAATTAGTTTATAGTAAATTTATATTAGTATACCAATTTTAGAGTTTTTTGTGATATTCATTCTTAAATTATTGATTACCTCATGTAAACCTCTATTCTTTTGGAATCCCCCTCCCAGAAAAAGAAAAAAGAAATAACCTCTCAGTTGACAATATTCTTTTTGAATAGTAATTTGACTTAATTATGTGAGGGCAAGTAAAGATACAAAAGTTCATGGAGAGGGGGAGTATGATTTAAGTAGCAAATCCAAAAATTCAATGTCGAGACGTTGACTTATCAATTTATAAAAGTCGCTTTCATCGTATCATATGATTGTGCATGATTTCTTGTGTAGGTTTGAGACAATTGACATTGATCCCAACTACTCCATACTAAATCAATTGCTGGCCATGGCGCTAGTTGACGCATGACCAATTTACACAGCACAAGGCAAAACTCGAAATATATTGGTGGGTATAGACAAGCTTTTATTCCTAGTAAATCGTTTCAAGGTATTGGTATATTAATGCTAATATATCCAACATACATCTACATGCGTCAACATGTCAACCTTAGATGATATATTGCGCAATAAATCCGTCATCTCAGCTCATTTCCTACTCGTGCAACCTAGAGAAATAGGATGGTGATGCCAGCATGCCGAAAGTGATGAATTAGCCAGCTGCTTCTATTTTTCCTTATTTTTCTGGACAAAAAGCAAGAAGTGGTCCTTGTTGGCGGCACTGCGTGCAAATACTCGTTCCAGAGAACCAACCTTATCTTCTTTCTAACAACGTCGGACAGGAACTTATAACTATATAAAGCCTGTTATATTATTGCAGTCACGTAGCCAAGTGGAGTGTTTTCCACTTAAATAGCAAACCCAGAACTCATTAGCCTCTCACTCTCCCTCTCTCTCTCTCTCTCTCTCTCTCTCTCTCTCCATGACCATGGCTAGATTCCTGCATTCATCTCCAGCTACCGTCCTTCTTGTGATTGGTCTAGTTGCGGCGGTGATGGGGACTTTCCTGTGCCTGTCTGCAGAGGCGGCTCGAGCATTCTTTGTGTTCGGCGACTCACTTGTCGACAATGGCAACAACAACTACTTGGTGACCACGGCCCGTGCAGACTCGCCCCCCTATGGCATCGATTACCCGACTGGCCGGCCCACCGGCCGGTTCTCCAACGGGTTCAACATTCCAGACTTCATCAGTAGGGTTTTCGTTTTCACATTTCAGTGCACATTTTCTGTTTTGTTACGACGCAAATGAGGCCCGGTTTACCAGCTAAACTGTGAATTACTCAGGTCAGGAATTAGGTTCCGAGTCGACATTGCCGTACTTGAGTCCAGAGCTCACAGGACCCAAGTTACTGGTTGGTGCTAACTTTGCTTCCGCTGGAATCGGAATTCTCAACGACACTGGAACACAATTCGTAAGCATCATCTGTTCTAGCTACCTCTAAAATGACTAATATTCATAAACAATGAATCAGCATGTATCTTATTCATAATAAATAGCAACAAATACTCATAAAATTCATAATATTCGACTCGATTAAGTCAACAAATAAATAGCAATACTTAGCCTACTCGTCGATGCTTGCGTTTAAAATGTAAAGACCCCAGTGCAGACATGGTGTACTTGCTGTTACTAGCGTTATTTAACATGTTGGAACGTTCAATGTAACGACATCTTTTTTCCTCTGTCTCGTGGACCCCGAAAATTTCGTGAACATGTCCTGCCCAGGTGATTATGAACTAGATATACGTACGATGCATGTATTGATGTCGACCTTTGCATGACCTTGAAACTCATATTTCTCAAAGCCATATGGAGCCATTTACCTCTAGGACAGACGTGGCGAGCGATTTTTGTCACTCATATCTCTTTCTGCTACCGATCCATTGGTATATAAATAGCTTGTGAAGAAATGAAGTGTGTATTTTGTTTGGCAGATAAACATTATAAGGATGTACAGGCAATTCCAGTACTTTGAGGAATACCAGAGGAGAGTGAGTGCTCTGGTAGGAGCTGAGAGAGCCCAACAGCTGGTGAACCAAGCGCTCGTGCTCATCACCGTTGGGGGAACGACTTCGTGAACAACTACTTCCTGGTTCCTTACTCAACCCGGTCGCGCCAATTCACGATCCCCGACTACGTCAAGTACCTCATCTCCGAGTACCAGAAACTCCTCGAGGTAATCGAATTCGACCCCTCTTGGCTTCCTTTGGATTTTTGTTAACAAGTCTCTTTTCATAGGACGTTGCATCGTCTCGACCTTTTTCATCATAAACTTTCAAGTTGAGCCGTGGCTTTGTCTGTGCCTTTTCTGGAACAAAGTTGAAGGAATTTTGCTCGAGTATTATTTTACAATGTGGATGACCTAACTAGATAGGGATTAATTAACTTATATAATAGAGAACATAACCCTTCACAAGTTTGTTTTATCCATCAATGTTAATGTTGTCTATGGCAATTATGGTATTGCAGAGGCTGTATGAGCTCGGGGCGAGGAGGGTGCTAGTGACGGGGACAGGGCCAATAGGTTGTGTCCCGGCGGAGCTGGCATTGCGGAGCAGGAACGGGCAGTGCTCGCCGGAGCTCCAGCAGGCCGCCTCGTTCTTCAACCCTCAGCTTATCCAGATGCTCCAAGGGCTCAACCAGGAGTACGGCTCTCCCGTGTTCATAGGCGCCAACACCGACCTCATGAATGGTGACTTCATCACCGACCCTCAGGCCTATGGTAATCTTAATCATATGCAAAAAATTTCTCAATATCGATACATCATATGCTGCGCATTGATCACAACCGCTTACCTAAATCTGTTGAAGCTGTTAATTATAAGGAGAAAAAGACTTCTGATAGGGAGGGAAAGGCATTACTGAACTTATCTCATGAATTGCTGCAGTACAAGATAAGGATTCTCATGCCACCGATTAGCAAATTTGAAGCCAACATTTAAAAAGAATCCTACAATGGTCATGCTACGTTGCCCAACATCATATCATAATTTACACATACATGATGTTCGATGACATTATATTAGTGCAGGGTTTGTGACATCACAAGTGGCATGCTGTGGCCAAGGGCCTTACAATGGGATCGGGCTATGCACCCGGGCATCGAACTTGTGCCCTAACCGAGACCAGTATGCATTTTGGGATCAATTTCACCCGTCACAGAAGGCGAACGGGTTGATCGTCCAAGCCATCATGCAGGGGTCTGCCGAATACATGTACCCCATGAACCTCAGCACCATCCTGGCCCTGGATGCTCATCTGGTCTGAAGAAATTAGTCAATTCAAAGTTATCTGAGAGGCATTTGTTTTCTGTCTTAATCGTTTTCTTGATACAAAGCATTGTCTTATGGTCTGTCTCAAGTTATCAAGGAGGACTTGTGCAATTCCCACGATTGATGAATGGGTCCTGACAAGGTATTCTTAATATCTATGTATGAACTGTTCGTTATATGTCCTCAGAATGGGGAACTTCGATTTTTAATCCTTTTTTTTTTTCAAATTAGCCCGTTGCATTTGCTTGTCAAACCAATCACCGATATAGATCAAATAGATCACGGGACAAAGTCGATGGACTAATTTGACTATGGAATGAATGAATCGTGTTGACCCAAGAACAAATTTGGAGGCTTGATTTTGGGCGAATCTTGTATCAGTCATCCAGGAAGGGAACTTAAATTAATTTGAACTAAACGACTCACGAACTTCAGTATGTCAACTCTAGTAAACCGGACACATTCCAAGCACAGTAGCTTTTTCTTCATCATCTGTAGAGGCCATCGGCATATATTGACTGGCTTAAAAAGCAAACGGGCCCTAATGGGCCACACAGTAGAAGAAAACACATGAACCACACATGATCATGGGCCGAAGCTGAATCGCCCGCTAGGCTTGAGCATCTAATGGGCGGGCTTGAACAATGACCTTCAGCCGGTCGGGAGAGTCAACCCCTAATTGATTTTTTTTTTATATGGATGGACCTTCGTGAATTGTTCCCGTCCCGGCCTAACCTAGGCCCTTTCAATTTTTTATAAAAAAAATTTAATGATTTTTTTAATCACGGGCGAATCGGTGCTAGGGCTTTTTTGTTCCGACGCCATGCCTAAACTATCCAAGCACAAGCATCTCGACTATGTACTAAAAAGGACTAGCCCGAGCCCATCTAGGCCCGCCCATCGATCGAGCTTGCGACATTGTAGCCCCTCTGAGGTCTCATACATTAAGGGAGGCATTGGCAGTTAGATCCTAACATGGCAATTATCAAACCTGGTAATCCCATTTTGTATCATGACAACCAAGTTGAGTGCTCATTCTTCTACTAGCGCCTTTAGTTCTCTACTCATTGCGTGCTCGAACAGAAGAACTGCACAATCGGAAACAAGACGTGTTTGCCTAGTTGAGTTAATGAATTCAGGTATATCTTGGTCCTCTGGTTTGCTGTAACCCATTAAGAGGTGGAAAAAACAGGTCAACAAGATGAAATTGCATTAAGTTGAACTGCTTCTGCTGCTTAATTAAAACAGTATGGGCTTCATTGTGTCCCCTCCCATACCTCAATTACCTTGACTTTCCCTCTTAAATTTATAACTTCAACACAAATCTAGTCGATGAAAAAAATAGTTGGGCATATTCGTCGTCATAATGTTAAGATACTTCGAAGAGGGGCATTCCTATTTTAAAGTTGAAATCTGACCGCGTCATTTTTTTTTCTTTTTGTTGAGTTTTGGCATTGATTTTGCATATAATTTGGTTAAGTAATTACATAACCTCACTTCCTTTTGTGTGTAAAAACCATGAAATTACTTAAAAGATCAAAATGGGGTACATTTAGTGGGTTTGGTGAGAAGCTTCTGCACCTGAATTTTCATGCAAGATGCAAATATGGAGCTTAAACAGAATGGTGGCTCTAATTGAACTGCACGCATTGAAGTGCCGCACGAGGTAGTTTGATCAAAGTTTGCTCTGTCATTTTGCCTTTACGTAAAGAAGCACTTACTTTAGGGAAACCTAATGACGCTTCTGACAAAATCGAGAGCAAATAAAGTTCTAAGGACAGTGCTTCTTCAGTTTGTTCTGCCAAACAATAATAATAATAATCTCGAGAACATACTTAGAGGCTCATTATAGTAAATGTTTTTTCTGTTTTTCTTTTGGTCGAACATTATAGTGACTGTTAAAGACCCTATAAAATCACAATTTTTGATTTTACTTCCATTTTCTTTTCTTCCAGAATGCTGATTCTTTTTCCAGAACTAGAAGGGCCAAAAGAAGACCCATAGGAATAAGAATATACAGAGAAGCTTGAGGCCTAATGGAACCAATAGACTTTGACATTGTTGGAGTGATTCACATCAATTGAACTGCCAATGCTTTGATCTTATTCCAGAAGTCACAGCAGCATACAAGCAAGGCCAAAACCAAAGCTTCAAACAGCAATGTGGAGAATTTTCTTTTTCCATTTTGTATCATCGAAATCTTACCATATTGATGCGATCACCGCAAATTCAATAAGATTTCTATGTCTGATGATTGGGTTCCTACGTGAGGATAAGTTTTTGTCATATGGAAAGTGGGTGTTATGGCACGGCAACAAGGACTATTGACATCTCGAAGCTCCTAAAAGATGACATTGCATTTCCTGATTGGAACATGGAACTTTGCTCCACTAGTCACTGCATCGCAAAATTCCTTTTTTCTGCACATGAATGCCAGTCTGATCATTTTGAGCAGTATACAAGACATGAGAAGCTGAAGACGCGAGTTCTGATGGGAGAATTGCTGAATATTTACCGCACTTTGGACTTACCTATCTTTTCAAGTCAGTTGTGGAACTTAATTTTTCATCTAAGTTCATCATTAAGTCTCGATAATCATACTCGGGTTCATCACTGAGGTGGTTGATCAAAGTATCCAGCAAAAAGCACTCGGCTTTTTTAATGGCTCAGCAGGCATTGAATACGATGATGAGCTAGTAGAATTAGTTGCCAGGCACAACTACCATTTAGTAATTCACAGTTCCTGTTTTTGGTGGTACTTTACACCAAAAGGCAGTCTCAATGTCGACAAGTATATAAAAGGGCCAATCTCTCAGTCCTCCAACCACATCCTTCAAACGCTTTTTGTGAACTTCCAATAGTGCTGGTCCCAAGTTCCTTTCACTTTGGTACTTCAATGGCTGGCTCATCATCTTTCAATTCCTTTTGTTGAAATTTTAACGCGGAATTGGATCGAGCGAATCGGATAAAATTAGTCGGAAGGAAGGAAAGGAAATCGGACACCGGATTTACGTGGTTCGGTCCGAATATCGGAATCTACGTCCACGGGGAGAGCAGCACGGAATTCCACTATAGAACCAAGCGATACAATAGAGATTACACCCACTCGAGTACTCAAACACTCACTCAGTGTTTTCCAGTCCCCAATTACACCTAATAACTCACACAGTGTTTAGCCCCTCACAATTTCCAGTGAAATTCTCACTCAAGGAATTATACAAATTCTACTAACAAGAATTTAACTGACTAAAACACCCAGATGTAATTACAACGAGAAAATCTCCCTTATGCCGAGAGCTCCCACGCGTTACTCGCGCTCTTCTTGCTCTCTCTCGGTGCTCAAAGGCACTCCCCCTGTGCGCAAAGGCACGCCTTCTCCTTCGCTCCTTCTCTGCCTTTTATGAAGACAAATGGCGCCCATCTTCACGCGTCTCCGTGCAATTAATGATGTTGGGTGTGCATGGCCATCATCCACCGAAGGAACAAATCTTCTGTCTTCCCTCTTTTCTTTATTTAATAGAAAAGGACAAACATAGCCCACAAAATATGACAAAGGAGGAGAAGGCATTCGGCGCCTGCAAGATAGGCTTCTGAAGCCACTCACCAATTTCCATGAAGAACTCATGCATGCATTTAATGAGCGGAGAAGACTTGCACGTTTCTTTGACCATTGTTCCTGCAGCTTCCCTCCTTTTCTATAATTGTTGTCAAAGATGGGCAATATTTTATTTCCCATCTTTCTTCATGCACGTTCACTTCCTTTGGCAGAAGACAAGAAGAAAATATTAATTTAATGCTTCTTCCACCATTTCCAAAGTCCAACCTACAGCAAATTCCTTCTGGCCATTCTTTCTGCCGCACGCTTCCTTGTAGCCGCGTTCATTTTCAGACATGCATGCAGGAGGCAACAAGATTACGTATAATTAATTCTTGATCTGCACATGATCAAGTAGTTTGATTTTATTCACGGACTCAAATTCGAGACATAATTTTAACAATCTCCACCTTGGCTCGACGTTTGAGCCAAATCACCATCGCTTCCGTGGAAATTTCGCTGCTACTCTCCCACAGCCCCAATGGGCTCAACCGCCACATAATGCTTTCAAGTTCAAGCCACGCTTGAACTTCGCCATAACCGTGGACCTTATCAAGACACCAACTCCACCTGCATAATTAGCTGCTCCACAAGGATTTTCCGACATAACCTCCCCGTATCGCGATAAAGCAAATCCATTATTGCAAACATATCGGCCGAAGGTTGAACACGCACCTTGTCAATTTCAGCGGAATAAAGCAACCGTTGGCTCTACCGGCTCCACCTCGCTACAAGCATCATCCGTGTCGATTATTCCACTAGTACCTGCTACCTCAGGAGTTTCTAGTTGCAACTCCACCTTGAGCTGAACACTGTCCAGATCAGCATTAACACTGCCACAAACACTCATAACTAGAAGTACCGGAGACTTGTCAAAGGTAACTTCCCCGCGTCAACAAAAATTTATATCCGGCACCACAACGATCGCCCCCTCACCTTGTGCATAGCCATGGAATATGCACCTTGCCCTCTCATCGAGCTTACCATCACTCACTTGAAAATAATACGGGCAACCAAACATTCTAAACGTAGAATAACCAGCAACGTTACCTGACCACACTTCTTCAGGAGTCCGATATTCAACAGCAGTCGATGGGGATCTATTTACCAGGTAGCTTACCGTACTAAGTACATCAGCCAGGATTCTCCTAGCAACACCAGCACTAGAGACCATTTTTCGGGCCGTCTCTAGTAATGTTCTGCTCATCAATTCTGCAAATTGTTGTGGTTTGCTGGCACTAGTGTGGTGTTTCACTATGCCCTCCTTCATGCAGAATTTATTTACCAGCTCCGTGCAGAACTCCATGCTCCTGTCAGTTCGCACATGCTTGATCGACCTACTAGTCTCCGTCTCGATCAAAGCTCTCGACCGCGTGTTCCTGACACTAGCATCAAACTTGTGCATCGGCACAACCACCCAGGTCTTCCTCGAGTAGTTGTTAGACTCTCGAACGGATGCATCCGACGTCTCTGGGGGCGAAACCATCACTTGTCTTACCTTGAAGTTCATACAGGCCACCGTGCTTGATTTCTCTCATTATCACCAGGGCATCTCGAACAACCTTTAGAACTCCACCTTCTGAAGAAAACCTGCAACCAGCTGAATCTTCGCTCATCTTTAAATGAAACAGACGTCGCATCAAATAGACCCCGTTGATTGCGAGAGGGTTTCTCGTACATATTTGACAGGGCTTTCATCGGTCCCGGTGGTCTTCTCCTTCACGATGTTAAACGCGACGTTCCGAGATAACGTCGGCCCGAATAACACCCATCGCTTGTCTATCTAGCAATTCCCACTCGGCATCTTTCATCGAGTCTGGCTTCTCTCCATATAAAGGTAAATGCAGATTTCTTTGGTACAAATAATCTTCAATCTGCATCTTCCAGAAGGCAAAATCCTTCCCATCAAATCGGTCGATTCTCACCTTTCCTTCTTCCATTGCAACCAATTCGCCAACCTTGGCTCTGATACCACTTGTTGAATTTTAACGCGGATATTGATCGAGCGAATCGGATAAAATTAGTCAGAATGAAAGAAAGGAAATCGGACATCGGATTTACGTGGTTCGGTCCGAATATCAGAACCTACGTCCACGGGGAGAGCAACACGGAATTTCACTATAGAACCAAACGATATAATGGAGATTACACCCACTCGAGCACTCAAACACTCACTCAGTGTTTCTCAGCCCCCAATTACACCTAATAATTTACAGTGTTTAGCCCCTCACAATTCTCAGTGAAATTCTCACTCAAGAAATTAAATAAATTCTACTAATAAGAATTTAACTGATTAAAATACCCAGATGTAATTACAACGAGAAAATCTCCCTTCTACCAAGAGCTCCCACGCGTTTCTCGCGCTCTTCTTTCTCTCACTTTCTGGAGCTCTCTCTCTCGGTGCTCAAAGGCACACCTCCTCATGGCCACCGAAGTCCTCCTTTCATAGGAGAGTGGAGGGAGAAGAAGACAAACGGCGCCCGCAAGACAAGCTTCTGAAGCAGCAGCACCCACCAATTTGCATGGGAATGCATGCACATGGTCATGTTCATGCATTTACTCCTGCAGCTTCTTTGACTATTTTGCCTCTTCTTTTTGCACGTCCATGGACTATTTTGCCTCTTCTTTGACTTTTTCTCCTGCAGCTACTCTCTCTTTCACAATTGTTGTCAAAGATGGGCAATATTTCTTCATGCACGTTCACTTCCTTTGGCAGAAGACAAGAAGTAAATATTAATTTAATGCTTCTTCCATCATTTCCAAAGTCGAACCTGCAGCAAATTTCTTGGACTTTCCTTCACGCTTCCTTCTGGCCATTCTTCCTGCCGCACGCTTCCTTGTAGCCGCATTCATCATCAGACATGCATGCAGAGGGCAACAAGATCACGTATAATTAATTCTTCCGCACGTGATCGAGTTCACATATTTTCGTCAGTTTAATTCTATTTATTCACCGGACTCAAACTCGAGACATATTTTTAACACCTTTATTGCCCTGGGCCTGGTGTTAATCCTGTTCGACAATGCCTTCCGAACTGAGGCCAGGGCTTTCTTTTTGTTTGGAGACTCGCTTGTTGACAGTGGTAATAACAACTACTTGGTGACCACGGCTCGTGCAGACTTACCTCCATATGGGATTGATTACCCGACTCACAGACCTACCGGCCGGTTTTCAAATGGCCTTAAGATACCCGATATGATTAGTTGAGTTTCTCGTGTTTATTGTACAATTCTACACTCTCCCTTTTCCAAATATTTGTCAAATGCAAGAATTCTGATCGACGGGTATTTTTCAGGTGAACAGATCGGGTCAGAACCCTCATTGCCGTACTTGAGTCCTGAGCTTAGAGGAAGAAGACTGCTTGTGGGTGCTAACTTCGCTTCCGCCGGGATCGGTATCCTCAATGATACAGGAGTTCAATTTGTAAGTAATTGGCATTTACAACTGAAGATCACACACGTGTTCTCATTCTTCAGATAATGATTGACAAGCATGGTCACATTTACCCCTAATTGAAGTCAGATATTTTCCCGTGAATTATCGATTTTCCTGATAGACTACTACTGATGTCTGCAATGGAACATGTACTCCAATATTTTGCAGCTAGATGTCATCCGGATGTTCAGACAATTCAAGTACTTTCAAGAGTACCAGCAGGGAGTACGTGGCCTCATAGGAGCAGAACAGACACGACGGCTCGTAAATGAAGCACTAGTTCTCATAACGGTCGGTGGAAATGATTTTGTGAACAACTACTGCTTGGTGCCGAACTGCATCAGATCCCAACAGTATCCTCTGCCCCAATATGTCAAGTACCTCATCTCCGAGTACCGCAAACTTTTAGTAGTAATTCCACTTCAGCTTTTCTTGTAATTAAACCTCTTGAGAAGTAACTCTCTTTTGACATATTTGTAACAATTCTGTCATTTTTAATCTAGAAATGGTTGACTTTATTTGTGGAAATCCTAATTACACCTCTGACTGACTTAGCTTTTCCCTATTTCACTCACTACTGCAGAAGCTGTACAAATTAGGGGCCAGAAGGGTTCTCGTGACAGGGACCGGACCATTGGGCTGCATTCCAGCAGAGCTTGCAATGCGCGGCACCGATGGTGGGTGCTCCACTGAGCTGCAAAGGGCTGCGGCATTGTACAACTCCCAACTCATCCAAATGCTGAGAGGGCTGAACAACAAACTCAGTAGTGACGTGTTCATAGCTGCAAACACCCTGCAAATGCACATGGACTTCATCTCTGACCCTCAAGCTTATGGTATGTGAGGCTCGAATCGCAATTGAGTAAACGCTATGCCAAGACTAAGACTGGTCCAACAAACTGGCGTACTAAGTGATGTGGCCATTCAATCAGTTTTATTATACTTACCAATCTTCATGATCACTAATCTTTTTGTTCATGGCAGGATTTGTGACCTCAAGAATAGCATGTTGTGGCCAAGGACCCAACAACGGCTTAGGACTGTGCACAGTGTTGTCCAACTTATGCCCAAACAGGGACCTCTATGCATTCTGGGATGCATTCCATCCATCTCAGAAGGCCAACAGGCTGATCGTGCAGCAGATGATGTTCGGGTCGACCGAGTACATGACCCCAATGAACCTCAGCACCATCATGGAGCTGGACTAGGCATCCTGATTCGATACACATCTCCATCTGCGGAGAACAAAGTATCGATTTTGTTACAAGAATAGCATCGCTAGTTTGAGCTTCATCTTTTTTGGTTTCGTGTGGTTTGTCTTCGGTGTGATGGGGCTTCAGATGAAAAGCGCCCCAATGTTTGGATGAGTCAGTGCTGGTGAAGGGTTAAGCAGTTGTAACAGGTTGTCCAAATAATTGAGACTAAAGATCTGTTTCAAGTGATTTTAGGGAAAAACTGGTGCCAATATTGTCTCGTGCTTTTCATTTCCAACTCACCACTTGAGAAGAAGCACTTGAATTTGGTTATGTTCGTCATTCGTCATCCTTTTTTCCTCATCAATTTCTGTGGCGATGTTAATGGACGACGTGGAATATATCACACAAATTCAAGGGAAAAATATTGGTTACTTGTAAGTGGAGAGGAGGAGGAAAAGCAATGAAAAGAAATACAAATGAAAAATATTCTTTTACCTCTTCCTTTTTCATGGTCTCTCATTCATGAGATTGTTCTCTCCAGTTTCTGAAAAATCATTAAGAAACCATCAATTAAATCAGATCACGGAGCTGAAAATGGCCTCTCTCTCTCTCTCTCTTGTTCATCAGCAAAACTTCGAAACATTTTTTGTTTAGGTGATAGCAATTCGAATGTGGTTGTAATTAGTTATTAAGAACAAAACAGTTTTTAAGTTGCTAGAGTTTCATATAAGAATAAAGTGGAAGAGAGAATTATGTAATTTTTATATATTTGTCATTGTTATGATGAAGAGTACATCAGTCTAAGGCTTTATAAGGTGACTCTTTAAGTTAAGAAGGTATTATGATATCGATTCTAATCAATTGGGATATGCCCAATTAAGGGAAATATATAATACGGAGTATTCAAGAAAATATCCTATGTATCTTACAGCCCCTGAACCCAAGATGAGGTAAAAGACATCAATTGGAGTTTGAAAACATCAGCCAGGCAACTCATGGTAGAAAAACCTAGTTTGGTAGGCTACGCAACAATAGACTGACGTGGTCATGTGCAGGCTTTAAGACAATAAAAGGAGAAAATATTAGGTAGGTGAGATATTCCACGTGAGTTGTGCAACTCACCACTCAGAAAAGGACACGTGGCGTCCACGTCGGCGGTGAGTCCACACACGGACGAACCCCTCTCTCCTCTCTCCTCTGTCTCCTCTGCCGAACTGTACATCTCCCTCCTCTCTCTCTCCTTTCTCTCTCTCCTCTGCAAAGGGGATAGAGAAAGCCTAACCTCTGCTCCGGCGAGGGGGGTGGGGGGAACGCAACGGCGGGGAACGCGACGGCGAGGCACTCGGGCACTCCCCGCCTCCACTCCCCGCCTCCGCCTCCGCCTCCGCCTCCGCCTCCGCCTCCCCGAGCCCTGCCCCTCCGCCTTCGCCTCCGCCTTCTTCAACAACTTCTTCGCTCTTTAACTAAGAAGCCTCCAAATCATACAATATTTCGTCCTCCTCCATCCATTTAAAGCTCCCGCTCGTCGCCTTCTCGATAGCCCTAGATTCGTCCCGCTTCCTTGGCGTCGGCTTCTTCGGCGAGCACCGAAGAGCCCACCCTTGCTCGGGGGCGGGGGCGACGGCGATGGCGGACTCCCGAGGCGATTTTTCTTCTGGGTTCCACTTCGGCGGTGAGAAAATCACGCCTCCGCGACCAAATTCCACGAATCGGAACCTGAAGAATCGCGCTGCCCATTTCCTTGCTAATCCTTCGACTTCGTGTCCTATTTCAACCGAGCCTCCCCGCCGGAGGCAGGGCACTCGGGGAGGCTACGGCGGAGGCGGAGGGGCGAGGCTCGAGGAGGTGGAGTCAGAGGCGGAGGCTCGGGGAGGCGGAGGCGGGGAGTGCCCGAGTGCCCCACCGTTGCGTTCCCCCCTCGCCGGATCAGAGGTCAGGCTTCTCTCCCTTGCGAGAGGGAGAGAGAGAGAGAGAGGAGGAGGGGGGGGCTCAAGTAGGCGGAGGCAGGGAGTGCCCGAGTGCCTCGCCGTCGCGTTCTCCGCCATTGCGTTCCCCGCCGTCGCGTTCCCCCACCCCCTCGCCGGAGCAGAGGTCAGGCTTTCTCTCTCCCCTTTGTAGAAAGGAGACGTACGGTTCGATAGAGGAGAGAGAGGAGAGAGGAGAGAGGAGAGAGGGGTTCGCCCATGTGTGGGCCTATCGCCAACGTGGACGCCATGTGTCCTTCTCTGAGTGGTGAGTTGCACAACTCACGTGGAATATGTCACCTACCTAATATTTTCTCCAATAAAAGAGGCTGACATGGCAAGCTATACGACAGCAGAACAGAATAGCTAGACATGGATGCGATGCAAGGACAGCAAAATGGCTGTGGTGTAGGGTAGGGGCGTCAAGATGCATCATTGACCTATTTTGTGAGTTATATTCTATCTTAATGTATCGAAAATGGGTCGAAATATGTGACCCATTTTCGACCCATTTTTTACCCAACTATAAAACGTATGAGTTATTTTCGATTCATTTCGACCTATTTTTAACTCATTTTTAACTAGGGGCGTCAAGATGGGTCATGGACCCATTTTGTGAGTCATGTTTTATCTTAATGGGCCGAAAATAGGTCAGAATGTGTGACCCATTTTCGACCCAACTATAGAACGTATGAGTCATTTTTGACCCATTTTTAACCTAATTATAAAACGTGTTTTTATTCTTTGAGTCATATTCAAACTCGGTGAGTGGTTGTGACCTACTAGTGACTGCGACACTCCGCCGCTCGCCTCCGCCACTCGCCTCCGCCACTCACCTCCACCCATATCAATTTATTGGTTTTTTACAAAGATATATTTAATTAGTGAAATTCTTTAAAAATATTTCAATTTATAGGTTTTTTTACATTTTTTAATTTTATTTACTATTTTTAATTTTTTTAATTTGATTTGAAGTTTTATTCATTTAGCGTAGAGCTTAGAGTGAGTTTGGGTTTCTCTACAATAATAATGGCAACACGGATCGGGTTAGGTATGGGTTGGGTCGGGTATGGGTCACTAGATTTACATTACATGAATATGGGTCAAAACGGGTTAAATAGGTCGGGTATGGGTCACTAGATTTACATTACATGAATATGGGTCAAAACGGGTTAAATAGGTCAATATGGATTGGACCATTTTCAACCCGACCAGACCCACCCATTTGACAAGTCTATTTTTAACCCAACTGTAAAACGTGTTTTTCTTCTTTGAGTCATTCTCAAGCTCAATGATGAGTGGTGGTGACCTACCAGTGACTGTGATATTCCACCGCTCGCCTCCGCCCCATCTCAATTTATAGGTTTTTTACAAAGATATATTTAATTGGTGAAATTCTTTAAAAATATTTCAATTTATAGGTTTTTTTACATTTTTTAATTTTATTTACTATTTTTAAATTTTTTAAATTTGATTTGAAGTTTTATTCATTTAGCATAGAACTTAGAGTGAATTTGGGTTTTTCTATAATAATAATGGCTTTTAGCAATACATGTCGGGTCGAGTATGGGTCACTAGATCTACATTACATGAATATGGGTCAAAACGGGTTAAATAAGTCAATATGGGTGGACCATTTTCGACCCGACCCAAACCCGACCTAACCCACCCATTGGACGGGTCTAGTGTAGGGACATTCGAAGAGGCGACACACTACTGTTAAGCTAAGGGCTTATTTGATAATCATTTTATTGATAGGAATAATTTCTAATCAAAAATGATTTTTTTTATTCTCGTTTCCACGAATAATTTCTAAGTATTTAAAAGAATTTGATAAATTGTCCAAAATTTTTATTTTTGGGATAGAAATGAGTTTGGTAGAACTCTTTAATTTTTTTTTTTTGATTCTTTTAATTTTTTAATACTTTTATTATAATTTTCTTATATTTCTCTTTTTTTCCCCCTTTTCTCTACTTCTTCCTGCTTTAGTGGCTTGTTGTCACAGTCAGGGCGGTGGCCGGCGAGTGGTTGGGCGAGGTCTGGTGAGCTTGCCTAGCCATCAGGGAAGCTCAGCCTTGTAGATCTGGGCGAGGCTGAGCCTCATTGGTGGCCAGGTGAGGCTTGCCCAGCCTGATGAGGCTCGACTTGTAACATCCTGAAATTCGAGCCCTCTGAGGGAGGAATGAACGTTAATTTCGCCAATGCATTGTTGGTTGATCTCACTCTAACCGATCACTCCCGAGATACCGACCTTGAGGGAAAGGCTAATGAAGACGTAACTCGTGCGACTAAAGAACTTGACTGGGAAAACGACTTGACCGTGAGACTTGCGTAAGGACGATCCTGTAGTCATGCGGGCGATTCCAGGATGAATAGAAGTCGATTCGCGGACGAGAATATAATGGGACGACGGGTGATTCCGTTTCTTGTTATCGAGCTCGCGAACGACCCTATGTCGATCCTTGGTAATCGTGTACTTTGAAATAAGAATCTATCCTTCGCAATTTCACGTAGTCAAGGACGTCCATGTGTCGAGAAGTCTTGAACGTGAATTAGCACGAGTCGGTTACGCGTGAATCCTCAAAGCCGCCCGTCGCCCGAGTAGTACCAAAATGGCATTCGGGCGAAATTGACATGGCATGAGAATCCAGTATTGGACTTTGAATTTTCGGGAACGTTCGAGAAGGACTTTTGGACGATGCTTCTTAGACAGTCGATAGTGCCAGTTGAGCCGAGTATTTGGAAAAGGGATTTTCGGACCGAGAACACGAGCCTACGAGGACATGGGCCGGGCAAGATCAGTGTGGGCCTCACGCCCAAGGTGGGACACCGCCATGGAAGGCCCGAGGCAAGCAAGTGAGCCCGTTGGGCAAACCGACCCTTTACCCTTCCGATCCTATTGTCTAACCTTGAGCCAATTCGAGCCCAACAAATTCCCGAGCCCGTTCCTATTCATTTTCAAGCCCATTTCCTAGGCCCGTCCTCCATTTTCAGCCCAAGGACAGATTGGGAAATGTGCAAGGTGGAAATGACCAAAATGCCCTTGGATATTTTGAAGAAAAGTCAAAAAGAAGAAAGAGAAGATGAGGTCATTGTTTGGCAAGTGGGGCAAGCCTTGATGGCTTGGATAAGGCTTATCCTTCAGCCTTCACTTTACTCTCTCTCTCTCGCTTCATCTTCTCCAAAATCGCAAAGACACCTCTCTCCCATGGTTTTCCTTCCTTCATTCTGTTTTTCAGTTTGACCTTTCACCGAAATCTGAGTTGTTCATTGGCTTCCCGTTGGAATCTCGTCTCGTGCCACCCGCCGTTGTGTTCAGAAGAGAATTTCCGTTCAGATAGCGTCGGCCGATCGCCGGAAAGAGCTGCCGGTCGTCCCGTATTCCGGCCGAAAGCCGGCTGTCGTCGGACCGTCACTATTCCGCCTGCAGCAACTTTGTTCCGCCTTTTCTTCCGTTTCTCTCCATTTTCGACTAAACCACCGCCCATACTAGCCACAAGTGGTTCCCCCTCGACCCCCAGGTGCTGCTGGTTGCTGGCCCGCCGCTCGCCGGAGCTCCGGGCAGCCCGTTCAACTCCGATCAGCTTCTTTCCTCCCGTGCGCCGTTTTTCGAGTTGCGAGAGGGATTTCGAGTTTGTTGCTGCTGTTTTTTGAGCCCGGGACCACCTTGGATCGTCGTGGTAGAGGTCCCCGGTGTCGGGTTCGTCGCCGCCGCCGCGTCCATGTCTCCGGCCCGCCGTCGCAGCGGGATCTGCGGTAGTGGGCGAGTCTTGTGCTCCTTCGGGAATGCCGTCTTGGGAGTGAGCCCTTGACGTCGCCGTGCCTCGAGGTAAAGAGGACGAAGCTGGTTTAGCCGAACCGCCAACCATAAGGTTGTGCCGTGGCCCAGGAGGAGGGGTCGGAATAATCGGAGCATGTGTGAGTGTGAGACATGAGAAAGTTGTGTGAGATGCTCTGATTATTCGCATGCTCTTAATGTCGTGATAATTTATGGTACGCACGCATGAGTTGACAGTCGTGCAGGGTGTGACAATGGCCAGGTGAGATCGCTTGTGACGCGATTCGCATGTGATTGGTGAACTGTTTCATCTAACGGCCATGTACCTTGCTTGCATTGTATGAGATTCGACGTGCAGGGTATGGCAGACCGGGTAAGGTTGCATGCGAACCGAATGTTGATTGTTGGTTTGCCTTGTCTATTGTTTGGTCTCGCTTTGTTTGCTGGTTGTTTGTTGTGGGTTGAGTGAGGGGTGGTTCGGAGAGATACCCCGGGTTGAGTTGGCGTACTAACCGGGCTTAAGGGAAAGAACTCGCCGAGATTTTATCTCAACCCGTCGTGGTTAACCATTTTCGTGTCCTTAGAATGGCGTACCCGCAATGGAGGATCCTGCCCCGCTCCTTCAGTGATCGACTCGACAGAGACTGAATCCGATGGGTCCGAGTGACCGTGGTGTTGAACCCGAGGGTTCTTTGTGTACTGTTGGATTAGCCTAGTTCTTTTTGGTTTGGCTTAGAGGATGGATCGGCCCTTTTGTCGGGCTTCTAATTTGGAAAACGATCCTCCGTTGGTTAATCCATTAAAGATGTATAAATGAGTAGTTGATGTTGCTCTTGCTATTCATCCCTCTATCCCCGTTGATTGATTGATTGTCCGGGGATGGTTCGTCTTCGCTTGCGCATAATCAAAGATAAAATGAATGGTCGTCGATGGGTCCTGGGACGTCGCTTTCAATCGACCAAGAGAAGGGGTTGCCGCGAGCTCAAGAGTCGGGGCGTGACAACCCCGTCGGTTTTGGTATCAGAGCGAGGTCGAGATTGGAGTGATAAGGTGCGTGGGATTTTTGGGATAGTTAGATAGGGATGGCTTTTATATTACGTGCTTGTGATTGCTTTTGTGGTTTCGTGTGGTGGCGGGTTGCTCATAGTCCCGAGTGATGAGCAATCTGAGCGAGCGCCCCCCTGGCGTAGGGGCGTGTTTGGTCGACCGGTGCTTAGAGGTAGCGCGCGAGCGATCCTAGGTTAGACGGGATCTGCCGGGCGCTAGAGACCTTGTTAGGACAGCAAGCTGTGTGCTTTTGCTGTGGTCCTTGTGGTTCCCCTAGTGAGAGGAGAGGCTTGAGAGACCGATGCTTAGGCTGGTAGAGCAGTTCCTGAGACTGAAACCTCCGAGGTTCAGTAGCGTGGGTGACCCTGAAGCTGCGACCCTTTGGATAAGGGATTTCGAGAGGACTGTTATAATGTTGAGGTGTTCAGAGGAAGACATAGTGCTTTTGGCAGTTTATCAGATTCAAGGTAATGCCAGTATTTGGTGGGAAGCCACTCAAGGAAGAGTGTTCCCTAAAGGCACAGCTCAGAATTGGGGTGTCTTTCGTGAAGCTTTCATTGGATAGTACTTCTTGGACAGTGCGAGAGAGTCAAAGATGGTAGAGTTCCAACAGTTTCGTCAGAATCAGATTTCAGTGGATCAGTATAAGGTGAAGTTCGCTGAGTTGGCCTAGTATGTACCGAGATTAGTAGAGGACCCTTGGATAGGGCGAGACGGTTCAGAGATGGCTTGAAGCCGGAATTGAAAGCCAGCTAGTGCCCTTGAGTTTAAAGAGTTTTGATGAGATGTACGAGAGGGCCCGGATGATAGAAAAGAAAATGATAGAGAGGGCGTGCATCCGGCTCGCGGTTCGTGCCCAATAGAGACAATTGTTGATTTGGAAAGGGACCGATGATGGGGAGAAGGAATCTCATCCCACCCAACAGAAAGTAGATTGTCATGGAAAGACAATTCGGTTTAACCCAAAAGTGGGATGACGGTTTTGAGTTTGTGAGAAATCGAGGAGGACCCTCGACCCCTTTGAAATTCGTCGTTGGAAGTAACTCGTTTATTGGACGAAGGTTGCTAAGGTTATTGGACAATTGAGGTTAATTGGTTAGTTGAAGAATCAAGGATGGATCGTTGCACTTATGCATCGCTTATCAGTAGCTCAACCAAGGGACGGTCATAAGCAAGTATCCATTACCAAGAATGGATGACTTGTTTGACCCATTTTAAGGAGCTTCGATGTGTTCCAAGATAGACCCAAGGACGAGCTATCAGTAGTTGAGGATTAAAAAGGAGGATAAACTAAAGACGACATATCATGTGTGATTTGGTCACTACGAGATTACCGTATTGCCGTTTGGATTAACTAATGCGCCCGTTGCTTTTATGGATTTGATGGATTGAGTGGTGAAGGCGTATTTGGAGCAAATTGTAATTGTGTTCATGAGCGATATATTGGAATATTCAAGGAAATTAGAGGAACACGAACAACACTTGAGGGTGGTGCTATAGACCGTTCAAGAGCATAAACAGTATGCCAAGTTTAATACGTGCGAGTTTGGGTTTACTCGTGTTGTCTTGTTGGTCATATGATTTGGACGAAGGAATTTCTATGGATCAGCTAAGATCAAGGCAGTCATGAATATGTCAAGGCTTATGACAGTGACAGAGGTTCGAAGTTTTCTAAGTCAGACAGATTAGTACAGATGATTCGTAGAAAGGTTCCCTACGATAGCTATACCTCTGACACGAAGGTTAATGAAGGACGTAAGAATTTGAATGGACGAGTAAGTGAAATTTTTAAGAGCTTAAGTATAAGCCGATTACCGCACCAGTTTTGAGGATTTAGTCTATTATTGGATAATACGAGATTTGCGGTGAGGTGTCGTATAAGGGATTTGATCGCGTGGTAAAGCAACAAAGAAGATTGGTTGCTTACGCGTCACGACAATTGAGGTCATTAGATTTAATGGAAGTCGATAAGTTTATCTTGATGATTTGAGGAGTTGTAGGTATGGGATCATAAGAGATGATCTATTAAATGGCGATAATCTTTGACAAGAATTACGGTGGATGATTTATTGCTCGGAAGTCTTAGATTCGATTAAGATATGAATTTACCCAAGGTGGATTATTTCAGGGGATATATTAAGATAGGGATTTGAGGAATGGATTTTTGTCTTCGGTGGATTAAGAATTAATTATCCCTTGATGCTAGACAGATGAGTGAGGAAATGGCATTGTCGATGATTTCTTCTCGAGGTATCAGAAAGGATTTGAAGAAGTATTCGAAAGCCCTTAGTGCAATAAATGACATTTGGTTTGCACTAATTTTCAAGTGGTCGAGGTGAATTCTTGGTTTGGTTATTAAATGGACGTGAAAGGATTGTTGAAAGAAAAATCTGTGGTTTGTGGAATTCGGATAGCGATTTGATGGAAATTCGGTGAATCGATTTCAAGCATCGATAAGTGACCCCGTGGAAACGAGCTCATGGGTTGACGAGCCGGAGAAAGTTTCGCACTTTGTGGTGCTCGAGACGAGGTTAAAACCGTGAGGCTTGGTATGGGACAGGCCAAAGCGGATAATACCTCTATGAGATAGTGCATATCAAAAAGGGACTTTTGCTAGTAGTGGTACAGTTCGAAGATGCTCGTAACGACTGATCCGACGAGGGCGGGGAGTGGTCACCGGGGCCAGAGTGCCTTAGCAAGGAGCGACTCCTGGCAGGCTTCTAGGATGTCGAAAGGGGCAAAAATGAACTGAACTACGCACTATGCAAAAAGAGAGTGCTTGTGGGATAAGATTTTATCGGAGTGATATAGTAGAAATATGGTCGAGTTGGTGGGACTCCAGTCTATGGAACGAGGTCAGAGAACTGGGAATCGCTGATTCAAAATTGGTTTAGCAGTTATTGAATGTAGTTCAGATTATCAGAGACAGACTAAAGACCGCTCAGAGTCATCAGAAGAGTTATGCAGATAAGCGTCGTAGACCGTTGGAGTTTAAGATGGGTGATCATGTGTTTTTGAAAGTATCGCCGATGAGGGGTACTTCTAGATTTGGCAAGAAAGGAAAGTTAAGTCCGAGGTACGTTGGACCCTTTGAAATTTTGGAAAGGATCGGGGTTTTAGCGTATCGTCTTGCGTTGCCACCGAAACTTGCTCAAGTACATGATGTTTTCCATGTGTCCATGTTGAGAAAGTATGAACCGAACTCGACTCATGTTTTGAATTTTGAAGAACTAGACGTAGACGACGGGAGTCGTACGTGGAGAGGCCGATACAGATAGAGAACCGTAAAGAGCAAGTGCTTCAAATTAAGACTATCGCCTTAGTTAAGGTGATCTGGCAGTATCACAAATCAGAGGGAGCTACATGGGAAAGTGAAGAAGTAATGAAGCATCAGCACCCCCATCTTTTTGAGGACTTGTCAGTTGCTGCAAATTTCGAGGACGAAATTTTTATAAGAGGGGAAGAATTGTAACATCCTGAAATTCGAGCCCTCTCGAGGAGGAATGAACGTTAATTTCGCCAATGCATTGTTGGTTGATCTCACTCGGAACTGATCACTCCTGAGATACTGACCTTGAGGGGAAAGGCTAATGAAGACAGAACTCGTGCGACTAAAGAACTTGACCTGGGAAAACGACTTGACTGTGAGACTTGCGTAAGGACGATCCTGTAGTCATGCAGGCCGATTCCAGGGACGAATAGAAGTCGATTCGCGGACGTAATATAATGGGACGACGGGTGATTCCGTTTACTTGTTATCGAGCTCGCGAACGACCCTATGTCGATCCTTGTAATCGTGTACTTTGAAATAAGAATCTATCCTTCGCAATTTCACGTAGTCAAGGACGTCCATGTGTCGAGAAGTCTTGAACGTGAATTAGCACGAGTCGGTTACGCGTGAATCCTCAAAGCCGCCCGTCGGTGCCCGAGTAGTACCAAAATGGCATTCGGGCGAAATTGACATGGCATGAGAATCCAAGATTGGACTTTGAATTTTCGGAACGTTCGAGAAGGACTTTTGGACGATGCTTCTTAGACGATCGGCTTGCCTTGAGCGAGTATTTGGAAAAGGGATTTTCGGACCGAGAACACGAGCCTACGAGGACATGGGCCGGGCAAGATCGGTGTGGGCCTCACGCCCAAGGTGGGACAAATGGCCGCCATGGAAGGCCCGAGGCAAGCAAGTGAGCCCGTTGGGCCAAACCGACCCTTTACCCTTCCGATCCTATTGTCTAACCTTGAGCCAATTCGAGCCCAACAAATTCCCGAGCCCGTTCCTATTCATTTTCAAGCCCATTTCCTAGGCCCGTCCTCCATTTTCAGCCCAAGGACAGATTGGGAAATGTGCAAGGTGGAAATGACCAAAATGCCCTTGGATATTTTGAAGAAAAGTCAAAAAGAAGAAAGAGAAGATGAGGTCATTGTTTGGCAAGTGGGGCAAGCCTTGATGGCTTGGATAAGGCTTATCCTTCAGCCTTCACTTCACTCTCTCTCTCCTCTTCATCTTCTCCAAAAATCGCAAAGACCTCTCTCCCATGGTTTTCCTTCCTTCATTCTCGTTTTTCAGTTTGACCTTTCACCGAAATCTGAGTTGTTCATTGGCTTCCCGTTGGAATCTCGTCTCGTGCCATCCGCCGTTGTGTTCAGAAGAGAATTTCCGTTCAGATAGTGTCGGCCGATCGCCGGAAAGAGCTGCCGGTCGTCCCGTATTCCGGCCGGTGGCCGGCTGTCGCCGACCGTCACTATTCCGCCTGCAAAGCAACTTTGTTCCGCCTTTTCTTCCGTTTCTCTCCATTTTCGACTAAACCACCGCCCATACCAGCCACAAGTGGTTCCCCCTCGACCCCAGTGTGCTGCTGGTTGCCGGCCCGCCGCTCGCCGGAGCTCCTGGGCAGCCCGTTCAACTCCGATCGCCTTCTTTCCCCCGTGCGCCGCTTTTTCGAGTTGCGAGGGATTTCGAGTTTGTTGCTGCTGTTTTGAGCCTGGGACCACCTTGGATCGTCGTGGTAGAGGTCCCCGGGTGTCGGGTTCGTCGCCGCCGCCGCGTCCATGTCTCCGGCCCGCTTAACGGGTGAGTTTAGCTCCTAATCCCTATTTAGTGCCTAAACTTGCTTAGGGTTGGGTTAATTAGTGGTAAGATTGGTTTAGGAAGTTTAATTAAGTTGCATTAGCCCTAAGATAGGTGGTTAGATAGATGATTAGGATTAGATTAGCTTAATTTTGCTAATTGTGCCTAATTATTGCTTAAATGAGGGTTATGTGATTTTTGTGATTAATTAAGCATGATTTGATTTAATTGAATTGATTAATTGTTTTAATTAATGTTTTGTTTAATTTCTGGATTAAATGTTTTAATTAATTGAATTTCGGAAAAATCACTTTGTTCACAAATTATCTGCTCACGGATTATCGTTCACATATTCATCGCTCACGAATTACTGTTCATCCGTAAGCTAAATTTAGTCTTATTTTGATGTGCTCTTGATTGTTGTGATTAATTGGAGTGCCGATTGTTAATTATGCTCGTGAATATTGATGAAATGCGTGATTGAGTGTTGGTTGAATTGAATTTTGGAAATTGTCAAGTGAGATCGCATGACATGTTGCGTGGGTTATCTGAAATGGCATGTCGCATGAGCATGAGTGATGTTGCATTCACGACAGAGCAAAGATATAAATAGATTGCTTGATGAGGTGTTGCATGATCACATTAAATGAGAGAACCCGGCGTTGCCGGAAGATCGCCAATCCCTATGGGGTTGTGCCGTGGCCGCCGGGTCGCCCGACTTCGGTCGGATGCCCGACAGGGAGGGTTCTATGTGGGATCGCGGTATGGGGGGCGGGTCCCGGGCCTCTGTCGCAGCGGGACTGCGGTAGTGGGCGAGTCTTGTGCTCCTTCGGGGAATGCCGTCTTGGGAGTGAGCCCTTGACGTCGCCGTGCCTCGAGGTAAAGAGGACGAAGCTCGGTTTAGCCGAGAACCGCCAACCATAAGGTTGTGCCGTGGCCCGAGGAGGAGGGTCGTAATAATCGGAGCATGTGTGAGTGTGAGACATGAGAAAGTTGTGTGAGATGCTCTGATTATTCGCATGCTCTTAATGTCGTGATAATTTATGGTACGCACGCATGAGTTGACAGTCGTGCAGGGTGTGGCAATGGCCAGGTGAGATCGCTTGTGACGCGATTCGCATGTGATTGATGAACTGTTTCATCTAACGGCCATGTACCTTGCTTGCATTGTATGAGATTCGACGTGCAGGGTATGGCAGACCGGGTAAGGTTGCATGCGAACCGAATGTTGATTGTTGGTTTGCCTTGTCTATTGTTTGGTCCGCTTTGTTTCTTTGGTTGTTTGTTGTGGGTTGAGTGAGGGGGTGGTTACGGAGAGATACCCCGGTTGAGTTGGCGTACTAACCGGGCTTAGGGGAAAGAACTCGCCGAGATTTTATCTCAACCCGTCGTGGTTAACCATTTTCAGGTCCTTAGAATGGCGTACACCGCAATGGAGGATCCCGCCCGCTCCTTCGGTGATCGACTCGACGAGACTCGAATCCGATGGGTCCGAGTGACCGTGGTGTTGAACCCGAGGGTTCTTTGTGTACTTGTTGGATTAGCCTAGTTCTTTTTGGTTTGGCTTAGAGGATGGATCGGCCCTTTTTGTCGGGCTTCTAATTTGGAAAACGATCCTCCGTTGGTTAATCCATTAAAGATGTATAAATGAGTAGTTGATGTTGCTCTTGCTATTCATCTCTCTATCCCTGTTGATTGATTGATTGTCTGGGGATGGTTCGTCTTCCGCTTGCGCATAATCAAAGATAAAATGAATGGTCGTCGATGGGTCCTGGGACGTCGCTTTCAATCGACCAAGAGAAGGGGTTGCCGCTGTTGACACCTAAATTTTGGTAATTTATTTAAGCGTTTACTAATTACATTGGAAAATTAGGGATTAATTTCTAACCCCTTAACAAAAAATTCTTTCATTAAAATTGCATCGCATATAGACATTAGGAGCATTTGCATCACTAGTTTTAAAGTTAAAATGCAAAAAAAAAAAATTTAAAAATTAAAAATTAAAAAAATTAATTAAAAAAAAAAATCGAAAAGAGGCGGGCCGGCTGAGCCCGCCCGCCCCCATGCGGCCCTTTCTTTTTTTCCCACGTGGGCTCGGCCCACTTTTTTCTTTCTTTCTTTCCTTCCCGGCCTAGCCCGGCCATTTGTCTTCTTATCCCCTCCTTCTCCCGCGTGTGGAACAAAGAGCCCGCAGAGCAGAGAGCGCAGCGAAGCGGAAAAAGCGGCGAAGCGAAAAGCAACGGCGGCAAGTCGGCGGGGAAGGCGAAGGAGCAGAGCAGAAAATTAGGAGGGGGTTAGGTCGGCAAGTCGGAGGAGAAAAAGGGACCCGAGGGAAGAAGAGAGGAGGAGGGGGCGGAACAGAAAAAAGGAGAGTGAGCTCGAGAGAGAAAGGAGAGAGTTCGAGGGGGAGACGGACCGAGAGACCGAGGGACAAAAAGAAAGGCAGACCGGAAAGAAAACGCGAAACCGATCGAGAGTGAGGGGGAAGCTTAACCCGAGACAAAAAAAAAAAACCGAGAGAAAAAGGCGGAACCGGGCGGCGAGAGTTGAGGGGAGCTCGAGGGAGACCGGAGGACCAAAGGAACAACAACGAAACCGGAGGAAGAAGGAAACCTCGAGGAGCGGCTAGGCTTGTCGCCGGAAGCCCGTCCGTCGCCGTCATCCGCCGCAGCTCGTCCCCGAACGAGGTAGGTCTCTTTGAATCTCGGTAGCTCTATTTTCTAGAGAATGCCGGGCCGGAGCTCGCGGCCGACCGGCCGCGCAAGCTCCGGCCCTCGTCGCCCTTGCATTTCGCTCCCCTTTTCCTTGTATTACATGTCCGAAGACCCCTAGAGCATGTTCGTGGCTCGGTAGAGCCGGAAACCTTTGATTTTAGCGCGCCCGCTAACCTGCTCGACGAAATCCCCCAATGAGAAAACCGGACCCAATCCTCGACCGGAGCTCGGCTTTCGGTTTCTTTTACGTCATTAAGAGTCATATCGTTGTCGTACACCGTCTCGGTCACTTTCTTAGCTTTTCGATAGGTCATCCGCGTCGTTTGGGTAGGCCGAATACGCGCCCTCGCCGGAGTCAATCCGGCGACTCTCGGATGCCGGCCAGCCGGCGGCCGGCGATGCTCGACGTCGGTCGGATGGGACGATCGACGCTGGTGATGGCACGACGACTCCCTTAGGATGGTCGGACCTCGCGGCGGTGCTTGGCATCGGTCCGGCGAAGCTGCTGCAGGACGTCGGGCGTGCATGTGGCCGCATGGGGAAGTAATATGCATGCAGAAAAGAAGAAAAAAAGATTAAAAAGAGAGAAAAAAGAAAACATAAAAAAAAAAAAAGGAAAAGGGAAAAAAAGAAATAAAAAATAGAAAAATCAGAAAAAGACAAAGAAAAGGCCGAAAATAAAAATAGGGGCAAGGAGATGGGCTTCGCTGCGGGCCCGCTTCCGTTGGGCTGAATTTGTCACGGGCCGGGTTTTTCAGCTGGGCTAAAAAAAATAGAAATCAAGATTGGGCTTTTTAAAGAAAAATCCGTGTGGGCTTTTTTGTTGTTGTTTTTTAGTGGGCTTAAGGCCGGCCCAGTTTCCTTGACCCACCCGGACCGGCGGCATCGAGTCGGGTCGGCAGGGCCGGGTTTCCTGACCCGGTCCGAATCATTTCCTTTAAAAATATTAAAAAAATCGAAAATTCAGAAAATCATAAAAAACATTAAAAATATTAAAAATTCATAAAAAATTCGAAATTTCAGAAAATTCAAAAAATTCTCAAAAATCCCAAAAAAATTCCAAGTTTGTTTTAGAGTTCCCTAAAAAGCTCTAAAATAATTCTTGGACAATTTTCTCTTAAAAAAAGTGTCGGAAAATCATCGGCATAAGATTGTGCTTAAAATCAAACAAGCTTCGAGCTTCACACCTTTTAGGGTTTTAATTATCCTCGGATACAATTGCCCTTGAATGCACGCTTAGGATGCGATGATTATGGTTTCCCTTTAGTTTAATTAGAATTGTTATTTATCTCTTAATGCTTGTGTTTATTTTCGCCTTACAATTTATTTAATGCCTCCTTTAATTGCGATTGCTATTTTGATAATTGTGCACCCGCATGATCATCTCACATGTTAGTGGTTAAACGTAAAATCAGTCCAAACTGCCTGACAAAAATCTTTTTGAAATGAACAAGATTAGGTACCGAAAGGGCACTAATTGGCTAATTAGTGTAATCAAGTCCCCGACCCTAGATTCTCTGGTTGCGTAGAAAGTGAGGCACACTCCCATGCCCGCTTGGTTTCTAGCCGACCCCAATAGGCTAGTGGCGACTCCTTATTTGTATTTTCATGAACACCCAATGTCACGCGGGGTATGAGCTTGGGAGAGCCTATGTCTAATGAGGGTCCCGAACCCACATTTTGACAATACCCCTAAACCTATTTATTTATTTAGATATTCCTTTCCCACTCGGGACGGAAAAAATAGGTCGCGACAGCTTGGCGACTCCGCTGGGGACTTGGTTTTGAACCTTATCGGACTTAGGCCAAAATTAATCTTGTTCAAAAATATTTTTGTTTGGCAGCGAGGATTCCAGGTACGCCCCTAACATTAAAGGTGTTAAATGTTTTTGCGGAATGGGAGGTATAAGGGGAAGTGTTTGCTCACATTTGTCTTGCAGGGAGGTGTAGGAATGCATGGTTTATCTTTATGTACGGAGTGTTGTTTGCTTATAAATTGTTGTGCATGTATCATTTGCATTGCACTACACCCTAGCACACACACACCCGCCGCCGGACTGGGCCGCATAGGATCATTTAGGATGGTGTTGAGATGGATACCACTCCGACTACCACCATGTAGTACGGGTCGCCCATCTCAATTCCAAAATTCTTCCGACGTCGAGAGCTTCCACCCCGGCTTGCAAACGCGCAAAGCACGGGTCGACTCTTTGACAAAGCCGAAGTCATGGGACCCCGACCCAACCGCGACCATGCTGGTTCAGTCCGGTAATCCCGTGGCTTCATTTGAGCCGTCTAGAGTAGTAATTAACCCACAGTCTCATGCGTATGTCTATGTGATTGAAAAGAAAAATAAAAAAAAGGTCATCATCATTGGTAAGTATGATTTCTCCTTTTACTTGTTCATTTTTATTGAAACTTTCATTTTGAAATTTGCGGAGATCAATTGAATGCTCTCGGTGTAGGCTTCAAATTGGGAAAATTGGCAATTATTCTTCATAAGCAAACATTCAATGTCAATTTCAAAATCATTAATTTAGCCCTACACAACGGTGATTTCGTTAAAGTTTCCAATCATGGGCTTAAAATCACACCTCGTCAAAAATTCTTTTAATTCATGATTATGTTTTGGGGCACAAAAAAATTTAAAATCACACTTTTAATCAAATTCTTTCCCTCTCACATTTTGAGATCGAAAATTCAAATCACATTTTGTATAGATTTCTCATAATAAAATCACCTCATTTTCACAAGAGTAAAAGCACAAATCCGCCTTCCAAAATTAATGCCACATCTTGCATATGAAACTTTTGGGAATAAAGTCGACATTCGACCCGATAGCCGCGGATCGGTCTTTTAATGATGTCTCCTCTTATGATAAAATCTTGGCAAAATACCAAAATCCCGCAATCGGGACCATGGGGCATGTGCCGTTGTCTCGATTTCATTGTAAGATGAGACATCATTGAAAGATCATTTTCTCATTCATATACGACATTATTTCCTTCTTGCGGGATGCGAGTAACATTTACTCTTTGACATCTGCTTGACCATACAACAGCCGGCCGTCGTTAGCCACCGCCCGGAATGCAAGTGAAGGTTTGGAGTTGCCAAATATCCAAAAGGGCGATGTTAGTACTCAAAGGATAAATGCGAGATTGTCGCATCGCCTCATGGCGAGTAAGTACCCTTCTTCTTGAAAAAAAAAAAAAAAAAAAAAAAAAAATCTTTGGCGTTTTCTGGATAACAAACAAAAAAACAAAAAAATTCCACAAAGTCTTTGAACACCTCTTTTATCTCAAAATTGTCTATCCGTTTGGTGGATCACTCATTTTGAATCAAATTCCTCATGGAGATTAATCTAATTAGATGATTTTGACCAATTGAGATTGTGATGTTAACTGTGCCAAGCAAGAAACACTTAGGATGAGAAGAGGCAACCCATCTCCAAATACGTCCCTTAAACACTTTGAGAGTCTAAAAAAAAAAGAAGAAGAAAAGCCGTGTCATTTAAGGATGAGAGATTCATTCGCAGGTGGTACATGGACCAAAGTGAAAAGAGGAATTTCTTTCTATGCCCTACACACTGCAGGTGATAATAGTTTGCCCATTTGAGCCTTCAAATACAAAAAATTTTCTACAAAATATCCCTGTCGAGAACCACCCCACGATGGGGCAAATTTGAACGTTTCGGTTGACATCGTATGGCGAGAAGAATGAGAAAGATTGTTTCGCTCTCACTTGCACCCATCTTTGGTTGTAGCTTCGGAGGAGTTTTTATGGAAGCTCGAAGTATCCCAAAATGAAGAAGAGCATTCATTTCTCTATCTAAACACTTATAACCTTTGCTTAGCCAAGTTGAGCCTAAACATTCATTTCTAAAGCCCAAATGGTGATTATCTCCCCCCTCCGGGGCAAGGCATATGATTTATCAAGGCAATTGGCATTTACATGAAAATGTAGAAAATGTCTCGAAAGTCCTAAGGGCTGAAAAAAAAAAAAAAAAAATCAATGAAAACTAGGGGCATGAAAAAGCAGTGTGCCTGGTAAAAGCAAGGCCAATGCCCATTTTAAAAATGAGTGAAAGAAAAAGAGAGCGAGGAAAGTTGCATCGAAAAGAAAAACTTTCTTGTGAAAGAAAAATTGTCAAAGTCAAAATGCGTGCATTGAAAAATCATTGCAAATGCAAAAGCCATTAGATGAAAGAGCAAAGCTCTCATGCTAGGATGGTTAGCCATGGGACTTTCGAGACAAAGTTAGATTTCCAAAGTCAAGTGCCTTCGAAAAATTGGATGAAATGGTAATGTTACCATGATAATCACCAACTCTCAAACCCCTTTTCAAAGAAAATTCTAAGCCTTTTGAGCCTATAACCGAACCAACATTACAACCCCTTCCCGAAGTCTCTTCTGATTGGGATGACTCGAGTGAAAGTAAGGACTTCTCAAAGAAGCTATCGCTTAAAGAAGCGAGGGCAAAGTTGTCTTATCTCATAAGGTTTCTTGACTTGTAAACCTGTGAGGATGTTGATCGATGATTATTTCACCGCATAGCCAATGATGCTTATCATTTGTTGAAACACTAATCAAATCACATCATGGCCCTTCTAAAAGACCTCTTAGATCGGTTAACATGTACTTACTGCGAATGATTCTCAAAACCTTTGACATGGGTTATGTGAGATACCCCAAAGTGATCGACTATGCTTCCCACATTAAGGGATGGGATCAAATAGCCATTTTCTCAAGAAGATGTGAGAAGCCCTTTTTGACTAAGAGCCCTTGCTTGGCATGTTTAATGAATCGTTCTCATAAGTCATGATCACTTTGATATGGACTTTTCTTCTAAAGGAGTTTGAGAATTGATGATATCTTCCAAACTCGATGACAATTTCGTGATACCCGTATATTTACCAAATAATTGAATTAGCTTGATTTGCTCATGCAATCATTGCTCTCTCTTCGACGTTCGATCTATTCGAGCTGTACTCTGTGTATAAATACCTGTAATCATCCAGGTATCCCATTATTTTGGAGTACTTGCCACTGTCTAGGTACTCTCCCTCATTGACACTTGACCTGTTCAAGTCCCCCTCTTATCGACACGGCGAGCTTCTGTAGCCCGGAGTCCCTCTCATCGACACGGCGAGCTTCTGTAGCCCGGAGTCCCCCTCATCGACACGGCGGGCTTCTGTAGCCCGGAGTCCCCCTCATCGACACGGCGAGCTTCTGTAGCCCGGAGTCTCTCTAATCGACACGGCGTGCTTCACGTAGCCCGAGTCCCCCTCTTCGACACGGCGAGCTTCAGAGCCGGAGTCCCCCTCATCGACACGGCGAGCTTCGAGTCTCGAGTCCCTCTAATCGACACGGCGTGCTTCAGTAGCCCGAGTCCCCCTCATCGACACGGCGAGCTTCGAGCCCGAGTCCCCCTCATCGACACGGCGAGCTTCGTAGCCCCCTCCCTCTAATCGACACGGCGAGCTTCGTAGCCCGAGTCCCCCTAAATCACACGGTTTGTGGTCTATCCTTAAACCACACGGTTGGTGGTCTTTCCTTAAACCACGGGGTTTGTGGTTATCCGAAACCACACGGTTGGTGGTCTACCCTTAAACCACGGGGTTGGTGGTGTTTCCGAAACCACACGGTTGGTGGTCTTTCCTTAAACCACGGGGTTTGTGGTTATCCGAAACCACACGGTTTGTGGTCTTTCCTTAAACCACGGGGTTTGTGGTTATCCGAAACCACACGGTTTGTGGTCAACCCTTAAACCACACGGTTGGTGGTCTTTCCTTAAACCACGGGGTTTGTGGTTATCCGAAACCACACGGTTGGTGGTCTACCCTTAAACCACGGGGTTGGTGGTGTTTCCGAAACCACACGGTTGGTGGTCTTCCTAAACCACACGGTTTGTGGTCAACCCTTAAACCACACGGTTGGTGGTCTTTCCTTAAACCACGGGGTTTGTGGTTATCCGAAACCACACGGTTTGTGGTCTACCCTTAAACCACACGGTTTGTGGTCAACCCTTAAACCACACGGTTGGTGGTCTTTCCTTAAACCACGGGGTTTGTGGTTATCCGAAACCACACGGTTTGTGGTCAACCCTTAAACCACACGGTTGGTGGTCTTTCCTTAAACCACGGGGTTTGTGGTTATCCGAAACCACACGGTTTGTGGTCTACCCTTAAACCACACGGTTTGTGGTCAACCCTTAAACCACACGGTTGGTGGTCTTTCCTTAAACCACGGGGTTTGTGGTTATCCGAAACCACACGGTTTGTGGTCTATCCTTAAACCACACGGTTGGTGGTCTTTCCTTAAATCACGGGGTTTGTGGTTATCCGAAACCACACGGTTGGTGGTCTACCCTTAAACCACGGGGTTGGTGGTGTTTCCGAAACCACACGGTTGGTGGTCTTTCCTTAAACCACGGGGTTTGTGGTTATCCGAAACCACACGGTTGGTGGTCTTTCCTTAAACCACACGGTTTGTGGTCAACCCTTAAACCACACGGTTGGTGGTCTTTCCTTAAACCACGGGGTTTGTGGTTATCCGAAACCACACGGTTTGTGGTCTACCCTTAAACCACACGGTTTGTGGTCAACCCTTAAACCACACGGTTGGTGGTCTTTCCTTAAACCACGGGGTTTGTGGTTATCCGAAACCACACGGTTTGTGGTCAACCCTTAAACCACACGGTTGGTGGTCTTTCCTTAAACCACGGGGTTTGTGGTTATCCAAACCGCACGGTTGGTGGTCTACCCTTAAACCACGGGGTTTGTGGTTATCCGAAACCGCACGGTTGGTGGTCTACCCTTAAACCACACGGTTGGTGGTCTTTCCTTAAACCACGGGGTTTGTGGTTATCCGAAACCACACGGTTTGTGGTCAACCCTTAAACCACACGGTTGGTGGTCTTTCCTTAAACCACGGGGTTTGTGGTTATCCGAAACCGCACGGTTGGTGGTCTACCCTTAAACCATGGGGTTTGTGGTTATCCGAAACCGCACGGTTGGTGGTCTACCCTTAAACCACGGGGTTTGTGGTTATCCGAAACCACACGGTTTGTGGTCTACCCTTAAACCACACGGTTGGTGGTCTTTCCTTAAACCACGGGGTTTGTGGTTATCCGAAACCACACGGTTTGTGGTCTACCCTTAAACCACACGGTTGGTGGTCTTTCCTTAAACCACGGGGTTTGTGGTTATCCGAAACCACACGGTTTGTGGTCTACCCTTAAACCACACGGTTTGTGGTCAACCCTTAAACCACACGGTTGGTGGTCTTTCCTTAAACCACGGGGTTTGTGGTCATCCGAAACCACACGGTTTGTGGTCTACCCTTAAACCACACGGTTGGTGGTCTTTCCTTAAATCACATGGTTTGTGGTCAACCCTTAAACCACACGGTTGGTGGTCTTTCCTTAAACCACGGGGTTTGTGGTTATCCGAAACCACACGGTTTGTGGTCTACCCCGAAACCACACGGTTGGTGGTCAACCCTTAAACCACACGGTTGGTGGTCTTTCCTTAAACCACGGGGTTTGTGGTTATCCGAAACCACACGGTTTGTGGTCAACCCTTAAACCACACGGTTGGTGGTCTTTCCTTAAACCACGGGGTTTGTGGTTATCCGAAACCACACGGTTGGTGGTCTATCCTTAAACCACGGGGTTTGTGGTTATCCGAAACCGCACGGTTGGTGGTCTTCCTAAACCACTCGGTTCGTGGGTTCATCCTTAAACCACGCCTATCACATCCAGTCAAAACCCGTTTTTATACGGTGAGGCACATCTAGTAGGAACTAGTTACCATGCAATAAGACTTTCTCATCTCTGGTCGAAGGCCATCTAGTTACAAAATAAGTTTATGCATTCACATCATTTTCTCATACGCAGCCCCCCGGTCATCATCGTTTATGGACAAAATTTAGGTGTCTCTCGTCTTTGAAAGGAACCTCTTCGAGCTCCAATTCAAAGAGGGGCAATTGACACACCTAAATTTTGGTAATTTATTTAAGCGTTTACTAATTACATTGGAAAATTAGGGATTAATTTCTAACCCCTTAACAAAAAATTCTTTCATTAAAATTGCATCGCATATAGACATTAGGAGCATTTGCATCACTAGTTTTAAAGTTAAAATGCAAAAAAAAAAAATTAAAAATTAAAAATTAAAAAAATTAATTAAAAAAAAAATCGAAAAGAGGGCCGCCGGGCTAGCCCGCCCGCCCCCATGCGGCCCTTTCTTTTTCCCCAGCGTGGGCTCGGCCCACTTTTCTTTCTTTCTTTCCTTCCCCGCCCAGCCACGCCATTTGTCTTCTTATCCCCTCCTTCTCCCGCGTGTGGAACAAAGAGGCCGGCGGGAGCGGGGAGCGAGGCAGCGAAGCGCGAAGGCGGAAAAGCGGCAAGCAGAAAAGAAAAAGCAACAGCAAGTCGCGGGAAGGCGAAGGAGCGAGCAGAAAATTAGGAGGGGTTAGGTCGGCAAGTCGGAGGAGAAAAAGGGACCCGAGGGAAGAAGAGGAGGAGGGGGGCGGAATGAAAAAAAGGAGAGTGAGCTCGAGAGAGAAAGGAGAGAGTTCGAGGGGGAGACGGACCGAGAGACCGAGGGACAAAAAGAAAGGCAGACCGGAAAGAAAACGCGAAACCAGATCTGAGAGTGAGGGGGGAAGCTTAACCCGAGACAAAAAAAAACCAGAGAGAAAAAAGGCGGAACCGGGCGGCGAGAGTTGAGGGGAGCTCGAGGGAGACCGGAGGACCAAAGGAACAACAACGAGAACCGGAGGAAGAAGGAAACCTCGAGGAGCAGCTAGCAAGTCGCGGAAGCCCGTCCGTCGCCGTCATCCGCCGCAGCTCGTCCCCGAACGAGGTAGGTCTCTTTGAATCTCGGTAGCTCTATTTTCTAGAGAATGCCGGGCGGAGCTCGCGGCCGACCGCCGCGCAAGCTCCGCCCTCGTCGCCCTTGCATTTCGCTCCCCTTTTCCTTGTATTACATGTCCGAAGACCCCTAGAGCATGTTCGTGGCTCGGTAGAGCCGAAACCTTGATTTTAGCAGCGCCCGCTAACGTTCGACGAAATCCCCCAATGAGAAAACCGGACCCAATCCTCGACCGGAGCTCGGCTTTCGGTTTCTTTTACGTCATTAAGAGTCATATCGTTGTCGTACACCGTCTCGGTCACTTTCTTAGCTTTTCGATAGGTCATCCGCGTCGTTTGGGTAGGCCGAAGCGCGCCCTCGCCGGAGTCAATCCGGCGACTCTCGATGCCGGCCAGCCGGCGGCGGCGATGCTCGACGTCGGTCGGATGGGACGATCGACGCCCGGTGACGGCACGACGACTCCCTTAGGATGGTCGACCTCGCGGCGGTGCCGGGCATCGGTCCGGCGAAGCCGCTGCAGGACGTCGGGCGTGCATGTGGCCGCATGGGGGAAGTAATATGCATGCAGAAAAGAAGAAAAAAGATTAAAAAAGAGAGAAAAAAAGAAAACATAAAAAAAAAAAAAAAGGAAAAGGGAAAAAAAGAAATAAAAAATAGAAAAATCAGAAAAAGACAAAGAAAAGGCCGAAAATAAAAATAGGGGGCAAGGAGATGGGCTTCGCTGCGGGCCCGCTTCCGTTGGGCTGAATTTGTCACGGGCCGGGTTTTTCAGCTGGGCTAAAAAATAGAAATCAAGATTGGGCTTTTTAAAGAAAAATCCGTGTGGGCTTTTTTGTTGTTGTTTTTTAGTGGGCTTAAGGCCGGCCGGTTCCTTCAAACCGACCGGACCGGCGGCATCCGAGTCGGGTCGGCGGGGCGGGTTTCGACCCGGTCCGAATCATTTCCTTTAAAAATATTAAAAAAATCGAAAATTCAGAAAATCATAAAAAACATTAAAAATATTAAAAATTCATAAAAAATTCGAAATTTCAGAAAATTCAAAAATTCTCAAAAATCCCAAAAAAATTCCAAGTTTGTTTTAGAGTTCCCTAAAAAGCTCTAAAATAATTCTTGGACAATTTTCTCTTAAAAAAAGTGTCGGAAAATCATCGGCATAAGATTGTGCTTAAAATCAAACAAGCCCGCACCTGGCCACCTTAGGGTTTTAATTATCCTCGGATACAATTGCCCTTGAATGCACGCTTAGGATGCGATGATTATGGTTTCCCTTTAGTTTAATTAGAATTGTTATTTATCTCTTAATGCTTGTGTTTATTTTCGCCGCAATTTATTTAATGCCTCCTTTAATTGCCGATTGCTATTTTGATAATTGTGCACCCGCATGATCATCTCACATGTTAGTGGTTAAACGTAAAATCAGTCCAAACCGCCCGACAAAAATCTTTTTGAAATGAACAAGATTAGGTACGAAAGGGCACTAATTGGCTAATTAGTGTAATCAAGTCCCCGACCCTAGATTCTCTGGTTGCGTAGAAAGTGAGGCACACTCCCATGCCCCGCTTGGTTTCTAGCCGACCCCAATAGGCTAGTGGCGACTCCTTATTTGTATTTTCATGAACACCCAATGTCACGCGGGGTATGAGCTTGGGAGAGCCTATGTCTAATGAGGGTCCTGAACCCACATTTTGGACAATACCCCTAAACCTATTTATTTATTTAGATATTCCTTTCCCACTCGGGACGGAAAAAATAGGTCGCGACAGCTTGGCGACTCCGCTGGGGACTTGGTTTTGAACCTTATAGGACTTAGGCCAAAATTAATCTTGTTCAAAAATATTTTTGTTTGGCAAACGAGGATTCCAGTGCGCCCTAACATTAAAGGTGTTAAATGTTTTTGCGGAATGGGAGGTATAAGGGGAAGTGTTTGCTCACATTTGTCTTGCAGGGAGGTGTAGGAATGCATGGTTTATCTTTATGTACGGAGTGTTGTTTGCTTATAAATTGTTGTGCATGTATCATTTGCATTGCACTACACCCTAGCACACACAACCTGCCGCCGGACCTGGGCCGCATAGGATCATTTAGGATGGTGTTGAGATGGATACCACTCCGACTACCACCATGTAGTACGGGTCGCCCATCTCAATTCCAAAATTCTTCTGACGTCGAGAGCTTCCACCCCGGCTTGCAAACGCGCAGCACGGGTCGACTCTTTGACAAAGCCGAAGTCATGGGACCCCGACCCAACCGCGACCATGCTGGTTCAGTCCGGTAATCCCGTGGCTTCATTTGAGCCGTCTAGAGTAGTAATTGACCCACGCCTCATGCGTATGTCTATGTGATTGAAAAGAAAAATAAAAAAAGGTCATCATCATTGGTAAGTATGATTTCTCCTTTTACTTGTTCATTTTTATTGAAACTTTCATTTTTGAAATTTGCGGAGATCAATTGAATGCTCTCGGTGTAGGCTTCAAATTGGGAAAATTGGCAATTATTCTTCATAAGCAAACATTCAATGTCAATTTCAAAAATCATTAATTTAGCCCTACACAACAGGTGATTTCGTTAAAGTTTCCAATCATGGGCTTAAAATCACACCTCGTCAAAAAATTCTTTTAATTCATGATTATGTTTTGGGGCACAAAAAAATTTAAAATCACACTTTTAATCAAATTCTTTCCCTCTCACATTTTGAGATCGAAAATTCAAATCACATTTTGTATAGATTTCTCATAATAAAATCACCTCATTTTCACAAGAGTAAAAGCACAAATCAGTCTTCCAAAATTAATGCCACATCTTGCATATGAAACTTTTGGGAATAAAGTCGACATTCGACTGATAGCCGCGGATCGGTCTTTTAATGATGTCTCCTCTTATGATAAAATCTTGGCAAAATACCAAAATCCCGCAATCGGGACCATGGGGCATGTGCCGTTGTCTCGATTTCATTGTAAGATGAGACATCATTGAAAGATCATTTTCTCATTCATATACGACATTATTTCCTTCTTGCGGGATGCGAGTAACATTTACTCTTTGACATCCGCTTGACCATACAACAGCCGTGCCGTCGTTAGCCACCGCCCGAATGCAAGTGAAGGTTTGGAGTTGCCAAATATCCAAAAGGGCGATGTTAGTACTCAAAGGATAAATGCGAGATTGTCGCATCGCCTCATGGCAGGTAAGTACCCTTCTTCTTGAAAAAAAAAAAAAAAAAAAAAAAAATCTTTGGCGTTTTCTGGATAACAAACAAAAAAAACAAAAAAATTCCACAAAGTCTTTGAACACCTCTTTTATCTCAAAATTGTCTATCCGTTTGGTGGATCACTCATTTTGAATCAAATTCCTCATGGAGATTAATCTAATTAGATGATTTTGACCAATTGAGATTGTGATGTTAACCGTGCCAAGCAAGAAACACTTAGGATGAGAAGAGGCAACCCATCTCCAAATACGTCCTTTAAACACTTTGAGAGTCTAAAAAAAAAAGAAGAAGAAAAGCCGTGTCATTTAAGGACGAGGGATTCATTCGCAGGCGGTACCTGGACCAAAGTGAAAAGAGGAATTTCTTTCTGTGCCCTACACACTGCAGGTGATGATAGTTTGCCCATTTGAGCCTTCAAATACAAAAATTTTTCTACAAAATATCCCTGTCGAGAACCACCCCACGATGGGGCAAATTTGAACGTTTCGGTTGACATCGTATGGCGAGAAGAATGAGAAAGATTGTTTCGCTCTCACTTGCACCCATCTTTGGTTGTAGCTTCAGAGGAGTTTTTATGGAAGCTCGAAGTATCCCAAAATGAAGAAGAGCATTCATTTCTCTATCTAAACACTTATAACCTTTGCTTAGCCAAGTTGAGCCTAAACATTCATTTCTAAAGCCCAAATGGTGATTATCTCCCCCTACTGGGGCAAGGCATATGATTTATCAAGGCAATTGGCATTTACATGAAAATGTAGAAAATGTCTCGAAAGTCCTAAGGGCTGAAAAAAAAAAAAATCAATGAAAACTAGGGGGCATGAAAAAGCAATGTGCCTGGTAAAAGCAAGGCCAATGCCCATTTTAAAAAATGAGTGAAAGAAAAAGAGAGCGAGGAAAGTTGCATCGAAAAGAAAAACTTTCTTGTGAAAGAAAAATTGTCAAAGTCAAAATGCGTGCATTGAAAAATCATTGCAAATGCAAAAGCCATTAGATGAAAGAGCAAAGCTCTCATGCTAGGATGGTTAGCCATGGGACTTTCGAGACAAAGTTAGATTTCCAAAGTCAAGTGCCTTCGAAAATTGGATGAAATGGTAATGTTACCATGATAATCACCAACTCTCAAACCCCTTTTCAAAGAAAATTCTAAGCCTTTTGAGCCTATAACCGAACCAACATTACAACCCCTTCCCGAAGTCTCTTCTGATTGGGATGACTCGAGTGAAAGTAAGGACTTCTCAAAGAAGCTATCGCTTAAAGAAGCGAGGGCAAAGTTGTCTTATCTCATAAGGTTTCTTGACTTGTAAACCCGGTGAGGATGTTGATCGATGATTATTTCACTGCATAGCCAATGATGCTTATCATTTGTTGAAACACTAATCAAATCACATCATGGCCCTTCTAAAAGACCTCTTAGATCGGTTAACATGTACTTACTGCGAATGATTCTCAAAACCTTTGACATGGGTTATGTGAGATACTCCAGTGATCGACTGTGCTTCCCACATTAAGGGATGGGATCAAATAGCCATTTTCTCAAGAAGATGTGAGAAGCCCTTTTTGACTAAGAGCCCTTGCTTGGCATGTTTAATGAATCGTTCTCATAAGTCATGATCACTTTGATATGGACTTTTCTTCTAAAGGAGTTTGAGAATTGATGATATCTTCCAAACTCGATGACAATTTCGTGATACCCGTATATTTACCAAATAATTGAATTAGCTTGATTTGCTCATGCAATCATTGCTCTCTCTTCGACGTTCGATCTATTCGAGCTGTACTCTGTGTATAAATACCTGTAATCATCCAGGTATCCCATTATTTTGGAGTACTTGCCACTGTCTAGGTACTCTCCCTCATTGACACTTGACCTGTTCAAGTCCCCCTCTTATCGACACGGCGAGCTTCGAGCCTGAGTCCCTCTCATCGACACGGCGAGCTTCGTAGCCGAGTCCCCCTCATCGACACGGCGAGCTTCGTAGCCCGAGTCCCCCTCATCGACACGGCGAGCTTCGCCCGGGTCTCTCTAATCGACACGGCGTGCTTCGTAGCCCGGAGTCCCCCTCTTCGACACGGCGAGCTTCGTAGCCCGAGTCCCCCTCATCGACACGGCGAGCTTCGAGTCTCGAGTCCCTCTAATCGACACGGCGTGCTTCGTAGCCCGGAGTCCCCCTCATCGACACGGCGAGCTTCGCGCCGGAGTCCCTCTCATCGACACGGCGAGCTTCTGTAGCCCGGAGTCCCTCTAATCGACACGGCGAGCTTCTGTAGCCCGGAGTCCCCCTAAATCACACGGTTTGTGGTCTATCCTTAAACCACACGGTTGGTGGTCTTTCCTTAAACCACGGGGTTTGTGGTTATCCGAAACCACACGGTTGGTGGTCTACCCTTAAACCACGGGGTTGGTGGTGTTTCCGAAACCACACGGTTGGTGGTCTTTCCTTAAACCACGGGGTTTGTGGTTATCCGAAACCACACGGTTTGTGGTCTTTCCTTAAACCACGGGGTTTGTGGTTATCCGAAACCACACGGTTTGTGGTCAACCCTTAAACCACACGGTTGGTGGTCTTTCCTTAAACCACGGGGTTTGTGGTTATCCGAAACCACACGGTTTGTGGTCTACCCTTAAACCACACGGTTTGTGGTCAACCCTTAAACCACACGGTTGGTGGTCTTTCCTTAAACCACGGGGTTTGTGGTCATCCGAAACCACACGGTTTGTGGTCTACCCTTAAACCACACGGTTGGTGGTCTTTCCTTAAATCACATGGTTTGTGGTCAACCCTTAAACCACACGGTTGGTGGTCTTTCCTTAAACCACGGGGTTTGTGGTTATCCGAAACCACACGGTTTGTGGTCTACCCCGAAACCACACGGTTGGTGGTCAACCCTTAAACCACACGGTTGGTGGTCTTTCCTTAAACCACGGGGTTTGTGGTTATCCGAAACCACACGGTTTGTGGTCAACCCTTAAACCACACGGTTGGTGGTCTTTCCTTAAACCACGGGGTTTGTGGTTATCCGAAACCACACGGTTGGTGGTCTATCCTTAAACCACGGGGTTTGTGGTTATCCGAAACCGCACGGTTGGTGGTCTTCCTAAACCACTCGGTTCGTGGGTTCATCCTTAAACCACGCCTATCACATCCAGTCAAAACCCGTTTTTATACGGTGAGGCACATCTAGTAGGAACTAGTTACCATGCAATAAGACTTTCTCATCTCGGTCGAAGGCCATCTAGTTACAAAATAAGTTTATGCATTCACATCATTTTCTCATACGCAGCCCCTGGTCATCATCGTTTATGGACAAAATTTAGGTGTCTCTCGTCTTTGAAAGGAACCTCTTCGAGCTCAATTCAAAGAGGGCACTGTTGACACCTAAATTTTGGTAATTTATTTAAGCGTTTACTAATTACATTGGAAAATTAGGGATTAATTTCTAACCCCTTAACAAAAAATTCTTTCATTAAAATTGCATCGCATATAGACATTAGGAGCATTTGCATCACTAGTTTTAAAGTTAAAATGCAAAAAAAAAAAAAAATTAAAAATTAAAAATTAAAAAAAAAAAAAAAAAAATCGAAAAGAGGCCGGGCCGGGCTAGCCCGCCCGGCCCCATGCGGCCCTTTCTTTTTCCCCGCGTGGGCTCGGCCCACTTTTTCTTTCTTTCTTTCCTTCCCCCGCCCAGCCACGCCATTTGTCTTCTTATCCCCTCCTTCTCCGCGTGTGGGAACAAAGGGCAGGCGCGGGAGCGGAAGCGAGCGAGCGGCGGAGCGGAAGCGGCAAAGCGGCAAAAAAAGCAACAGCAGCAAGTCGGCGGGAAGGCGGAAGGAGCGAGCGCGAAAATTAGGAGGGGTTAGGTCGGCAAGTCGGAGGAGAAAAAAAGGGACCCGAGGGAAGAAGAGAGGAGGAGGGGCGGAACGAGAAAAAAGGAGAGTGAGCTCGAGAGAGAAAGGAGAGAGTTCGAGGGGAGACGGACCGAGAGACCGAGGGACAAAAAAGAAAGGCGACCGGAAAGAAAACGCGAAACCAGATCCGAGAGTGAGGGGGAAGCTTAACCCGAGACAAAAAAACCGAGAGAGAAAAAAAGGCGGAACCGGGCGGCGAGAGTTGAGGGGAGCTCGAGGGAGACCGGAGGACCAAAGGAACAACAACGAAACCGGAGGAAGAAGGAAACCTCGAGGAGCGGCTAGGCTGTCGCCGGAAGCCCGTCCGTCGCCGTCATCCGCCGCAGCTCGTCCCCGAACGAGGTAGGTCTCTTTGAATCTCAGTAGCTCTATTTTCTAGAGAATGCCGGGCCGGAGCTCGCGGCCGACCGGCTCGCGCAAGCTCCGGCCCTCGTCGCCCTTGCATTTCGCTCCCCTTTTCCTTGTATTACATGTCCGAAGACCCCTAGAGCATGTTCGTGGCTCGGTAGAGCGGGAAACCTTGATTTTAGCAGCGCCCGCTAACTGTTCGACGAAATCCCCCAATGAGAAAACCGGACCCAATCCTCGACCGGAGCTCGGCTTTCGGTTTCTTTTACGTCATTAAGAGTCATATCGTTGTCGTACACCGTCTCGGTCACTTTCTTAGCTTTTCGATAGGTCATCCGCGTCGTTTGGGTAGGCCGAAGCGCCCTCGCCGGAGTCAATCCGGCGACTCTCGGATCTTGCCAGCCAGCCGGCGGCCGGCGATGCTCGACGTCGGTCGGATGGGACGATCGACGCCGGTGATGGCACGACGACTCCCTTAGGATGGTCGGACCTCGCGGCGGTGCTTTGGCATCGGTCCGGCTTCTTTGCTGGGGGCGTCGGGCGTGCATGTGGCCGCATGGGGAAGTAATATGCATGCAGAAAAGAAGAAAAAAGATTAAAAAAGAGAGAAAAAGAAAACATAAAAAAAAAAGGAAAAGGGAAAAAAAGAAATAAAAAATAGAAAAATCGGAAAAAAGACAAAGAAAAGGCCGAAAATAAAAATAGGGGCAAGGAGATGGGCTTCGCTGCCCGCCCGTTGGGCTGAATTTGTCACGGGCCGGGTTTTTCAGCTGGGCTAAAAAATAGAAATCAAGATTGGGCTTTTTAAAGAAAAATCCGTGTGGGCTTTTTTTGTTGTTGTTTTTAGTGGGCTTAAGGCCGCCCGGTTCCTTGACCCGACCCGGACCGGCGGCATCGAGTCGGGTCGGCGGGGCGGGTTTCCGACCCGGTCCGAATCATTTCCTTTAAAAATATTAAAAAAATCGAAAATTCAGAAAATCATAAAAAACATTAAAAATATTAAAAATTCATAAAAAATTCGAAATTTCAGAAAATTCAAAAAATTCTCAAAAATCCCAAAAAATTCCAAGTTTGTTTTAGAGTTCCCTAAAAAGCTCTAAAATAATTCTTGGACAATTTTCTCTTAAGAAAATATCGAAAAATCATCGGCTTAAAATCATGCTTAAAATTGAACAAGCTCTCACGATTTCATCTTAGGGTTTTAATTATCCTCGAATACAATTGCCCTTGATTGCACACTTTTGATGCAATGATTATGGTTTCCCCTTAGTTTAATTAGAATTGTTATTTATCTCTTAATGCTTGTGTTTATTTTCGCCTGCAATTTATTTAATGCCTCCTTTAATTGCTGATTGCTATTTTGATAATTGTGCACCCGCATGATCATCTCACATGTTAGTGGTTAAACGTAAAATCAGTCCAAACTGCCTGACAAAAATCTTTTTGAAATGAACAAGATTAGGTACCGAAAGGGCACTAATTGGCTAATTAGTGTAATCAAGTCCCCGACCCTAGATTCTCTGGTTGCGTAGAAAGTGAGGCACACTCCCATGCCCCGCTGGTTTCTAGCCGACCCCAATAGGCTAGTGGCGACTCCTTATTTGTATTTTCATGAACACCCAATGTCACGCGGGGTATGAGCTTGGGAGAGCCTATGTCTAATGAGGTCCCGAACCCACATTTTGGACAATACCCCTAAACCTATTTATTTATTTAGATATTCCTTTCCCACTCGGGACGGAAAAAATAGGTCGCGACTTGACTTAGGCGACTCCGGGGGACTTGGTTTTGAACCTTATAGGACTTAGGCCAAAATTAATCTTGTTCAAAAATATTTTTGTTTGGCAGCGAGGATTCCAGTACGCCCTAACATTAAAGGTGTTAAATGTTTTTATGGAATGGGAGGTATAAGGGGAAGTGTTTGCTCACATTTGTCTTGCGGGAGGTGTAGGAATGCATGGTTTATCTTTATGTACGGAGTGTTGTTTGCTTATAAATTGTTGTGCATGTATCATTTGCATTGCACTACACCCTAGCACACACAACCCGCCGCCGGACACAGGCCGCATAGGATCATTTAGGATGGTGTTGAGATGGATACCACTCCGACTACCACCATGTAGTACGGGTCGCCCATCTCAATTCCAAAATTCTTCTGACGTCGAGAGCTTCCACCCCGGCTTGCAAACGCGCAGCACGGGTCGACTCTTTGACAAAGCCGAAGTCATGGGACCCCGACCCAACCGCGACCATGCTGGTTCAGTCCGGTAATCCCGTGGCTTCATTTGAGCCGTCTAGAGTAGTAATTGACCCACAGTCTCATGCGTATGTCTATGTGATTGAAAAGAAAAATAAAAAAAGGTCATCATCATTGGTAAGTATGATTTCTCCTTTTACTTGTTCATTTTTATTGAAACTTTCATTTTTGAAATTTGCGGAGATCAATTGAATGCTCTCGGTGTAGGCTTCAAATTGGGAAAATTGGCAATTATTCTTCATAAGCAAACATTCAATGTCAATTTCAAAAATCATTAATTTAGCCCTACACAACAGGTGATTTCGTTAAAGTTTCCAATCATGGGCTTAAAATCACACCTCGTCAAAAAATTCTTTTAATTCATGATTATGTTTTGGGGCACAAAAAAATTTAAAATCACACTTTTAATCAAATTCTTTCCCTCTCACATTTTGAGATCGAAAATTCAAATCACATTTTGTATAGATTTCTCATAATAAAATCACCTCATTTTCACAAGAGTAAAAGCACAAATCAGTCTTCCAAAATTAATGCCACATCTTGCATATGAAACTTTTGGGAATAAAGTCGACATTCGACTGATAGCCGCGGATCGGTCTTTTAATGATGTCTCCTCTTATGATAAAATCTTGGCAAAATACCAAAATCCCGCAATCGGGACCATGGGGCATGTGCCGTTGTCTCGATTTCATTGTAAGATGAGACATCATTGAAAGATCATTTTCTCATTCATATACTGACATTATTTCCTTCTTGCAGGATGCGAGTAACATTTACTCTTTGACATCTGCTTGACCATACAACAGCCGGCCGTCGTTAGCCACCGCCCGGAATGCAAGTGAAGGTTTGGAGTTGCCAAATATCCAAAAGGGCGATGTTAGTACTCAAAGGATAAATGCGAGATTGTCGCATCGCCTCATGGCAGGTAAGTACCCTTCTTCTTGAAAAAAAAAAAAAAAAAAAATCTTTGGCGTTTTCCTGGATAACAAACAAAAAAACAAAAAAAATTCCACAAAGTCTTTGAACACCTCTTTTATCTCAAAATTGTCTATCCGTTTGGTGGATCACTCATTTTGAATCAAATTCCTCATGGAGATTAATCTAATTAGATGATTTTGACCAATTGAGATTGTGATGTTAATCGTGCCAATCAAGAAACACTTAGGATGAGAAGAGGCAACCCATCTCCAAATACGTCCCTTAAACACTTTGAGAGTCTAAAAAAAAAAAAAAAGAAGAAAAGCCGTGTCATTTAAGGATGAGAGATTCATTCGCGGGTGGTACATGGACCAAAGTGAAAAGAGGAATTTCTTTCTATGCCCTACACACTTTGTGATAATAGTTTGCCCATTTGAGCCTTCAAATACAAAAAATTTTCTACAAAATATCCCTGTCGAGAACCACCCCACGATGGGGCAAATTTGAACGTTTCGGTTGACATCGTATGGCGAGAAGAATGAGAAAGATTGTTTCGCTCTCACTTGCACCCATCTTTGGTTGTAGCTTCGAGAGTTTTTATGGAAGCTCGAAGTATCCCAAAATGAAGAAGAGCATTCATTTCTCTATCTAAACACTTATAACCTTTGCTTAGCCAAGTTGAGCCTAAACATTCATTTCTAAAGCCCAAATGGTGATTATCTCCCCCTCTTGGGCAAGGCATATGATTTATCAAGGCAATTGGCATTTACATGAAAATGTAGAAAATGTCTCGAAAGTCCTAAGGACTCAAAAAAAAAAAAAAAAAAATCAATGAAAACTAGGGGGCATGAAAAAGCAATGTGCCTGGTAAAAGCAAGGCCAATGCCCATTTTAAAAAATGAGTGAAAGAAAAAGAGAGCGAGGAAAGTTGCATCGAAAAGAAAAACTTTCTTGTGAAAGAAAAATTGTCAAAGTCAAAATGCGTGCATTGAAAAAATCATTGCAAATGCAAAAGCCATTAGATGAAAGAGCAAAGCTCTCATGCTAGGATGGTTAGCCATGGGACTTTCGAGACAAAGTTAGATTTCCAAAGTCAAGTGCCTTCGAAAATTGGATGAAATGGTAATGTTACCATGATAATCACCAACTCTCAAACCCCTTTTCAAAGAAAATTCTAAGCCTTTTGAGCCTATAACCGAACCAACATTACAACCCCTTCCCGAAGTCTCTTCTGATTGGGATGACTCGAGTGAAAGTAAGGACTTCTCAAAGAAGCTATCGCTTAAAGAAGCGAGGGCAAAGTTGTCTTATCTCATAAGGTTTCTTGACTTGTAAACCTGGTGAGGATGTTGATCGATGATTATTTCACTGCATAGCCAATGATGCTTATCATTTGTTGAAACACTAATCAAATCACATCATGGCCCTTCTAAAAGACCTCTTAGATCGGTTAACATGTACTTACTGCGAATGATTCTCAAAACCTTTGACATGGGTTATGTGAGATACTCCAGTGATCGACTATGCTTCCCACATTAAGGGATGGGATCAAATAGCCATTTTCTCAAGAAGATGTGAGAAGCCCTTTTTGACTAAGAGCCCTTGCTTGGCATGTTTAATGAATCGTTCTCATAAGTCATGATCACTTTGATATGGACTTTTCTTCTAAAGGAGTTTGAGAATTGATGATATCTTCCAAACTCGATGACAATTTCGTGATACCTGTATATTTACCAAATAATTGAATTAGCTTGATTTGCTCATGCAATCATTGCTCTCTCTTCGACGTTCGATCTATTCGAGCTGTACTCTGTGTATAAATACCTGTAATCATCCAGGTATCCCATTATTTTGGAGTACTTGCCACTGTCTAGGTACTCTCCCTCATTGACACTTGACCTGTTCAAGTCCCCCTCTTATCGACACGGCGAGCTTCGCGCCGAGTCCCTCTCATCGACACGGCGAGCTTCGCGCCGGAGTCCCCCTCATCGACACGGCGAGCTTCGCGCCCGGAGTCCCCCTCATCGACACGGCGAGCTTCTGTAGCCCGGAGTCTCTCTAATCGACACGGCGTGCTTCTGTAGCCCGGAGTCCCCCTCTTCGACACGGCGAGCTTCTGTAGCCCGGAGTCCCCCTCATCGACACGGCGAGCTTCTGTAGCCCGGAGTCCCTCTAATCGACACGGCGTGCTTCTGTAGCCCGGAGTCCCCCTCATCGACACGGCGAGCTTCTGTAGCCCGGAGTCCCCCTCATCGACACGGCGAGCTTCGAGCCGGGAGTCCCTCTAATCGACACGGCGAGCTTCGTAGCCCGAGTCCCCCTAAATCACACGGTTTGTGGTCTATCCTTAAACCACACGGTTGGTGGTCTTTCCTTAAACCACGGGGTTTGTGGTTATCCGAAACCACACGGTTGGTGGTCTACCCTTAAACCACGGGGTTGGTGGTGTTTCCGAAACCACACGGTTGGTGGTCTTTCCTTAAACCACGGGGTTTGTGGTTATCCGAAACCACACGGTTTGTGGTCTTTCCTTAAACCACGGGGTTTGTGGTTATCCGAAACCACACGGTTTGTGGTCAACCCTTAAACCACACGGTTGGTGGTCTTTCCTTAAACCACGGGGTTTGTGGTTATCCGAAACCACACGGTTGGTGGTCTACCCTTAAACCACGGGGTTGGTGGTGTTTAGAAACCACACGGTTGGTGGTCTTCCTAAACCACACGGTTTGTGGTCAACCCTTAAACCACACGGTTGGTGGTCTTTCCTTAAACCACGGGGTTTGTGGTTATCCGAAACCACACGGTTTGTGGTCTACCCTTAAACCACACGGTTTGTGGTCAACCCTTAAACCACACGGTTGGTGGTCTTTCCTTAAACCACGGGGTTTGTGGTTATCCGAAACCACACGGTTTGTGGTCAACCCTTAAACCACACGGTTGGTGGTCTTTCCTTAAACCACGGGGTTTGTGGTTATCCGAAACCACACGGTTTGTGGTCTACCCTTAAACCACACGGTTTGTGGTCAACCCTTAAACCACACGGTTGGTGGTCTTTCCTTAAACCACGGGGTTTGTGGTTATCCGAAACCACACGGTTTGTGGTCTATCCTTAAACCACACGGTTGGTGGTCTTTCCTTAAATCACGGGGTTTGTGGTTATCCGAAACCACACGGTTGGTGGTCTACCCTTAAACCACGGGGTTGGTGGTGTTTCCGAAACCACACGGTTGGTGGTCTTTCCTTAAACCACGGGGTTTGTGGTTATCCGAAACCACACGGTTGGTGGTCTTTCCTTAAACCACACGGTTTGTGGTCAACCCTTAAACCACACGGTTGGTGGTCTTTCCTTAAACCACGGGGTTTGTGGTTATCCGAAACCACACGGTTTGTGGTCTACCCTTAAACCACACGGTTTGTGGTCAACCCTTAAACCACACGGTTGGTGGTCTTTCCTTAAACCACGGGGTTTGTGGTTATCCGAAACCACACGGTTTGTGGTCAACCCTTAAACCACACGGTTGGTGGTCTTTCCTTAAACCACGGGGTTTGTGGTTATCCGAAACCGCACGGTTGGTGGTCTACCCTTAAACCACGGGGTTTGTGGTTATCCGAAACCGCACGGTTGGTGGTCTACCCTTAAACCACACGGTTGGTGGTCTTTCCTTAAACCACGGGGTTTGTGGTTATCCGAAACCACACGGTTTGTGGTCAACCCTTAAACCACACGATTGGTGGTCTTTCCTTAAACCACGGGGTTTGTGGTTATCCGAAACCGCACGGTTGGTGGTCTACCCTTAAACCATGGGGTTTGTGGTTATCCGAAACCGCACGGTTGGTGGTCTACCCTTAAACCACGGGGTTTGTGGTTATCCGAAACCACACGGTTTGTGGTCTACCCTTAAACCACACGGTTGGTGGTCTTTCCTTAAACCACGGGGTTTGTGGTTATCCGAAACCACACGGTTTGTGGTCTACCCTTAAACCACACGGTTGGTGGTCTTTCCTTAAACCACGGGGTTTGTGGTTATCCGAAACCACACGGTTTGTGGTCTACCCTTAAACCACACGGTTTGTGGTCAACCCTTAAACCACACGGTTGGTGGTCTTTCCTTAAACCACGGGGTTTGTGGTCATCCGAAACCACACGGTTTGTGGTCTACCCTTAAACCACACGGTTGGTGGTCTTTCCTTAAATCACATGGTTTGTGGTCAACCCTTAAACCACACGGTTGGTGGTCTTTCCTTAAACCACGGGGTTTGTGGTTATCCGAAACCACACGGTTTGTGGTCTACCCCGAAACCACACGGTTGGTGGTCAACCCTTAAACCACACGGTTGGTGGTCTTTCCTTAAACCACGGGGTTTGTGGTTATCCGAAACCACACGGTTTGTGGTCAACCCTTAAACCACACGGTTGGTGGTCTTTCCTTAAACCACGGGGTTTGTGGTTATCCGAAACCACACGGTTGGTGGTCTATCCTTAAACCACGGGGTTTGTGGTTATCCGAAACCGCACGGTTGGTGGTCTTCCTAAACCACTCGGTTCGTGGGTTCATCCTTAAACCACGCCTATCACATCCAGTCAAAACCCGTTTTTATACGGTGAGGCACATCTAGTAGGAACTAGTTACCATGCAATAAGACTTTCTCATCTCGGTCGAAGGCCATCTAGTTACAAAATAAGTTTATGCATTCACATCATTTTCTCATACGCAGCCCCTGGTCATCATCGTTTATGGACAAAATTTAGGTGTCTCTCGTCTTTGAAAGGAACCTCTTCGAGCTCCAATTCAAAGAGGGGCAGCTGTTGACACCTAAATTTTGGTAATTTATTTAAGCGTTTACTAATTACATTGGAAAATTAGGGATTAATTTCTAACCCCTTAACAAAAAATTCTTTCATTAAAATTGCATCGCATATAGACATTAGGAGCATTTGCATCACTAGTTTTAAAGTTAAAATGCAAAAAAAAAAAATTAAAAATTAAAAATTAAAAAAATTAATTAAAAAAAAAATCGAAAAGAGGCCGGGCCAGGGCTAGGCCCGCCCGGCCCCATGCGGCCCTTTCTTTTCCCCCTCACGTGGGCTCGGCCCACTTTTTCTTTCTTTCTTTCCTTCCCCGGCCCGGCCCGCCATTTGTCTTCTTATCCCCTCCTTCTCCCGCGTGTGGGAACAAGCGGCGGGGCGAGGGAGCGAGCGAGAGCAGCGGCGAAAGCGGAAAAGGCAGCGGCGAGCGGCAAAGCAACAGCAGCAAGTCAGCAGGAAGGCAGAAGGAGCAGAGCAGAAAATTAGGAGGGGGTTAGGTCGGCAAGTCGGAGGAGAAAAAGGGACCCGAGGGAAGAAGAGAGGAGGAGGGGGCGGAACAGAAAAAAGGAGAGTGAGCTCGAGAGAGAAAGGAGAGAGTTCGAGGGGAGACGGACCGAGAGACCGAGGGACAAAAAGAAAGGCGGACCCGGAAAGAAAACGCGAAACCGGATCGAGAGTGAGGGGGAAGCTTAACCCGAGACAAAAAAAAAAAAACCGAGAGAAAAAAAAGGCGGAACCGGGCGGCGAGAGTTGAGGGAGCTCGAGGGAGACCGGAGGACCAAAGGAACAACAACGAGAACCGGAGGAAGAAGGAAACCTCGAGGAGCGGCTAGGCGTCGCCGGAAGCCCGTCCGTCGCCGTCATCCGCCGGCTCGTCCCCGAACGAGGTAGGTCTCTTTGAATCTCGGTAGCTCTATTTTCTAGAGAATGCCGGGCCGGAGCTCGCGGCCGACCGGCTCGCGCAAGCTCCGGCCCTCGTCGCCCTTGCATTTCGCTCCCCTTTTCCTTGTATTACATGTCCGAAGACCCCTAGAGCATGTTCGTGGCTCGGTAGAGCCGGAAACCTTTGATTTTAGCGGCGCCGCTAACCGTTCGACGAAATCCCCCAATGAGAAAACCGGACCCAATCCTCGACCGAGGAGCTCGGCTTTCGGTTTCTTTTACGTCATTAAGAGTCATATCGTTGTCGTACACCGTCTCGGTCACTTTCTTAGCTTTTCGATAGGTCATCCGCGTCGTTTGGGTAGGCCGAAGCGCGCCCGCCGAGTCAATCCGGCGACTCTCGGATGCCGGCCAGCCGGCGGCCGGCGATGCTCGACGTCGGTCGGATGGGACGATCGACGCCGGTGATGGCACGACGACTCCCTTAGGATGGTCGGACCTCGCGGCGGTGCTTGCATCGGTCCGGCGAAGCTAGCTGCCGCAGGGGACGTCGGGCGTGCATGTGGCCGCATGGGGGAAGTAATATGCATGCAGAAAAGAAGAAAAAAGATTAAAAAAGAGAGAAAAAGAAAACATAAAAAAAAAAGGAAAAGGGAAAAAAAGAAATAAAAAATAGAAAAATCGAGAAAAAGACAAAGAAAAGGCCGAAAATAAAAATAGGGGGCAAGGAGATGGGCTTCGCTGCGGGCCCGCTTCCGTTGGGCTGAATTTGTCACGGGCCGGGTTTTTCAGCTGGGCTAAAAAAAGAAATCAAGATTGGGCTTTTTAAAGAAAAATCCGTGTGGGCTTTTTTGTTGTTGTTTTTAGTGGGCTTAAGGCCCGGCCGGTTCCTTCAGCCCGACCCGGACCGGCGGCATCGAGTCGGGTCGGCGGGCCGGGTTTCGACCCGGTCCGAATCATTTCCTTTAAAAATATTAAAAAAATCGAAAATTCAGAAAATCATAAAAAACATTAAAAATATTAAAAATTCATAAAAAATTCGAAATTTCAGAAAATTCAAAAATTCTCAAAAATCCCAAAAAAATTCCAAGTTTGTTTTAGAGTTCCCTAAAAAGCTCTAAAATAATTCTTGGACAATTTTCTCTTAAAAAAAGTGTCGGAAAATCATCGGCATAAGATTGTGCTTAAAATCAAACAAGCCTGCACGGCTTCACCTTAGGGTTTTAATTATCCTCGGATACAATTGCCCTTGAATGCACGCTTAGGATGCGATGATTATGGTTTCCCTTTAGTTTAATTAGAATTGTTATTTATCTCTTAATGCTTGTGTTTATTTTTCGCCCCAATTTATTTAATGCCTCCTTTAATTGCCGATTGCTATTTTGATAATTGTGCACCCGCATGATCATCTCACATGTTAGTGGTTAAACGTAAAATCAGTCCAAACCGCCTGACAAAAATCTTTTTGAAATGAACAAGATTAGGTACCGAAAGGGCACTAATTGGCTAATTAGTGTAATCAAGTCCCCGACCCTAGATTCTCTGGTTGCGTAGAAAGTGAGGCACACTCCCATGCCCCGCTTGGTTTCTAGCCGACCCCAATAGGCTAGTGGCGACTCCTTATTTGTATTTTCATGAACACCCAATGTCACGCGGGGTATGAGCTTGGGAGAGCCTATGTCTAATGAGGGTCCTGAACCCATATTTTGGACAATACCCCTAAACCTATTTATTTATTCAGATATTCCTTTCCCCCTCGGGACGGAAAAAAATAGGTCGCGACAGCCGCGAGCTCAAGAGTCGGGGCGTGACAAGACTACCCCGGTGAGCCTCGCCTGGCCATTGGTGAGGCTCAGCCTTGCCTAGATTTACGAAGTCGAGCTTCGCTGATGGCTAGGCGAGCCTCCGACAATTGCTAGACCTCGCTTGGCCTCTTGCTGGCGATAGTGGCTGTGGCGAGGCGGTGGCGATGGGGCGGAGTGGGCTGGGAGGAGGAGGAAGAAGAAGAAGAAGAAAAAAAAAGGGAAAAAAAAAGAGAAGAGAGTGAAAATTGATTCTTAAAATTGTTCTCGGGAGCAAAAAGTAACATTTTTTTAATTTTTAATTCTATTCCAAATTTATTCCTAGGAACAAATTTATTTCCCGAAGCAAAAAAATTACCAAATAGATTTATGTTCCAAATTTGTTCCGGGGAACAAAAGAATTGAATTAGTTGTTCCGAGTATTACCAAATAAACCTAAGTGACAAAAGAACAGGCTACTATAGCGGCTACGCAAGAGCAGGTTGACGTGGGTGAGTTGTCAGCTATTGATGTCACCATGAAATGAGACAAATAATGTTGAGGATCGATGTCGAGAGAGAGATAGTAGTAGATATTGATAAAGAAAATGACACGAGATGTTATATGTGATCCGGGCGTGTACAGTTGCGCACCGAGTGTAATATTTGGGAGGAAAGTTTCTGATAAAAGGGCTAAAGAAGTTGTGCCGCGGACCAATAATGTCCTTAGCCAACCATTCAGAGAGCCCGCTCCAGTGGTCCGGAACAATCATCGATCAGTCTATACAGAGTACACTGGATTTGGATAGGAACCGGCAGGGAGACAATTTCGGAAGTCAGTATGGAGCTTGCAGGATCGTAGTCATGAATATGGTTACGATGCTGATCAGGGGGATTGTGGTGGTGATGACAGCGTGAACATGGGCAGCGGGAAGTTCAAGTTAGTCGTAGATATTCCTACCATCGTGGGACTGCAGAGATCAGCAAAGACTCCCACGGTGCATTGCTTCGTCGAAACCTAAGCAAGGAATCTCTTTCATTTCTGTTTGTCTTCACTGTTAACGTGAATTGTGCTGTTCTAACATGGAAAAAAAGACATTTTAATTCGAGTTTGTGTTCTCCTTGGTGTTATCCCGTTGCCAAGATGGCCATGTGCTGTCATAATCGTGGAAGCTTCCGTGTGATCGCCACAGGAATTCTATGTTAGTCAGAACTGTTCGACCAAGTAAGGTTACGGATAAAAGCTATAGAGTAGAGATGGGAAGATCAGTGGGGGGAAATGAGAGTAAAACAGCTCACAAGCCAAAAACAGAGGGCGAACTACCGGTACAAGTTCGGCATGATGGGTCATGTATTTGACTCTCAAGTTATTCATCTATGGTGTGTGTCCTTGATCATGCCATTAATGACATCTGAGAATCCGCTCGTTGGATCATGTAAGAAATCCAACTTTAGTATCTCCTCTTTTCACTATATATACTCCTGATTTCAGTGCATGTTGCAAAGACATCGATTAGAGCTTTCTCTCCGTTTTGATTTCACCTTTGGTGTCTCCTGTTTCACAAAGGTTAAAAGCATTGCATTACAGAGCTTCATCCATGAAAATCTTCATGCATGTTCATGATCCCTATCTAATATTTTTCTTTCCATTTTTCTTATTATTAGGTGCTCCAGCGACTCGAGAGTCAATGGCAAGCCCCAGCACTGCGATCGATAATGGACATGACAAGGACAGCGATAATTCTGGATCGATGAGAGAAAAGTTATCTGTGTTGATTGTGGGTGACGATGTGCTCGAGTGTAGAGTCCATGAGGTGCTTTTTAGCAAGCTCGACGTAGCAGAAGAAGTCCAGACTGAAATGGCCACAGACAAGGAAGACTTGGATCTTCACCTTTCTGGTTCATCTTTTGATATTATTCTCATGGACATCGATTCGTCCATCATAAATGGCCCTGAAGTAAAAATTAATTAACTCTTTCATTCTGTCTTTTCTTTGACGCATATGTATATGAACAACATCAATTGCACATAAAATGTACGATTTCTTCCTTGTATTCGTGGTGAAGGTGATGAGGGAGCTGCGAGCGAAGGGGGTACGGAGCATGATTGTGGGACTGACTTTGCGGAGCGCCGAAGTGGACAAGGCAGCTTTCATGGCAGCGGGTCTGGATGAGTGCCTCGAGAAGCCATTGACTGATGAGAAGATCAAGTCTCTCGTTGAAACCCTGAAGAAGAACATCTAGAGATATGAGCATCGGCTTCTACCTAAAGGCGGAATAATGAGTGATTGTGCGAGATATAGAGTCATGGGGTTTGCGTAGTTATCTCGATTATATAGATCTATGACTGAACATGGTACATGAGTTTTGTAACCATGCAAGTCATTTGCTGATTATGTTGCTGCTTATTAATCATGGGAAGTAATGAAAAATGTAGGTGTTTATGCTCTCTCTTTTGCGATGGACATTGTTAAGCATGATTGTGAGGATTTACTGTCTATTGTCCACATATTTTTTCCTTATAATCTTGCAGTTCATCTTTGATTTCAGTGTTTTTCGCCAATTAGTCATGTACTTATTTTTAATTTTCTGATAGCAAACTCCCCACAGATTTTGGGGACCATTCTCGTGTATGACAGAATAAGTTCATAGCAGAAAAACATGGTGCACCCAACTTTTAACATTTGGTAGAAATGCACTCTTTTGTTGCACAAAAGTTGATGAGTTTAGCATTTATATGTGATAAGCTCGTTGCTGATGTTATGATCATCTAGTGCAGTAAGTTTCTTGTTTGTTATATAATATTCAGGTAAGTTTTTCCTTTTCCCAAGCATTGTTCCTGGGATGTAAGTAATAAAATACTGTTCTCTCAAGCTGTCAGCAGCCTAATGAAAAAAGGTTTTAGTTCCACTATGTTTATGTGCATTTAATGATATTCCAGCGGCTATGAGACATGGCTTGCTCGAGGATTAAGGTTGCAATATTTCGAGATACAGTTTATTCAGCAAGTTGCCCTGCAGATTCCCAAGTCTTCAGAAGTCGAATCTATTTCCCCTTCTCAACTTGAGGGACGAACTGCTCTATAACGACTATGATGACTTGGTGATTTCTTCGATTTTTTCTCCTTGATAGAGCAAGGCACATCATCCGATATGGAAATAATCTTCGACAACTTCTACATCCTTGTGCTATTTCTTCTCCCCTCTTCTTGTACTAAAACAAAATTTTCTAGCATCATCTCAAAGCAGCAAGATCAAGTATAGACCATTCCTTCTTCGACAATCTGATGTCTTGAAAAGATTAAGTCGGTTATCTAGGTTGCATAAGACCAATATCCATATCTATATTCATCCTGAAAATGATCTTGTTCTTAATATCCCCTGTTTGGTACCAAATACCGAAGTTGTTTACAATTGCTTGGTTGCAATGCTCTCTTTCCTTGCACAAAAATTGATAAAATTAGTATTCCTGCATAAGATACTGTCATCGTAAGCTGCCATGGCTTTGCAACCTAATGAACAGAAGGTTTTAGTTTCATATACAGTACCTTAATCATCTAGAGCTTAGAAGACATAGTACTTGGGGATCGACAGTACAATTTATGTACTTTCTTGGACTGATGAATCTTTCATATTGCTGAATTCTCAAGGAATCTGACGCTTCAGGAAGGTCATGAGTTTTCTGTTAGGAAATAACAAAGAACTACGTTAATCCTTCCAGATTACCAAATCTCATTTTATTGTTTTTAATTTTAAAGGTCTTGATGAAGAAGATCAGGACTCGAGAGGAAGAATAACGAAAGCTTTTATGCAGATCACAATGATTCAGATGAAGAAATGGCAAATAAACAGAAACCGCTACTGCAGTCAGCTCTGCTATGGCCTGGAGTCAGCAATACTTAATATAACATGGAGAAATGGGAGAGTTGTTGAAGATTCCTGTCCAGATGATTGTGACTTTTTAACTTGTACCTCTGCCATGAGCTTCACATCCAAACCGTTGTCAATACTGAAATTTTATGAGATAATCGTCCTTCTCTCCTTATGAAGTATGGAAAGTTCTATGGCTTAAGCGCTCTCCATTCTCCACTGAACACCTGCTCCATCAAAAATATGGGAGGGGACTCCAATTTGGTTATAGCGAGTCTCTCTCTTCAACTTATTTTGAACTTTCCATATTGACCTTTCCTCAAAAGGAGAGGGAGGGAGTTTCTTAGAGTATGATATTTTATTGCTCAATAACCATTGAAATGAATTATTGTTTTATTATCGGCAATCTTACATGGAAACAAAGAATGTTCTCATTGCGCAATTACTCTTTCATCTTTTCTCTGATCACGCAAAACCAATTAGATGATAAAGTAAGAGAACTCTGTTTAAAATTTTTTTAAAAGTATTTTATTGTAAGATTTTAGAAGGTATGGAACCCTTGCTTCGGCAAAGTGTGGCAGCATGAGCGATTTGACAAGAGGAATAATCGATGGCAGAATGACTAAGTTGCACAAGTTTGTTTAAGTTAGAGACCACATTAAATAAAAATACAGTTAACGGATTAGATTGCTCAAACTTTTGATACATAAAGAGTTAGATTGTAATTTTAAGATGGACATTCAAGAGCATTAGTGAAATGGTTCCACATCCGGTAATTGTCCTGATGGAGAGCATTCGATGTATATTTAGTCCATTCTAAACTTGTTGGCTTAAGTTTTTGATTAAAGGTAACTCCAGCTGAATATGTTAATAAGTCTATTTAAACTCTCTCTAAGTAATCTACTTGATGAGGCATGGCAACAAGTATTCTATTTATGGATGAAGATTGGTTGACCCAGCACAGCGCCTCTGCCTGATAGGCAGCATAAAATTTGCAAATCTTCAGATGTCACCCCTGTTTAGTTTTAAACACGATGGACGAATCATTCCCCAACAACTACAACCACGTGTCCATTAATTTCCTGTTCCTCAGATTAAGAAATGAACACCAACCTTCATGAAGAGGTGCGATGACCTGGGACTAAATCCATGGAGGCCAAGTCTTGAAAAGGAATATCAAGTGATAGGACCTGACCATGTTTGTTTTACATAATTGCTATCTGACACCTATTCAAGCTCAACTTGTTTGAGTAAAGACTGACACAATATTGTATCCACAAATGTTGCCGAAAGGGTCAATCTCCATATCCTAGGAACATATGCTTTTACATTCATGAAGGAAATAGTCTCTGGTCACCGATGTTCTTCCGTGTTAAATTAGAAAATTTGACCCACTCTGTTAATTGGAGAAAAATACAAAGAACATTCAGAGCATATGCTTGCTTGCAATGCATTTTTTATATGTTGGGCTAAATCATATCTTATCCAGGACTAAAGCATTTCTAAAGGTTGTTTCACACAGCTAGCTTTGTTTAGGAGGTCATCTCATATTCTGCTGCATGGATTTCTAGATGGTCTCATATTTTGTGGAATGGATTTGCAGATGGCATCTGATGAGCCTGCTTGAGGATCAACACATTTTTTACTTTGGTTTTTTATGTTGTTGTTGTTGTTGCCATTTGAAAAGTTCTTCGAGCAAGGACTACCTTAGCAAGCGTGTGTTAACTAATGTACTAGAGAGAGTATGCTGGGAATAGATCAAAACTCAGGCAGAACACTCGGACATGATTGTTTATTCCTTAGTTTTAAAACCAAGTCAAATAGAATGTAGATATAACTTTTGGGATTAAATAGACACAACTGGATATAAGATGTGATCCTGTTCAACACCATTATAATTTAGAATAATGGAGAAATTTTCTTACTAGTTTTCAGTTGAGGAAGCTTCAAATATGCCATGGTCCATTAACGTTTTGATCCTGAAAAAGTAATTTGAAAATCAGTAGTTTCAGTTATTGCATTGCTCCACCTATAAGTCCCAACACCATGGGCGGTCCTGCGTACAAATTTTGTTAACTTCTTCTGCATACAACACCTCAGGCATTTCCTCTAATGAAGTAAACTGGATCACACGAAGCTTTATGAAAGGGAAATATGCAAGAATTTCATCGCTTTGCCTGGTGTATGTATTGCATTTACGATTCAATCATGTACTTCTGTTTTTGATTTTTTTAGGCATAGAAGAGATGTAAATGTCCAGCACAATCAGAGGCCAACCAATCTTGGTTCTGTTCATTAGATCCAAAAAGAACGCGTAACGGAACGATGATTGAAAATGAAAGAAAAAATTTTCACATGGAAAAGAAAAATAGGAGGTTATTTTCAAACTTCTGCTAACGAGGACTCATTTGTAAGAAATTGCAGAAGAAGAGGCAGAGCAGTTAAAAAGTGGTTAGACAATGGGGACTTTCTCCCATACGACCATAGTCACCTAGTCAAAATTGTCTGGGGTTGACCTTCTTGAAAACACTGCATCCTTCATTGGATCTTCTGTTTTTAATCCTTCTCCATGGAGTAATTAGAGTATGTACTGCATTTTCCTAACGACTTCCACTCTCTCCATTCTCTACCTGCACCAATAAAAGTTTTAAGGTAGAAGCCTTCAATTTGGTTTGTTATTGTTGTGATCACCAGTCTTCTAGTTTGCACACATCATTGTTTTTCTTTTTGTGCAACCAACCATCTAAATTAAGGTTCTTGAGACGTAATGAGATGTAATCTGTAATTTTCCCTTATCTGAGCTTCCATGCAACCGGAGCGAGGAGAAATAACGGCAATGGAGGGAACGGTTGAGACATTCGTCTTCACTCTGTCAATTCTTGAGTACTCCTTTGGAGTCTGGCCCATGGATGTTAGGATTATTTTTTTGAATTCACATAAGTTGTTTGGATGCTTATATTCTGTTTTATCTGTTGGCTCTTCTTGGTATATCATCTAAAATTTCCCTCTTAACCATGATATGTATAAATTTGTTTGGTATAGTCAATAAAGTCTTGAATTATTATAAGCTGATGCTAAGACGCAACTTAGCTTTCTAATTCTTTTGGAAATTGTCAAAATAAGAGCATAGCAGGTAACGCATTCGTGTCTGTGCATTTATTCGTGTCTATGCATTTACTGCTATCCATTCATGGTTTACAATATTGATTGCTTCTAGAAATAGATCAATGCCATACGTATCTTATTCAAGGTTTGGACCTTGTCCAACAAACATGCATACACACTTACAAAATTGTGTCGTGTGCGGCGTCATTCTAGAAAAATAATTTCCAGCTGAATTACGAGGATTCAAATTGATGTTTGGACTTCAAATGAAAAAAAAAAAACTGTAGGAAAGATTTTTCTTTTGACCATACTAATGAAAAAGATGTTATATGCAGAATTTAGTACGCGGAAGATAAAATGAGAAATGTCATCCCCTTTAATTTATCAAAACCTGGAACTCATTAAATACTGTGCGGCAACTTCTTTTTCCAAGGTAAGGATGTCAATAACAGCAGTTCTTTTTCTCTTTGGCCCACTGAGGGCGGTGCATGTAAATGATCGCACTAATGATTTTTTCAAAGACTCTCTTCACCCAATCACAAGCCTTTGAAATCAGACAATTTATTAGGGGTAGCACATTCTTATGATGGCACCCATTTTAGAGTGCACGTTTCCTTGATCTGAAAAGCAATATTTTATCTTAGATAACATCCTTCCTACTTCCGAGTTCATCATAGTTCAATATCATTCTACACTTCCAGACAGGGTGTGCTTTTCGTTTCACATTTACGGGCATGAATCCGGTCATCGTCATTATGCGTGAGAGAGAGAGGTAACAAACTTTTATTCTAAATAAATCAATCGAGAAAGAGGTAACAATCTTTTATTCGAAATAAGTAATACATGAGGTACATAGTTTACACGTGTGTGTAAAGCAACCGTTTATGGAAATAAGGTAAAATCTTATAAGTCATGATTCATTACTCCGTGTAACTTATGTTGGTCATAGATTCTTCTAGTTGTTGTCGTACCAAAACTGCGCCTGGAGGTAGTCAACAACCTTCTTGTCCACTTGGAAGGCCTTGGTGAGAACTTCATCAGAAATGGGCAGCTTTGCTCCAAAGACAGCATTAGCAATGGTAATGACTCCTGGGTTCTGGCTGCTAAGACCAGAAAAGGCCAGCGCGTAGGTGTTTCCGATATTCAACTGGAAGTGAATGAGACCAATAGGGAACACAAACACGTCCCCCTTGTATAGGACTTTGGTGAAGAGAGTGTTGTTTAATTGGTTGGATGTGACGAAACCAACAAGTAGCGTACCCTCCACCACGACCAGAAGCTCGGTACCACGAGGGTGAGTGTGGGGAGGATTTAGGCCACCGGGAGCAAAGTCGATGCGAGCCATGGATATTCCAAGAGTGTTGAGTCCGGGAAATTGGTCGACGAAAGCTTGTGTGACTTTTGATCCGAGTGGATTCAATGTGTTTCCAGGAATCCTGAACCCCGTAAAAAGAAAATCATCAGCTGTGGCCGGGTTCTTGCAGAACTTTCCATTCACGAATACTGCATAAGAAAAACAATTCACGTTAAAGTTTTGACATCATAAGGCAGAAGCGAAAGACACGGATCATGCAAGAATGGAGGACCAACCTCCAGAGTCCATGTCATTAGTGGCCACGCATATGTCCTGAAGAGGACTCGGGTCATAAGCAAAAGCAGCGGCAGTTGCCAAAGCCAAGATGAGAAAGCTGATCGGAAGAAACTTCATTGTGATTGTAGATAGGAGTTAGGGCCTTGATCTCAAGTTCTAATCCTCGCACAGGGCTATTATTGCTTGAGGGAGGAGTGAGGAGTTGCATGGCAACATGATCTCTCTTTATAGATGAAAATGTATGACCCAGTCTATAGTTTATTCAGCAAGTTTCCCTACAGCTGACCAAGTCTTCAGAGGTTTTATCTGTTTTCCCCTTCTCAAATCCAAGGATGAATTATTCTATAACGACTCCGACGACTTGGCGATTTGTTTGAGTTCGTCTCCTGCTGCTTAAAGAATGCACATCACCTGATATGGAAATGGTTTTTGAGGAAGTTTCCATCGTGGTACCGTTTCTCCATTTTTCTTAAAACTCTTTAGCATATCTCAAAGAAGGCTACCTACTAAAGAGTATTTATTGTACGAGGTCTACAATTGTTAGGAGAGCTTGCTCCGGTAGCTCGGAGCAACTACCAACCGACCTATGCGGAGGAATTTATATTGTGTTGGAACACGAGGCAGGGTGACGATTTCCGAAGTCAGTACGGAACTCGTGGCTTTGGCTGAGACGAAGAGGATGACCGCGATGATGCCCTCAGCCAGAATCGCTATGGCGGGCGATGCGGGAAAAATTGTCGTGATGGCGGTTGGTAGAATTGCGGGGGTGGACGAATGTGGCGTTTTTGCTCGCGCTGATGAACAGCGGGATCGAAGTTATGATTATGATGCTGGGATCGTGGTGGTGATGACCGTGGCCATTGGCGGCGGGGGAATAACAAACATGAAGGAATTGATTTTGCACAATTTCCTATTGAGAATGTCGTTCATGAGCAAGAATGGATCTATTGTTTTTATAATTTTATGTATAAGGTTACCAGCTCATATTTGAGAATGTGGAGATCAATGATAGGAGAAGAAATAGTCCAATTAGTCCTAATTTTATTGTATGGATGCTAAATTAGTTCTAAACTTTCCAATTTTGTTAATTTAGTCTTAAACTTTTGTGCAATATTCCAATGTAAGGTCAATTTTCGCTAAAAATCGCTAAGGTGACAATGTGCCACATAAGAAGACTAGTAATATTTAGTCCGACGCGTTAATCATTTTTGATAAAAATTGATCAGAAGATTTACGTTGTAATTTCATACAAATATTTATGATTAAATTGATTAAATTAAAAAAATTTATGATTAAATTGACATTCATACAATCAATTTAAAATTAATTGGGTAATTTTACCAGGATAGGGCACAAGGCCCATAACATTTGGATTGGGGCATTTAGATAGCTCAAAACAATAACTCGTCTAAATACACTAATCATGACAGTCCCAAAAAAAAAAAAAAAAACCACACTAATCATAGCCCAAGAAATTAGTCAAAGCCTTACCAAGAAAATTCTTTTATTTTCGTATATTTACGTTGTTAAGGTAAATTGTTTGTCATAAAATGGAAAAACATGTTAATTCAAGTCATGTTTCTCCTAGGTGTCATCCCGTCGCGAAAGGGCTGCACGCCATCATAATCGTGGAAACTACTGCTTGATCACCATTAATATCCTACATTAATCAGAATCTTTCGATCAATTAAGCTCACGAATAAATGCTATAAAGTAGAGATTGGAAGATTAGTGGGGGTAAATGATACAAAAACAGCTCACGAGCCAAAACAAAGGGCCAACTACCAATGCAACTTGTTTAGCATGATGGGTCATATACTTGACTCTGAAGTTATTCATCTGTGGTATTGTCTCCTTCTTGATCATGCCATTAATAGCATCGGGAATCCGCTGGTTGGATCATGTAATATATCCAACTTTAGTGTCTCCTCTTTTCACTATATATGCACTTGATTGCAGTGCATGTTGAAATGATATTGATTAGAACTTTCTCTCCATTCTGATTTTACCTTTGGTATCTCCTCTTTTGCAAAAGGAAATGCTCTGCATAGAGAGCTTCATCTATTATATCATAAAAATCTTTATGCATGTTTATGATCTCCATCTTATATTTTCACTCTTTTGTCTTTTTTTTTTTGTCAATTTATCCTTCCCCAAATTTTATTCTTGCTACCAACCCTTTATTCGTATAATTATTTTTTATTCATCGATTCACCCATGTACTATTTTTTCTTGTCATTCATCATTTCATCAGTTTAATAAACAATGTCATCATTTTCATCTTTTTACCAGCATTAGCAGAGAAAAGGGAACTACTCTAACAATTACCCTATAAGCCATGCATATGACATGCTAAAATTTTTGAAGTTGCTGCATTCTGAAAACAAGACCAAAATCAACCGTAATCAAATAACAAAGTGGCCGTGATCAAACATATTTCTGATCACTCATCTTTTCGTTTTTTCGTTTGGGAAACACATGTAGAACTCGAACTTATATGATCTAAAATCTTTTTAATTTATTTTCCAGGAAACTATCCAGCTTAATTGGTTGCTCCAGCGACACGAGACAATGGCGAGCCCCAGCATGAGGATCGACGATGGATGTGACTCGGACAGTGATAATTCCGGATTGATGAGAGAAAAGTTAGCCGCGTTGATTGTTGATGATGACGCAGTTGTGCGTAAAGTTCATGAGAAACTTGCGAGCCAGCTCAAAGTAGCAAAACAAGTCCAGACTGAAACTGCCACAAATGGAAAAGAGGCCTTGGATCTTCACCTTTCTGGTTCATCTTTTGATATCATTCTCATGGAGATGGATTTGCCCATCATGGATGGCCCTGAAGTAAAAATTAATTAATTCTTCATTCTATCTTATATTTGACCCATAATTATGAACAATATCAATTGCACATAAAATATATGATTTCTTCCTTGTATTCGCATGTGTAGGTGACGAAGGAGCTGCGAGCAATGGGGGTAAAGAGCATGATCGTGGGAGTGACTTCACGGGACTCCCAAGTTGAGAAGGCAGCTTTTATGGCGGCGGGTCTGGATGAGTGCCTCGAGAAGCCATTGACTGCTGATAAGATCAGCTCTATTGTTGAAACCCTAGAAAAGAAGAAGTAGAGATATGACCATGGTCAGCTTACAACTAATGGAAAAATATAAATATAGAGTAATATGGTTCATGTAGTTTATTTGATTTATAGATGTATGACTGAGCATGGTAACTTGAGATTTGTAATCGTGCGAGTCATTTGCTGATCACATCTACTGCTTATTAATCAAAAGGAAGTTCTGAAATTTATAAGTGTCTATGCTCTCTTGCTCGACGGAGATTATCAGCTTAGCTTGTGATCAACCGAGGATTTAGCTTTGCTGTCAGCATATTTTATTCTTTTCTGTAACTCTTGCAATTTATATTGATTTTCTGTTTTTTGATTAGTTAAGTACTTATGTTTGATTTTCTGATTGCAAACTCCCACGGATATTGGGGACCATTCTTGTGTAAAATAGAATAAGTTCATAGGGAAAAAACATTATGCACCCAAGTTTTTAACATTTGGTAGAAATGCACTATTTTGTCGCACAAAAGTTGACGAGTTTAGTATTTTATTCAACGAAGTGCTCTGCAGCTTACCAAGTGTTTTGAAGGTTACAACTTTTTCTTCTCCTTCTTAAATCTGAGAACAGCGTTCCCCATCAACTGCGTCTGTCTGATTTCCTCTTCTCCAGCTTAAAGAATCGATATTCGTCTGATATGGAAGTGCTAAACTCAAATTATTGCAAAAATTTGATTATTTCTTCTTCACCATTTCAATGCTCATCAACTCAGTGGAGCGTCATCAATCACTAACCATTTCTTCAAACACTTTCCTACCTGAAGAAAGAATGAATCGACACTGTTGCTTTGCACACCTATTTTCACCAGGAAAAACTTCAGGTTGCCGATTTACCCTGTTAATTTATAATTGGGAGACTTCATTTGATTTAACATACCAGGAACCAAAGTTCATAACCATATGCTAGGTTGCTGTGCACTCTCTTGTTGGACAAACCTAAATAATAACCTTCCTTTAGAGGCCTTACTCGTCAAACAATACTCATCTTCACTCGGTCAATTTTCCACTAGAGTGAGGAGAAATAACACCGATGGAGGGATTGGTTGAGCCTTATGACATTGAGTTATCATGAGAACTAAAACCAAGTCCCCACACCAAACGCAAATAATCAAGTTGCTGTAACGAGACATTCATCTTCACTCTGTCAATTCTTGAGTATTCCTTTGGGGTCTGGCTCAGGGTTATTAAGATTATTTTTGTTGAATTCACATAAGTTGTTTGGATGCCTATTTTCTGTTTTATTTGCTGGCTCTTCTTGGTATGTCATCTACAAATATCCCTCTAAACCATGATATGTCTCAATTTGTTCGGTACAATAGCCATATATTCTTAAATTATCCCAAGCCAATGTTGAGATGCAACTTAGCTTTCTAGCTCTTTTTGGAAATTGTCAAAAGAAGAGCATAGCAAGTACGGTATTTTTTTTTTTTGGTAAAAGTAAGTATAATATAGCTTTCAACCAGAATTTACAAGGAAAGTGCAGCTCGGCACCAAAACACACACTTAGTGGGACTACAAGTTACTGGAGTGAGTGGGTGCCAGGTTCATTGAAAGAAAAAGAAACCAACAAAGGCTATAGATATACAGCCTTACAAGGGAAAAAAAAACCCAACAAGGAGAGGACATATCCAGCCTTCTCACGTGTCAGAGAGAAAAATACAAGGGTCTATCCCCTAGCTGCGCTGCATTCTCCTGTTCTTCGGGGGAGTCAATCACGGATTTAAAGGACATAGCTTTGTCCTTAACCGCCTTGATCAGGTATTGCTTCATGGATGGCATACAAAAGTTGGCAGCTCGAAAAATTAGGTCATTCCTAGACTTCCAAATGACGTAGATGAGAGCCCCAAAAGAAAACCTGATGATGTCAAAATAAAAGTCTTTGTCCGAGGATTTGAAAATCCAATAGAGGGTTTCTGCCCAGGGTAGGCTCCTCCAAGAAAGATTACACTTTGCAGCCCAAAAAGAAATAAGGGATAGGGAAACATGGCAATCAAAAAATAGGTGATCTATAGAATCAGGCGTGAGGTTGCAAAAAGCATACAGCATCGAAGGTAATCTACCAAAGGACATAAGAAAGGCCTGGGTGGGGAGCCGATTCCTAGAGATTAGCCACAAAAGGAATTGGTGTCTGGGAACAACAGCTTTGTTCCATACACTTGAAGCCCAAGGGACCCGAGCAGCTTTTTTACGAATAACAGACCAAGCTGATGCTAGAGAGAATTTACCCGAAGGATGATGGGGCCACATAAAAAAAATCCTCTCCTTGATTAAGGGAGGGGATTGTGACTTGCCAAAGGAGGAGTTCTTGCAGTACCGTCAGCCCATCCAAGGAGAAGAGGTCAGCAACCTTAGCATGTCTGGTGAGACCTAATTGATAAATGTAAGTGTCGTCAAAAAACCGATTGAAGGGGCCCATGTCTAGCCATGGGTCAAACCACAAGGAGGTAGTCTTGCCATCTCCTATCTTCCACCTGAAACAGTTTGTAAACTCCCCCCTCAGCGAGATAATTTTCCTCCAAGCCTATGAACAAAAAGTCGGTGTTGTGGCGATCCAAAAGTTTTTCCTTTTGAGGTGGGTAGAGTGTATCTACTTGCACCATAAGGATTCTTTATCAGTGAAAAAGTATCCAAATATGCTTTAACATTGCAGCTTTATTACTGTCCCGAATTCTCCGAATTCCTAATCCCCCTTCTTGTTTAGGGAGGCATACGTCATCCCATGAGACTTTAGTGTCTCTGCATTTACATAATATTTATTGCTTCTAGAAATAGATCTATGACATACGTATCTTATTCGAGGATTTGACTTTGTCCTACAGACATGCGTAGACACTTATAGATTGTGTTGTATGCAACGAAATTCTTGGAAAATATTTTCCAGCTGAATTACGAGGTTTAAACGGATGTTTCGACTTTAGATGGAAAATGACTGCAAGAAAGATTTTTCTTTTGGCTATACTAATGAAAAAGATAAGTTATATGCAGAATTCAGTACGCCGGAGATAGAATGAGAAATGTCATCTGCTGTAATTTACCAAAAACTTGAACTCATGAAATACTGTACGGGGAACTTCTTCTTCCAGGATAATGATGTGAGTTACAGTTGTTCCTTTTCTCTTTGGCCATCTGCGGGCGGTGTGTGTAAATGATCACACTAATGATTTCTTAAACACTTTCTTAACCCAACCACAAGGCTTTGAAATCAGACTATTTATTAGGGTTGCACATTCTTATGATGGGCCCTTTTTAGAGTACACATTTCCTTGATCTGAAAACCAATATTTAATCTTAGATAACATCCTTCCAACTTCTGAGTTCATCTTACTACAATATTATTCTACACTTCCAGATAGGGAGTGCTTTCGTTTCACATTTATGGGCATAAATCCGGTCATTGTCATTACGTGAGATAGAGAGAGAGAGAGAGAGAGAGCAAACTTTTATTCTAATTAAATCGAGAGAGAGGTAACAATCTTTTATTTGAAATAAGTCATACATGCGGAACATAGTTTGCATGTGTGTGCACAGCAACCGCTTATGGAAATAAGTAAATCTTATAAGTCATGATTCGTTACTTTGTGTAACTTATGTTGATCATAGATTCTTTTAGTTGTTGTCGTACCAAAACTGCGCCTGGAGGTAGTCAACAACCTTCTTGTCCACTTGGAAGGCCTTGGTGAGAACATCATCAGAAATAGGAGGCTTTGCTCCAAAGACGGCATTAGCAATGGTAATGACTCCTGGGTTTTGGCTGCTAAGACCAGAAAAGGCCAGCGCGTAGGTGTTTCCAATATTCAACTGGAAGTGAATGAGACCAATAGGGAACACAAACACGTCCCCCTTGTACAGGACTTTGGTGAAGAGAGTGTTGTTTAATTGGTTGGATGTGACAAAACCAACAAGTAGCGTACCCTCCACCACGACCAGAAGCTCGGTGCCACGAGGGTGAGTGTGGGGAGGATTTAGGCCACCGGGAGCGAAGTCAATGCGAGCCATGGATATTCCAAGAGTATTGAGTCCTGGAAATTGGTCGACGAAAGCTTGTGTGACTTTTGATCCAAGTGGATTCGATGTGTTTCCAGGAATCCTGAACCCCGTAAAAAGAAAATCATCAGCTGTGGCCGGGTTCTTGCAGAACTTTCCATTCACGAATACTGCATAAGAAAAACAATTCACGTTAAAGTTTTGACATCATAAGGCAGAAGCGAAAGACACGGATCATGCAAGAATGGAGGACCAACCTCCGAGTCCATGTCATTAGTGGCCACGCATATGTCCTGAAGAGGACTCGGGTCATAAGCAAAAGCAGCGGCAGTTGCCAAAGCCAAGATGAGAAAGCTGATCAGAAGAAACTTCATTGTGGTTGTGGATGGAGTTAGGGCCTTGGTCTCGGGTCCTAATTCTTGCACAGGCTATTATTGCTTGAGGGAGGAGTGAGGAGATGCATGGCAACATGATCTCTCTTTATAGAAGAAAATGGATGACCCAGTATGTAGTTCATTCAGCAAGTTTCCCTGCCGATGACCAAGTCTTCAGAGGTGTTATCTTTTGCCCCTTCTCAAGTCCAAGGATGAATTACTCTATAACAACTTCGATGACTTGGTGATCTGGAGTCGCACGCCAACATGACCTCTCTTTAGAGATGAAAACGTTTGACCCAGTACATAGTTTATTCGGCGAGTTTCCCGCGTTATCTATTTTCCCCTTCTGAAGTCCAAGGATGAATTGCTCCATAACAACTACGGCGACTTGGCGATCTGTCTGACTTCGTCTCCTCCTGCTTACAGAATGCTCATCACTTGATAAGGAAATGGTTTTTGATGAAGTTTTCATCCTTGTACCTTTTCTTCATTTTTCTTACAACTCTGTAGTATATCTCAAAGAATTCTAAATATGCTTGCTCAGCGATTTGGTCCAGGGGGAAAACTCCAAAAGGGCCAAAGAGGTGGTGCCCTGGGCAGGTAATGCCCACAGACAACTGTTCGGAGAGCTTTATCTGGTGGCTTGGAACAACTACCGACCGATCTATCCAGAGGAATTTGATTTTGTATGGGAACAAGGCAGGAAGACGATTTCCAAAGTCAGTGCGGAGCTTGTTCTTTGGCTGAGACGAAGAGGATGACCGCGATGATGCCCTCAGCTAGAATCACTATGGCGGGTGATGCGGGAAACATTGTCGTGGTGGCGGTCGGTAAAATTTCGGGGGCGGACGAATGTGGCGGTATTAGAGAAAGAAGAATGATATACAGAATCGAGTAATTGCGTATATTTCGATAAATCATAATAAAGATTATATCTGCCTATTTATAGTCCTTATAAAATAATTACATAAGATAACATATAAATTAAGATATGCCCAATCTCGAGAGATAAAAAAACTGTCTGAATTATCCTAAATGTTTCTAACAGCAGTTTCGACCATGCGGATGAACAGTGGGATGACCGTCCCCATTGGCGGAAGGAGAATAACAATAATGAAGGATTTGAATTTGCAAAATTCCCTATTGATAATGTTGTTTATGAGCAAGAAATTGAAAATATGGAGTAACTCCATTGGAGTTTACTCTTGGAAAGTTGGATGATTTAGAGCTGGAAAATTTTTTTCAATATTTTCGCAAGGGCGGAGAAATTATTTTGGAGAAACACCGGGCAATTGGAATAATTGGGAATTTTTGGAAGAAGGAAAAGAAGAAAATTCACGTCAAAAATTGATTTCATTATACTGGAAAATTTTGATTTTATTGGTAGTTCCATTGAAGAAGGTGGTTGGACTTCTCTTTTTAAGAAAGAATACTATTAATGTCAAAAATTTTGTACAACACTTAATTTGGACTGAAATTTTTTTCGCTCACTTGAGTGTTACAACTTTGAAAAATCGATTATTTGAGTATCACTTCCTATTTATTCACCGGTGGACAATATTTTAATATTTCATAATAATAATAATAATAACATGTTTTTGAATTTTGAATTTTTTTTGCTTTATTTATTTTTTCTTTAGGGCGGCTAGGGTCACCGACGACCCTCGCCAGTTGTAGAACCCTCGCTAGCCGTTGGCAAGGCCTCGACGACCCTTGCTAGTTCTAGGCAGCTGCAAGTGACATTGCCCAAAGTAGGCCAGGTCGCGAGGACCCTCACTTGTGACCACCCAGACCTAGTGAGGGCTGTCACGACCTCTCTCGAGGTGCCTTTGTCACGCCCCGACCCTCGAGCACGCGGCAACTCCTGTTTCACTTGCAGTCATTTGATTTGCGACTCCCCAGGATCCGTCGCCGACCGTTATTTTTATCTTTTAATTAAACGCATGCGGAAGCGAATCATAATACCCCAGTCAATTGCAAAAGCAGAGATAGCAGGAAAACCCAACAAGAACACATCAAAAGTGCTGCTTTATTTATTTACTGATTAACCCTAAGAAGTTTACAAATACAAGCCCTTACCACGGGCATTTTCCTATTGAGCTAGTGAAACCAACAAGTCAAGGTTAATCTACTCCCTTCAAAAATGGCAACGAGCCATAACACACGTTGATCCTCCATCCTACGGACCTGAAAATGGTTATTCAACAACTAGTGAGATAAAATCTCAGTAAGTCAAAATCCTAAGCCTCGGTTAGGAATTTTGCTCGCCTCGAGGGTAGTCCAATCATGCAACCTAGTTCCGGCAAACAACACATACCACACCTCAAGCAGCATTATCAGACGACAGTTCAATAAGCAGATGCAAACACAAGCGACCCTATCTGGCTTTGGCACACACAACCTGCAGAAACTCTCATTTCAATCATCACGATATTAAGAGGCATGCGAATAATCAGAGCATTGCACACAGCTTTCTCATATCTCACACTCATACATGCTCCGATTATTACGACCCCCAGGGCCATGGCACAACCTTATGGTTGGCGGTCAACTGGTCGTAGACCAGGTATCGTCCTCCCCCATGAGGCATGGTGACATCACGGGCTATCCCCCATCGACGGCATTCCCTAAGGAACATGGGTCCGGCCTCTACCGCGACTCCGCAACCGACTACTATCAGGCAACCGACCGAAGTCAGGACGACCAAAAGGCCACGGCACAACCCCAAGAGTTGGCGGTCTACTAATAGCGCCAGGCTCTCCTCTTAATGTGACCATGCAACACATCATCAAACAATCTGTTCTTTTCTTTGCTCTGTCGTGAATGCACATACCGTTCATGCTCATGCAACATGCTATTGCAGTTGGCACACGTATAATGAAATGCAATAGTGTCCAGCAATCACGCACAATAGCAGTATTCCAATCATTTACGAAAGTTGCAACAATCAGTAGTTCAAGTTACAGTCTGACAATCAATTCTGACCAATCAATATTACAGTACTTTCATGCCCTTCCAAAATAATCACGTACCTCAATAATTACGGTACCCAATCACGCGTCTCAATATTCAACAATAAATACACACGTTTCCTCACGACTACGACAATCAACTATTCCCATAAACACTCAATTATCCCAAAATAAGTATAAACTATAATTATACTCAAAGATACTCATTTAACAAGTATGCTATAGTCGATTGTTCCCATAAAATAATTTACTCCCACAAAATACTTATAATTATTTTCCAATCCCATAATTAATTATCCAACCCAAATAATTTCATTTAATAAAATCATTCTTTAATAAATCAATGTCATTTGATAACGTAGTATATGAATGCTATTGACATTAGAAAATTAGACCATAGTAATTTCCCACAAAATTACTCAATTAAAATCATTTCCCATAAATAATCACAATTAATTATTTTCTCCAAAAATAATTAATTTCATAAATGAATAGTAATAAAAATAATAATAAAAATAATTCGAAATTATAAATTAATTTAATTAATAATTCCGAAAATAATAAATTATTATTATTTATTCCAAAAATAATAATATTTATTAATACTAACCATGGTTACTATTCTAACCCAATTGCGGTTAACTAGCCCAACCACAGTTACTTTAATCTAACCTCAGTTACTTTAATTTAACCATGGTTACTTTATTCTAATCATGATTAACACTAAGCAATCTTAATCAAATAATATTTTAATGCTAATTAATCATCATCCAAAGCACTAATCAATAATTAAACTAATTAAACTACTCCTAAGCAAGATTAACCCATAAATAAGGGATTAGGAAATCGACTCACGGTTTAGCGATTCCGATGACACGGGCGTGATGGCGGCGGCGAGGGTGACGCGCGGCTACGTCCGAAACATCGAGACAAGCGGCAACGAAAATGGGTCTCGGCGACGGGGTGGTTCCGATTCGGTGAGAAAGAACGGCGACGGACGTGGCTCACGGACGGGCGATGCTGGGACGCGGCTTGGACTCTCCGGCGGCGTATGGCGGCTCCGGCATGCGGCAAAGGTGCTGATTTGGGGAAATCACAGCAGCACGGCTGCTGTTTGGAGAGGAAAACCAGAAAAGAACTCAAGAGGGAAAGGAGAAAGACAAAAGGGAAAAGTGGGGTGGCTGGTGGTGGACGTGAGGAAGAGATAAGGGGGAAGAAAAAGTCAACAAGGGGGGGAAAGGAGGAAACTTGCGGTGGAAGGTGGGAGGGAAAGAAAAGAAAAAGAAAATAGAATAGGACAAAACCTAAACAAGCTTCTAGAAAGGGCATTTTGGTCTTTTTGCCCTTGAAGCACAAATTCCCAAATATTTGGCTCCAAAACTCGGCCCATTGAATCCTTTTCCAATAATTCCGGGCTTATCGATAAATTCGAGAATCAATGAGGTAACATCCAATATTTTAGTCTCGACATCCTTAAAAGTTCGATACCCGATACCGGATTGAAATTCGTGGTTAATATTGATCAATCGCGACTTTAGTACGACCTAACTTTCGGACGGTGTTTAGGGGTTCTCGCGCGTTTAACCCGTGGTTGATAGCTTTTCAATCCACGATCATGCATATTCAAATTAGGGCGATCCTCGATTGTCATGTAATCACGAGGGGTTAATTGCTCACACTAAGTACAGGGTCAAAAGGAAATCGGTTTAACGTCGTTCGCAATTAATATCGAAGTCATGCGGAATCACCCGCAATTCGACATTGTATTTTTCTCGAATCGATTTGTTTCCGTTCGCTAATTGGCCTGCAACAGTGTAGTATTATTCCTCTTTCATCCTTATGGTCGAGTGGCCTATTCCTGATTAAATTCACTAGTCATACGTGTATCGATCCTTAATTGCCTTGCCGAACAGTTAGTTAACTCATGAGGGGCCAACTTAGAGTAAACGTAACTAATAGTGCATTGATAAGATAACCATTTCATATATCCCGGAATTGGTCGAAATTCAGAATGTTACAACCTAAGATGAGGGTGAGGCAATCTTTGTCCAAATCTGGCTGGAAATGCCCTAGGTCAGGTTGTGAATGCCCTCCCTAGCAGCTAGTGAGGCTCTGATAGCCTCACCCATGGCTTTTGTAGCCAAGGGTGAAGCAGCCCCCACCCAATGTGGGCGAGAGTTCTGTAGCCCTTGCCAGTGCTAAAGAAAAAAGGATAAAAAAGCAAAACTAAAAAAGAAAAAGATTCAAAAAATAATAATAAAAATATTTAAAAATATTAAAATATTGTCCACAACGGTCACGTCGGCTTTTTCAGTGGGCGAATTGTAAGTGGTACTCAAGTGATTGATTTTCAAAGTTGTAGCACTCGAGTGAGTGAGTGAAATTTTTTTTTTGGCACCAATAGTATTCTTACTTTTTTTTTGAAGTAATGAAACTTACACTCGCGTAGAAGATGTTCTAAGGTTGTACAGATTCGAAGGGATTTGTTTGTTTGAATAATTTGATACATGAAACCTGAGGTCGAGCTTTTTCCAACATAAGCAATAAGGTATAGGAGGCAATGAAGATATCATCGAAATTTGATGTCATTAATTTTATTTTTGACTTGCTTGATGCTTTTGATTTAGATATGTATAGGAGTTTATTTTGTTACTTCAGACATTATTTTGTACCTTAGATGATACCGTTTTATTTCAAACTAATATACTAAATAGGCTTACTTTCCAAGTTTTCTTGGCAAGGTTTTAAGCATTTAAGGGGGGTCGGATATTCATGTAATTCAGCTTATCCTTTTGATTTAGTGACATAATTATGAGAGACTTCCCTCTGAACTCGCATCTTTTAGCGTGCTTGTGACATCCACAGTTTTGGCCCATGTATTCATGATGAGAAATGGCTACGGGATTGGTGCGCCGATAGTAGGGATTGGCCATGGATCGATCAAGGGATTGCCAATGAATTAATCACTAATCACGTAAGTTGACTAGAACTATTCGGCAATGAATTTACCGCTCGGCCAAAAGGATTGATTGTGGGACTATCACGCATCACCATGGATCGATGGACAGTCATGGATTGATCTTGTGCTGTCATGCACCAGCCGTGGGTGATTTCGCCCGGTAATGCATCGGCTGCAGATGGCCATGAATTGATTCCGTGTGACCGTGTGTCGCTTGTGGATCGATTAATCCCATGCGACTACATGACAACCAAGAGTCAATCACGAGTTGGTTATGCTCGACCATGAATCGGTCACAAATTGACTATGGATCATTTCGATCACGGATTGATCATGGATTGATTCAGCAATCCTGCCGCTTGGTCTATCTAAACCGATTGCCTGGCCATGAGCTTGACCATGCGCTCGGCCTATTCCGGCCATGAACTCGGCTATGCAGGTTATGCTCAGCCATCGCCAGTCATGCCCGGTTGTGAGCATAGCCATAAACCTTATTTGAATTGTGTAGCCAGCCGTCGATGAACACAAGGAATTCTCGCCTAATGATGTCGGCGCTTATATTGGCTTCTCTCTCATGCTTGTAGAATGTTCCTTGGATATCAGCCGGCATAAGTACATCGGGAGTGCCAAAACTTACAAACGGTACACTTAAGTGCCACTTTTCAAAATAAATGGATCACTTCAGTGCCAAGTCGTCGGAACCCTACCGAAAATCCTACATGGCAATTTTTTATTAATTTTCTTGCCTACGTGGCTCACCGGAAACACAAAGTCGGTGAAAATCAGCCAAAACAACATCGTTTTGTGCTGACGTGAATTTTAAAAATTATTAATTAAATAAATTTAAAAAATATTATTATAAAATCGATTTTATTAAAAAAAAAAAGAAAAGAAAAAGAAGAAGGGGATAGGCGAGGGCTGTGTAGCCCTCGCCGCCGCCCCCCCCCTCGGCCGGGAAGGGTCGGCGACGGTGGGCGAGGGTCGGTCGGGGTCGCTGGCCACTGGCCAGGGCTCGGCGACCCCGGCCGACCCTCGCCCACCGTCGCTGGCCCTTCCCGACAATGGTCGGGCGGCGATGATGGCAGCGGTGAGGGCAGCATAGCCCTCGCCGATCCCCTTCTTCTCTCTTTTTTTTTTTTTAATAAAATCTATTTTAATGTTTTTAAAATCTAACATGGACAATTTTTTTTTATTAAAATTGCTATGTGGATTTTTTATTTTGAAAAAAATGTTCCGTCGGCAAATGAAGTCGCGGAAAATGGACACGTGGCAGTTTGGCCGGAATTTTTCACCGTTGGCACTTAACTGATCCCTTTTGTTCCGATTTTGGCACTGTACCGTTTGTAAGTTTTGGCGCTTAAGTGTCTCTCCATGTCAAGTTTTGGCACTCCTGAGGTCCGTACGTTAATATCAGCCAATAAATGAAGGGGGTGAATCATTAACTTAAGGTGGCAAGAAATAAGTAGCACAATCCAAAGCCAATGATGACCAAATCTTAGGTAATTAATGTAAGCATCATTCATCATCTTAGGTGGCTAGAAGAAGATTTGGCCATCATTACAAGAAGATTTGGTCACAATTACATGATGACTCATTGATATGATTCATCATCCTAAGTGGCAAGAAGAAGATTTGGCCATGATTGCAAGTAGATTTAGCCATGATTACATGATACTTGGGTGGTAAGAAACATGTGGCATAATCCAAAGCCAATGATGATCAAATCTAAGGCAACTAACATAGGTATTTAATGAAGAAATGACTCATCATCCTAGGTGATAACAAGAAGATTTGGCTTGGATTACAAGAAATATTAGGTCATAATTACATGATGACTCATTGGCACAAGTGGACCAATGAGAGAAACACCCCATATCCTCAATCATTTTCCTAGAACTTTAGGGTGCAACAATACCATTTTAGCTAGGCCACATGGGAAAACCCAATTAGACCACTCATTAGGGTCATTAAATGATGATAGATCTATAAATAGGATGTCACCTCTCATTTCCACCACCTTTTGCTCACCTCTCTCTCACCCCCTCACTCGCCCGTTAGCCCCTCACTGCTTGGCCTCTTGGCGTTGTTTCATTGATAGTAAGTAGAATCCCTAACCTTCAACTTAGGCGATGAGCTACATTTAGAGCTTGGTTGTGTTCTCATTCATGCTTAGTTGTATGCATGTTGATGGTTGTTTTTAAGGTTTGCTCATGTGTTTGCATTATTAAGCCGAATCATGTCCCAAGTCGATGTATTAGTGATTTTACTTATTTAGTCTTCAAATCACTTCGTTGTTTTTTAGACTTGTAGGTATGGATGTCTCACCCCTCCTCGTCATGCTTTGCCAACGTCTCTGCATGTGTGAGTTATTGATGTGGTTGACGTGAAGAACGATGTCACTTACGTAGATATGATTCTACTGTATGAGTCGAGGAAGGCCTAGACGTCTAGGTCCCCCATTGCTATGTAGCCTGGTACGCATATTTTGACGGTGACCTCGTGGGGCCACTTCGAGGCTTCGACGGACCGCCTAGGTTCGCTAGTGGGTTTAAGCCTGCTGGGACTGCGACCAGCTTGTAGAGTACCCCACGTGACGAGGGGGGATACTGATTTTGGAGCTGTGACCTCGCTAGAGAAGATAGGGATTTCTCCCGGCCTACACAGATATATAGAATAATATATAAAGGAAGGCCCCGTAGAAAATGGCTTTGTAAATATACCGACAAAATATAGAAATAGTGTGTTTTGTGATGTGTTTTCCTGGTTGCTTGATTGATGTAGTATCTGGGTGATTTCTTTTGTACACGCTTCTGTATGTTCGTAAAAATAAGATGAAAGGAAAAACTTGGGTCGGCGATGCACTGGGGACGTCGCACCCTCGCCAGTCGCGACCTCAGGTCATGACAGTTTGTACATGCGTGCATGTTTTGCGAATTTTACTTGCGCTTGTCCTCGTGTCAGCTGCGTCAGCATAGGAGATAAACTAATGGATCAATTTTTTCATAATTTTTTCTCTGTAATGTCACTAGCTCAATCTTCGAAAACATATGGAGATTAGAGATAAGCCGCAAGGCTTAGTACAAATTGGATCATGGCATATATAGATCGTTCAAAACCAAAACTCGTCTAAATACACTAATCATAGTCCAAGAATTAGTCAAAACCTTAGCAAGGAATCTCTTTCATTAGAGAAAATGATACACACAGTTCCTAAATTTTACATTATTGTGCAATTTGATTTCTAAACTTTTAATTTGTTAAATGTGATCCCTAAACTTTAATCCAATGTGTAATATAGTCCATGAACTAATACTTTGTTTAATGTGGTTCTTGAACTTTTGGTATATGTTCAATTTAGTTCTTGAATTACATAATCCAGGGACTAGATTGAACCCAGATATATGATAATTCAAGGAAACTTCCGTATGGTTGCCATCTGTGTACTACGTTAATCAGAACTGCTCGACCAAGTAAGGTTATGAATAAATGCTATAAAGTAGAGACTGGAAGATCAGTGGAGAGTAAAACAGCTCACAAGCCAAAAAAAGAGGGCCAACTACCAGTACAACTTGTTTGGCATGATGGGTCATGTATTTGACCCTGAAGTTATTCATCTATGGCGTGTGTTCTTCTTGATCATGCCATTAATAGCATCCAGAATCCGCTCGTTGGATCATGTAATGAATCCAACTTTAGTATCTCCTCTTTTCACTATATATATATTTACCTGATTGCAGTGCACATTGAAATGGCATTGATTAGAGCTTTCTCACCGTTTTGATTTTGCCTTTGGTATCTCCTCCTTCGCAAAAGTACAAGCATTGCATTATAGAGCTTCATCTGTTATATCATAAGAAACTCACGCATGTTCATGATCACTATCTTACATTTTCTCTCGTCTTTTTATTTTTTTTTGTTATCCATCCTTTAACAAATATTATCCTTGCTACCAACTCTTTGTTCCTAGAATTACTTTCTATTCATCAGTTTATCCATTTACTAATTCTTGTCATTCATTGTTTCATCAGTTTAATGTCGTCATTATCATCCTTGCATCATCATTAGCAGAGAAAACTGAACTTTTTAAATAGGTACTCTATAAGCGATGCATATAATATGCTAAAAATTTTAAAGTTGTTGCATGCTTAAAACAAGACCAAAATCAACCATATAACGAAGTGGTTGTGATCAACCATATTTCTGATCATTCATCTTATTGTTTTCCTGTATATGTAGAACTCAGACTTATATGATCTTCAATCTTTCAATTCATTTTCCAGGAGAACCATCCTGCTTAATTAGGTGCTGCAGCGACACGAGACTATGGCGAGCCCCAGCACAAGGATAGATGACGGACATGACGTGGACAGTGTTAACTCCGGACTGATGAGGGAAAAGTTATCCGTGTTGGTTGTAGATAACGATGCGCTTGTGCGTAAAGTACACGAGAAAATTTTGAGCAAGCTCAAAGTAGCAAAACAGGTCCAGATTCAAACTGCCACAAATGGAAAGGAGGCCCTGGATCTTCACCTTTCTGGTTCATCTTTCGATATCATTCTCATGGACATGCAAATGCCCATCATGGATGGCACTGAAGTAAAAACTTATCAATTTCTTCATTCTGTTTCATATATGACACATTCATACGTCCAATATCAAGTGGAGATGCGATGTACAATTTCTTCCTCATTTTTGCATGTGTAGGCAACGAAGGAGCTGCGAGCGATGGGGGTAGAGAGCATGATCGTGGGAGTGACTTCAGCAGATGCCAGAGCTGATAAGGAAGCTTTCATGGAAGCAGGTCTGGATCAGTGCCTTGCGAAGCCACTTACTGCTGATAAGATCAAGTCTCTTGTTGAAACCCTAGAGAAGAACAAATAGAGATGTGACCATGGTCAGCTTATAACTGAAGGAAGAATAATGAGTGATCGTGCAAACTATAGAGTAATATGGTTCGAGAGTGAGCATGGTAAAATGAGTTTTGTAATCATGCAAGTCATTCGCTGATTAAATGTACCGCTTCTTAATCAAAGGGAAGTTATGAAAGTTCTGCGTGTTCATGCTCTCTCTCTCTCTTGCATGATGAAGATGGGTAGCTGTTATTGAAATCAACCGAGGATTTACTTCATTTTTTTTCCCTGTAATCTTGTAGTTCATTTTCGATTTTCAGCTTTGTGTTGATTAGTTATGTAACTACGACTGATTTACTGATAGCAAACTCCCACAGTTTTTTGTGACCATTTGTTTATAAGTTCATAGCATAAAAGACACCATAACAGCATTTTTGTTCTGCATTGTTCAATGTTGACGTGGTGTGAGAGTGATCTGAAAATTAGAAGCATTGAGACAAAATATTAAACCTGAGGACATAACTTTGATTTTAATTATCCAATTATAGCCTAAGCTTTCGATTATTTTGGAATCAATACACTTCGACTATTATCTGACTGCTTTTTCTTGGAATATGATGTGGCAGCTTGTGTGGCATAGGCCCGTTTATTGGACACTTGATGCAGGTCATGCAAAACCAATTAGATGATAAAACAAGAGAACTCTGTTTAAAAAACGTAAAAGGTTAGGAACCCTTGCTTCGGCAAAGTGTTGCTAGCCCTCCGCCATCCGTGGAGAGGACTCGCAAGCCTCGGTCGTGCGGTGGCCAGGGCTGACAAGCCTCATGGTGGAGTGGCTAGGGCTCGTGAGCTGTTGCTCTGTAATTTTCAGGGCTCGCGATCCCTATGCTGACGGCAAGGTTTGTGGTGAGGGCTCACAAGCCGTCGTGCCCGTAGATAGTGAAAAGGAGGGAGGGAGGGAGGGAGTAATAGGGGCTTTGGTCGTGCTTGTGAGTGTGGCATGATCTTCACCGGGCCAGTGTCGCACCGGCGACGATCGACCCTCACTACTGGAGATGCTAGGGGGCGGCAACTATGTTAGAGCATGGCCTAGGCCCTGACTCTACCCTGCCACTGTCTACGGTCAAGCCGCCCTCCCTAACGATTGCCGGAGGTGGCGGCGGCACCCCTTTGGCTGCTGCGACGTTCACCTCGCCTGAGTACGGGAGGGGTTGACGTGACCTCAAATCCACTGTTTCTCTTCTTTGTTACTTTTTTGGCTTTTATCTTACCACATCTAGACACATGTTCGTTTTTTGCTACATTGGCGATTTTACATTAGAGTAACAGTTAAAGAATGTAATGAGTCAATTACGCAAATTTGTTTTAAGTTAGAGACTACATTGCATAGAAAGTTAATCTATCAGACTGCTCAAAAGGTGATACTTATAGAACTAAACGGTATTTTACTTTCAACATGAAGTACGAAAGAACCAATTTTTTGAAAGTGTACATATTAGAGTATTAAATGGGTTCGACATTAGATAAGTGATGGGGTAAAACGCAGTTAACATATCTACATGGCTCTAAGTTTATTAACTTATATTTTTGAAGGAAGGTGAGTCCAATTGAATATGCTAATAGACCTACTTAGGCTCTCTCTTGCTAAACTACTTGACAAGGCATGGGATATTGTTACTTGCAATAATATTTATTCTTAGGATTGGTCGAGATTTCTTTCCTTAATCCAATAGAATGAGATCATTCCAAAACTGTTCCTGGAGTTAATCAACCATTTTCCTTATCCACTGTAGAAGCTTTTCTAATGACGTGAGGAGAGATTGTTGGATTCAATCCGAAAATCGACTCTATGATGCTGGATTCATGTTTTGGACGCTCAATAAGGATCAAATGAGGCATTGAAATACAAAGTAGCGGATAGAGCTCATAACGTTTGGGAACACAGTAATAACGGAGAAAGCTCATAACATTGCACTTGAAATGCTCATTGAGATACATGATGGAATTTCTTTATTGCACTGTATCAGAATCTCCTTCTCACTCATGACTGAAAGCAAAGGATCTATCCTTTTATGGGAACGAAGATGATGTACTCAGGCTGTCTGACAATTCACAAAGCAACCTTAGGCATTGTCATACCAAAACCGTGCTTCAAGGTAGTCAATGACCGTCTTGTCCACTTGTAACGCCCTGGTGAGCACATCTTGGGAGATCGATGGCCTTGCTCCAAAGACAGCATTGGCAATGGTAATGATTGCTGGGCTCTGGCTCCTGAGATTGGCAAATGCTACGCGTAGGTGTATCTGATGAAGTGAATGAGACTGATTGGGACCACGAATACCCCCTCCCCTTTGTACCGGACTTTGGTGAAGAGGGTGTTGTTCAAATGGTTGAAGGTGATGAAGCCCATGAGGAGAGTGCCCTTGATGATGAAGACCTCAGTGCCCCTAAGGGGAGTGTTGCAAAGGTTTAGGCCTCTGGGAGCGAAGTCGATGTGAGCCATGGACATGTCTAGAGTACTGAGTCTAGGAAACTGGTCGACAAAGCAGGCATAACTTTCAATCTGAGCAGGTTTGAGGTGTTCCCTGGAGTTCTGAATCCCACAAAGAAGAAATCATCTGCTGTAGCTTTCTTGGGGTCCTTGCAAAATTTCCATTAACAAACACTGCATCGGAAACGAAATTGGTGATGCTAATATGCATATCCTTAGTGTTGCTTTTGCCAACACACTTCAGATCAAGAACGATGGTGTAGCTGATCGATTTTCTTTAACTGCCGTCTCACTTATTTGACAAAGATCTTATGATGTTTCACGTGCTCAACATTGTCGTGAGGAAGAGGATAATTGTTTAGATTCAATTCTATCATATCAAATAGTTGGACCTACAATAGAAAGACATTGAACACATGGAATGAATCTAAAATTTTTTTATTGCCAGAAGAGAAGGATGTGACAGATGCCAAGGAAATACCAAAGAACTTGGTTAATCCTGCTCATGTTGTCTTGAATTCCACAAAATTTTAATTGATTATAGATTTAGTCTAGGAAGGCTTGGAGCTTGCAGGCTACACATTTCTAGATATATTTCTTGGATTTGGACTTATCTACAAGATATTTCATGGAAATAGTCCAAATTCAATGTAACTAATATATATTATGATATCTCTAATATTTAGGGGATAATTACTAAAGATTTATTAGATATTTTTAAATATGATAAAATCTTTAGGATATAATTCCTTTTCTTGTTGGGATTAGAGAAGTAGGGATCTGAAGATCTATTAATTCAATGTGAAATCATCTCTCTCCCGTGGAAATAGACGGATTTTCGCCGAACGACGTAAATCTCTGTATTCTTGATTATTCTTGTTTTTTTTTTTTTCATCTCATCTAGTTAGGGCTCTTCTGCATAACAATTCCTCCTGAGATTACCAAATTTCGTTTCTGTTTTTAACTATGAAGTTCTTGATAAATTAAAAATCAGGACTCGAGAGGATGAACAACAAAAAACTTTAATGCAAGATCAAGATGATTCAAACGAAGAAATAGCAAATAAGCAGAGACCACTATTGCGGTCAGCTCTGCTATGGCCTGGAATCAGCAATACTTTAAGGTAACATGAAGAAATGGCAGAGCTGTTGAAGATGTCTGTCTAGATGATGGTGACTTCTTAACTTATGCCTCTGCCGTGTGAGCTTCCCATCCAAATCGTTTTCGATACTGAAACTTCATGACATAATTGTCCTTCCCTGCTTGTCAAGTTTTGAAAGTTATGTGGCTTAGGTGCTCTATTCTCCACCGACCACCTGCTCCATATGAATTATGATAGGGGACTTTAATTTTGTTATAGAGTCTTGGTCTCCCGCTTGTTTTGAACTTTCCACATTGAACTTTCCTCAAAGAGGGAAGGAGTTCCTTTGTAGACAATATATTATTGCTTAATGACCATTGAGATGATTTGTTGATTTATTCTTGATAACCTCATGAGCAGGGTTGGAACGTCCCGTCTTCCGCGTCTCTCTCTCTCTCTCTCTCTCTCTCTCTCTCTCTCTCTCTCTCTCTCTCTCTCTCTCAAGAAATCTTCTCTTTGGTACTTTCGTGTATTTTCATTGTGGCGTGGGGCCGCATCTAAACACATTTTCGTATATCGCTACATCAGCGATTTGACAACAGGAGCAACACTTAGATGACGGGATGACTCAATCGCACAAATATGTTCAAGTTAGAGATTACATTGCATAAAAAAATTATTAACAGATTAGACCGCTCAAACATGGATATTTAAAGGACTAAACTATAATTAATGCCCCACATAAAGTACTAATAAGCTAATTTTCTAAGGGATAGTTATTAGTGAAATGGGTTCCATGTCGGCTACGTGTCATGGTGAAGAGCAATTGATTTACTAAGTTGATGCTAAATTTGCTCGCTTAACTTTTTGTCAAAGGTGAGTCAAGTTGAATAAGTTAGTAAGCCTACTTAGACTCTCTCCAGGTAATCTACTTGACGAGGCATGGCGACAAGTGCTCTATATATAAATGGAGATTGTCGACCCAGTACAGCGCCCGCCTAATAGGAAACTTTGAATTGACAAATCTTCAGATATTATGCAAGTTTAGTTTTAGACGCAATGGACGAGTCATTCCACAACAACTACCTACTTTGATTTCCCGTTCCTCAGATAAAGAAATGAACAGCAACCTTTATGAAAATGGCCCGACGACCCAGGACTAAATACATTTAGGCCAAGTCTTGAAAAGGAACATTCGAGTGATGGGTCTTATCACAACCATTCATGCATCAACGAGGGTGATTGGACGTGATCAAGGGGCCTAAAACCGAGCCAAGTAATCGAGAGGACCCTAACCATGTTTGTCTTATATGATTGCTATCTGACGCTTGTTCAAGCTCAACTTGTTTGCGTAAAGACTGATACAATATTGTCTCTGCAGATGTTGTTGAAAGGGTCAATCTCCATGTCTTAAGAATATTTGCTTTTACATTTGTGAAAGAAATAGTTTGGGGTTGCTGGTGTTCTCCCTTGTTAAATTAGAAAATTTGATCCACTCTGTTATTTGGTGGAAGCTGCAAAGAATATTCAGAGCATATGCTTGCTTGCAATGCACTTTTATATGTTGGACTAAAAACATATCTTATCCAGGACTAAAGCATTTGCTAAGGTTGTTTCACATAGCTAGCCTTTGTTAAGAAGGTTATCTCATATTCTGTTGAATGGATTTCTAGATAGTCTCATAGTTTCTGGAATGGACTTGTAGAGATGGGGTTGGACGAGCCTGCTCGAGATCAACCTCATTTTTACTTGGGTTTTTATGTTTTTTTTTTTTGAAAGTTCAAAAGTTCTTTGAGGAAGGATTAACAGAGAACTATGCTGGGAATAGATCAAGGACTCAGGCAGAACACTTGGACGTGATTGTATTATCCTCAGTTTAAACCCAAGTCAAATTGAAAAGAGATATGGCATTTCGGATTAAATTGACACAATTCTATATCCATTTCATCCTGCTCAACACCGTGATGCTTTGGTTTAATTAAGAGAAGCACTTACTAGCTTTTCCCTTGAAAAGCTTCAAACATGCCGTAGGACCATTGGCATTCGGCTCCTAAAAAAGTAATTTGAAAATCAATAGTTTCAATTTTTGGATTATGCTTCACCTACCTCCATATAATGCAAGTCACAGCAACCAGACCTGGGGATTTTCCAATTTTTTGTTAGCTTTTCCTGCATACAACACTTCAGGCAGTCCTCTTGATGAAGTAAGTTGGATCATTTGAAGCTTTTTGAAAGAAAAATGTGCAGGAACTTCATTGCTTTGCCTGGTGTACGCACTGCATTACTATTCAATCATGTACTACTGTTTTTCAGATGTTTTTTATGCATTGCAAGGATGTAAAAGTGCAGCATTAATCAGAAGCCAACCAATTTTGGTTCTGTTTGTTAGATCCAAACGAATATGTACTAGGGACGATGATCGAAAAAGCAATAAAACCTATAACATGGAAAAAAGAATCAAGGATATTTTTTGATTTCTGCTAAGGAGGACTTGCTTATAGGAAAGGAGCAGAACTATTGAAAGGCAGTTTACACTTAATATAACATGGGCAAGTGGGAGAGTTGTTGACAATGTGTAGATGATGGTGACTTTTTAATTTGTATCTCCACTGCGAGCATCACATCCGAACCGTTTTCGATGCTGAAAGTTTATTAGATAATTGTCCTTCTCTACTTGCCGAGAATGGAAAATTCCATGGTTCAAGTGCTCTCTATCCTTTTCAGAACACCTGATCCATATAAAATATTGGAGGGGACTTCAATTTGGTTATACTGAGTCTGTCTCCCACTTCTTTTTTGTTTTATAAATTTCCATATTCTGCTTTTACTCAACTACTTTATCTTGAGTTATTTTAGGGAGTATTCTTTGCCTATGACACGGTTTCTTAGTCAATGGTTTTCCAAATCTGGCTTTCGGTGGAAACTAGTCATGGTTTCGAAAATGGTCTGAAATTCAGCATGGAATGGGGCACATGAATCGTAAGAGCTCCCACTAAATTGCAATAGGACAGTTTTCACGGATATGCAGATGCCGAACTGTGATGATACCGCAGGCTAGTCGGTTACTTGGCTGCACAAGGCATTGATCCTGATGACAACTGGTGTGTCAACCGGGACTTCCTTGCCCGTGCTTCCACAAAATTGGAACACGAAAAATGTGACACCAATGGAATTTTTATGGATCCTTCAAGCCCCGTAATGGAATGTGTACAATGACGTTGCTTGGGATTTGGCTCCACTCGAATGAAAAATTATCCTCAAAACAAGGAGGGAGTGAGGGAGGGAAGGGGGGGGTGAAGGAGATTCTTAGTAAATGATCTTTATTGCTCAATGATTCATACAACAAGGTATATAACTACCCTATAAACATTGAGAAAAATTATTGATTTATTCTTGGCAATCTCTCATGGAAAGTAGCAACGATCTCATGAGTTATGTGGCTCAAATGCTCGGTCGGCATTTCTCGAGCCATCTGTTCCATTTAGTTGTTGTCATACCAGAACTGTGCCTGGAGGTAGTCAATGACTTTCTTGTCCACTTGGAAGGCCTTGGTGAGAACATCAGCAGAAATGGGTGGCTTCGCTCCAAAGACGGAGTTAGCAATAGTAATGACTCCTGGGTTTTGGCTGCTCAAAGCAGCAAAGGCCAGTGCAGGGGTCTTTCCAGTATTAAACTGGAAGTGAATGAGTCCAATTGGGAAAACAAACACATCGCCTTTGTACAAGACTTTGGTGAAGAGAGTGTTGTTCAATTGGTTGGATGTGACGAAGCCAACAAGGAGTGTGCCCTCGAGGACGACCAGAACCTCAGTGCCACGAGGGTGAGTGTGGGGAGGGTTTAGACCGCTGGGAGCAAAATCAATGCGAGCCGCGGATATGCCCAAAGTATTGAGTCCTGGAAACTCCATGACAGTAGCAGGTGTGACTTTTGATCCAAGTGGGTTTGCAGTATTCCCAGGTTCTCTGAACATTGTAAAGACGAAGTCATCTGCAGTGACTTCCTCAGGGTCCTTGCAAAACTCCCCGTTCACAAACACTGCATAGGAAAACGAACTCATCTTAATATGCATGACTCAATATGGTATTGACTATTTCTGATAGACGATAGTGATGTCATGCTACCAAAACAAAACCTTCCCGCATGTTCTGTCTCCAGCATCATTAACCAAAAGAAAACAGGATTTCAATAACACCAGAACAGAGGTTTAACCTGCAGACTTCGGGTCCTTGATGGCCACGCATATGTCCTGAAGAGGACTTGGGTCATAAGCAAAGGCAGTTGCCATCGCCAAAGCCAAAATGAGAAGGCTAATCGGAAGGAACTTCATTGTGTGGTGGGTGTTGGGGCTTTGATCTCAGGTGTTATTTCCTAGCTCAGTGTATTATTGCTCGAGGAAGGAGTGAGGTGTCTTGCATGCTAACATGGTCTCTATTTATAGATGACAGTGCTTGACCCGGTAAACAGTTTAGGCAACAAGTTTCCCTGCAGATTACCAAGTTGTCAATGTTGCTATCTTTATTTCCCCTTCTTAATTCAAAAGACTGGACCGTTCCATAACCACTACAATCGCGTGGCGGTCAATTTGATTTTCTCATCTCCAGCTTAAACAATGCATGTTTTCAGCTACGGAAGTGCTCATTCATAACTTTTACAACCCTGCATTGTTCCCCCTTCACCGCTTCAGCTCCTCAGCATCATTTTGGAGTAACATGATTAAACAAAGACCGTTCTCTGAACACAGTTTGATGCGTCTGGAGTGGGTCGAATTGACCCTCTCTAGAGTAGGAAAAGCTCCCTTTACACTCATCTTCACGATGAAAATTCTTAGGCTGCCGATATTCACTATAAATAATAATTAGGGGGAAAAATCACACTACAAGTATCATAATTTTCGTATGACTTCTTTATGAGAGTCATGACCTTTTTTATTTTTATTTTTTATAACTTGAGTGTCCTAAATTATATAAGACACTAACTTGAAAGACATAGCTATTTTTTCCTGCTACTTGAGTACCATATAACTTTTTAATTAATCACTTGAATATTACAACTTTTTAAAATCATTCACATCAGTGTCGGAGATCTAACATTGCATGACTTCCGTGTTAAATGTTTTAAAAAAGTTATGGTACTTAAGTGATCAATTCGAAGTTATGATACTCAAATGAATGTTCTTTTAGAAGTTATGGCATCCCAGTGGTTGAAAAAAAATTACGGCATCCATTTAAACACCAGAAGTTAATGGCAATTATGATGTACTTATCTCATAATTAGGAGACTTCATCTGATCTAATATGCCAAACCCTGAACTTAGTAACTATACGCATAGCATTGATTCCCTTTTCTATTGCACAAAACTTGATACATTGAGTACCTTTGGCTACACAACGTGAGCTGATAACATTAGTATAATTAGTGCCTTGCCCATTAACTGATGCTTATGTGCAAACTTTGTCTCTTTTGTGCGAAAAAGGTTCATGAGAGGTCAGAAATAAGATGTTTTCCAAACTGCGACTGCTCAACAACCTAATGAGCAGAAAGGTTTAACAAAAGTTGGAACTTGTAAGCAATGTCTCATTCCAATGGCTTCTAGAACACATAGCATAATGCTTACTTGAGAATCAAGGGTGTGACTGTTTCTATGTTGAGCTGGTGGATATTACATAAGTCACCTAATTCCGTTGAAAAATGAAGCTTAGGAAGGTTATAATTCAAAAGAGGTTATTGCTATCAACGACAAAGAATTTTAGCTAATTCCCTTGAAATTACCACTTTTGGCTGGAATCGGCCTTTTACCTCTTTGATATTTAGATGCTTGCTTTTCTTTTGGTTGTCAATATTATCATAACACAAATGCACAACAAGTGACTAAATAACAGGCCTAATTTCTTAGAAGAGTGCCTAACATCTGGAGTGCCAAAACTTGGCATAGGGGACATTTAAAGTGCCAAAAGTTCGGAAAGGCATACTTAAGTGTCAAAATCGGAACAAAATAGATCAGTTAAGTGACAACAATGAGAAAATCTAGCCAAAATACTTGCGTGGCATTTTCAGGCGACTTTGTTTGCTAATGTGGCAATTCTTTAATAAAAAAATTATCCACGTGGCAATTTTCATTTTTTATTTTTAAATTGTCCATCTGGCTTTTTTTTTTATAAAAAATTTGCCATATCAACCAAAAAACCCCAAAAATCAATTAAAAATTTTAAAAAAGGTGAGTGGGTGAGGTTTGGGCTAGGGTTGTGCAACCCTCGTTGCTTACCCACCATCGTTGTGAAGGGTCGATGATAGTGGGGTGAAGGTTGGTCGGGGCCGCCGAGCCTCGGCTTGTGGCTAGTGACCCTAGCCGTCTAGTTGTGAGGGCCTATGAGCCTTCGCCTAGATCTGGAGGGCCCTAGCCAGTGGCTGGCGGCCCTTGGCTCATTTGGGTAAGGGTTGGTGACCTTTGCTAAATTTGGGGGAGGGCTGCGACCCTTGCCCTAGATCTAGGCGAGGGCTCGCAGGCTCTCGCCGATGGTTGGCCAAGGTTGCCAGCCATTGGCCATAGCTCGGGGATCGACCCTCCCTCCATCGTCACCGGCTCTTCTTGATGATGGTGGGGCGGTAGCGGTAGCTGCGAGAGTTGCATAGCCCTTACTCAAAACTCACCCATTCACCATTTTTTTTAATTTATTTTTTATAATATTTAATTAATAGTTATATTAAAATCCACGTCAAGCCAAAACAGCGTCATTTTGGCTGAGTTTTTGCTAAGTTAGCTTTTCGACGAGATGCGTAGGCGAGTTATATCATTAAAATAAGTCACGTCAAATTTCAGATACTTTTCGTCGGACTTGGCATTTAAATGTCTCGGATTTTAAAATAAGTGGCACTTAAGTATACCTATCGTAACTTTTGGCACTTAAATGTTCTCCAGTGCTAAGTTTTTGCACTTGCGCGATTATTTTGCCTATCTTAGAAAACCCAAACTTTAGGTTTGGTATCCATTCTATTTTAAACTTTTTTTTGTCCTATAAAAGACCCATAACTTTAGGTTGAGTCCCAATTTTATCGTCAACTTTTTTTTGGCCCATAAAAACCTTCAACTATTTTTTTGAAATTTTTTATTACTTTTTATTGTTTTCTTCTTTTCTTTACTTTCTTTTTTTTTTCCTCAACTCTGGGCCAGCAAGGTTGTTGGCCATGGATGAGGGACTCCATGCTCTCACCGGCCATAAATGAGGGCATTAGGCCCTCTCTTAATTCTAGGAGAGGGCTGCAACCCTTGCCTATTGGCCATTGAGGTTCGTGATGCCTTTGCTTGGTCTGGGTGAGGTCCACCACGATGCCCTCATTGGCCATAGGCGAGGGCTGCAACGCCCTTGCTTGTGGCTAGCGATTGTTGATCGACCAGTAACCTCACCATCCTAGAGTTGTAAAAAGAAAATAGCAAAGAAAGAAATAAAAATAAAAATACAAAAATAAAAAATTCAGAAAAATTCAGAAAAATATTTAAAATTGTAAAACTTGTCTGTGTCAATGCCAGCCTTGTGACGTAGGATGGCTGGTGTTCATGTCAGCAATTTTCCACTAAGATTATCCGAATGGACTACTTTGACAAATTATCAAAAGATTTATGACTCAATTGGTACAATTGAAAATTTTAGAATTGAATTGGCACAAGTATAATAAGCTTAAGACTCTTTTTGGCACTTTTCCCTACATCTAAAAGTATTAGTGAAATGTGTTCCTAGTTGAATACGTGTCATGGTGAAGAGCAATTAATTTATTCAATTGATACTATATTTGTTGGCTTAAGTTTTTGTTAAAGGTGGGACCAGTTGAATAGTTAAGCTCTCTCTACGTAATTTACTTGATAAGGCATGATGACTCTATGTAATCTACTTGACGAGGCATGGCGACAAGTGCTCTATTTATAAATGAAGATTGGTTGACCTAGTACGGCCCTTCTGCGTGCTAGGCAACATTGAATTGGCAAATCTTCAAATATTATGCAAGTTTAGTTTCAGACACATGGTACGGGTACACAACAACTACAAGCATGTGTCTCAGATAAAGAAATGAACGGCAACCTTCATGAAGTGGGGCGACGACCTGGGACTAAATCCATTTAGGCCGAGTCTTGGAAAGGAACATTCAAGTGATGGGTCTTATGACGACTTGACGTGATCTAGGGGCCTAAAACCGAGCCAAGTAATCTAGAGGAACCTAACCGTGTTTGTCTTATATAATTACTATATGACATTTCCAAGCTGAACTTGGTTGTGTAATGACTGATACAATATTGTCTCTGCAACTGTTGTTGAAAGGGTCAATCTCTACGTCTTAGGAACATTTGCTTTTACATTTGTGAAAGAAATAGTAGGTTGCTGATGTTCTCCCTTGTTAAAATTAGAAAATTTGATCCACTCTGTTACTTGGAGGAAACTACAAAGAATATTCAGTGCATATGCTTGCTTGCAACGCACTTCTATATGTTGGACTGAAAACATATCTTATCCGGGACTAAAGCATTTCTTAAGGTTGTTTGACATAGCTAGGCTTTGTTAAGAAGGCTTATCTCATATTCTGTTGAATGGATTTCTCGATGGTCTCGTAGTTTCTGGAATGGACTCGTAGATGGGTTCGGACGAGCCTGCTTGAGGCCCACATGATTTTTACTTTGGTTTTTATGTTTTTGTTGAAAGTTCAAAAGTTCTTTGAGCTTGTATTATGTAGCAAGCATGTGTTGATTAATGTACTAGAGAGATAACTATGCTGGGAATAGATCAAGAACACAGGCAGAACACTTGGACATGATTGTATTATCCTCATTTTAAACGCAAGTCAAGTTGAATAGAGATATGGCATTCCGGATTAAATTGGCACAATTCGATATCCATTTCATCCTGCTTAACACCGTCATGCTTTGGTTGAATTAAGAAAAGTGCTTACTAGCTTTTCACTTAAAAAGCTTCAAACATGCCGCAGGTCCATTGGCCTTTGGCTCCTAAAAAATTACTTTGAAAATCAATAGTTTCAACTTTAGGATTGTGCTTCATCTACCTCCATATAATGTAAGTCACAGCAACCAGACCTTGGGAGTTTGCAAATTTTTGTAAACTTTTCCTGCATACAACACGTCAGGCAGTCCTCTTGATGAAGTAAATTGGATCACTTGAAGATTTTTGAAAGGGAAATGAGCAGGAACTTCATCGCTTTTCCTGGTGTATGCATTGCATTACGATTAAATCATGCACTTCCGTTTTTTTTAAAAAAAATTTATGCATTGCAAGGATGTAAAAGGTGCAACACCGATCAGAAGCCAACCAATCTTGGTTCTGTTTATTGGATCCAAAACGAATATGTACTGGGGACGATGATTGAAAAAGAGATAAAACCTATAACATGGAAAAAAAAGAAGGTTGTTTTTCGACTTCTGCTAATGAGGACCTCCTTATAGGAAATTGCAGGAGGAGCGGAGCTGTTAAAAGGCAGTTTGCACTACTCAATATAACATGGAGAAATGGGAGAGTTGTCGAAGATGGGTAGATGATGCTGACTTTCTAATTTGCATCTCTGCTGTGAGCTTCACATCCGAAACGTTATTTATACTGAAAGTTTATTAGATAATTGTCCTTCTCTACTTGTGGAGTATGGAACGTTCTATGGCTTAAGTGCTCTCTATTCTTTTCCGCACCCCTGATCCATATAAAATATTGGAGGGGACTTCAATTTGGTTATAGCGAGTCTTTGTCTCCCAGCTCTTTTTGTTTTTTAAATTTCCATCTTCTTCTGATTACCTACTTTATCTTCAGTTATTTTAGGGAGTATCCTTTTCCTATTGCACAGTTTCTTAGCGAATGGTTTCCCAAATCGGGCTTTTGGTGGCAACTAGTCATGGTTTCGAAAATGGTCTGAAATTCAGCATGGAGTGAAACACATGAATCGTAAGAGCTCCCACCAAATTGCAATAGGACAGTTTTCACATATATGCAGATGTCGAACTGTGATAATAACGCAGGCTAGTAGGAAACAAGTCGGCAACTCGGCAGCACAAAGCATTGATCCTGATGACAACTGGTGTGTGGACTGGGACCTCCTTTGCCGTGCTTCCACAAAATCGGAGCATGAAAAATGTGACACCAATGGAATTTTTATGGATCCTTCAAGCCCCGTAATGGAATGTGTGCGAGGACTTCGCTTGGGATTTGGCTCCTGTCGAATGAGAAATTATCCTCAAAACGCGCTTTTTGGGGGGGGTGTGAAGGAGATTCTTGTTAAATGTTCTTTATTGCTCAATGATTCATACAACGAGGTATATAACTACCTTATAAACATTGAGATAAATTATTAACTTATTCTTGGCGATCTCTCATGGAAAGTAGCAACGATCTCATAAGTTATGTGGCTCAAATGCTCTGTCGGCTTTCCTCGAGTCATCTGTTCCATTTAGTTGTTGTCATACCAAAACTGTGCCTGGAGGTAGTCGATGACTTTCTTGTCCACTTGGAAGGCCTTGGTGAGAACATCAGCAGAAATGGGTGGCTTCGCTCCAAAGACAGAGTTAGCAATGGTAATGACTCCAGGGTTTTGGCTGCTCAAACCAGCAAAGGCCAGTGCAGGGGTCTTTCCAGTATTAAACTGGAAGTGAATGAGTCCAATTGGGAAAACAAACACATCGCCTTTGTACAAGACTTTGGTGAAGAGAGTGTTGTTCAGCTGGTTGGATGTGACGAAGCCGACAAGGAGTGTGCCCTCAATGACAACCAGAACCTCAGTGCCACGAGGGTGAGTGTGGGGAGGGTTTAGACCGCCGGGAGCGAAGTCAATGCGAGCCATGGATATGCCCAAAGTATTGAGTCCTGGAAACTCCATGACAGTAGCAGGTGTGACTTTTGATCCAAGTGGGTTTGCAGTATTCCCAGGTTCTCTGAACATTGTAAAGACGAAGTCATCTGCAGTGACTTCCTCAGGGTCCTTGCAAAACTCCCCGTTCACAAACACTGCATAAGAAAACTAACTCATCTTAATATGCATAACTCAATATGGTATTGACTATTTCTGATAGACGATAGTGATGTCATGCTACCAAAACAAAACCTTCCCGAATGTTCTGTCTGTAGCATCATTAACCAAAAGAAAACAGGATTTCAATAACACCAGAACAGAGGTTTAACCTGCAGACTTTGGGTCCTTGATGGCCACGCATATGTCCTGAAGAGGACTTGGGTCATAAGCAAAGGCAGTTGCCATCGCCAAAGCCAAAATGAGAAGGCTAATTGGAAGGAACTTCATTGTGGGTGGGTGATGGGGCTTTGATCTCAGGTGGTATTTCCTAGCGCAGAGTATTATTGCTCGAGGAAGGAGTGAGCTGTCTTGCATGCTAACATGGTCTCTATTTATAGATGAGAGTGCTTGACCCGGTAAACAGTTTAGGCAACAAGTTTTCCTGCAGATTACCAAGTTTTCAATGTTTGTATCTTTATTTCCCCTTCTTAATTCAAAAGAATGGACCGTTCTATAACCACTACAACCGCGTGGCATTCAATTTGATTTGATCTCGTCCAGCTTAAACAATGCATGTTTTCAGCTAAGGATATGCTCATTCATAACTTTTGCAACCTTGCATTATTCCCCCTTCACCGCTTTAGCTCTTCAGCATTAATTTGGAGCAGCATGATTAAACAAAGACTGTTCTCTAAACACAGTTTCATGCGTCTGAAGTGGGTCGAATTAACCCTCTCTAGAGTAGGAAAAGCTCTTTTCACACTCATGTTCACAATGAAAATTCTTAGGCTGCCAATGTTCACTATAAGTAAAAATAGGGGGAAAAGGACACTGCATGTGCTATGACTTTCGTACGGTGCTTTCTTGAGTATCATAATTCTTTTTTCGATTACTTGAGTGTCATAACTATACATGGCACCCACTTGAATGTCATAACCTTGTTTTCCAAGCCAATTGAGTATTATATAACTTTTCAATTGATCAATTGAGTGCCACAACTTTTTGAAAATATTCACCCAAGTGTTGGAAATCTAACTTGGCAAGGTACTTGTGTTGAACGTAAAGTTATGACACTCAATCGATCAATTCAAAGCTATGGTATTCAAATGAATGTTTTTTTTAAAATAAAAGTCGTGGCACTCAAATGAAAAAGAAGAAGAAGTTAATGGCATCTAAGTGAATATTGTACAAAAGTTATGACACTTATTATATCCTTGTCCCATTTGGGAGACTTCATCTGCTTTGATATGCCAAACACTGAACTTAGTAACAATATGCATAGCAGTGATTCACTCTTCTATTGCAGAAAACTTGGTACATTAAGTACCTTTGGCTACAAAATGCGAGCTCATAACTGATGTTATGAACATTTAGTATAATTAGTGCCTTGTCCATTAACTGATGCTTATGTGCAAACTTTGTTTCATTTGTCCGAAAAAGGTTCATGGGAGGTCAGAAATAAGATGCTGTTTTCCAAAGCTGCGACTGCTCTGCAACCTAATGAGCAGAAAGGTCTTACAAAAGCTAGAACTTGTAAGCAATGTCTTATTCCAATGGCTTCTAGTACTCATAGGACATTGCTTACTTGAGGACCTAGGGTGTGACTGTTTCCATATTGAGCTGGTGGATATTAAATAAGTCACCTAATTCTGTTGAAAAATGAAGCTATGGAAGGTTATAATTCAAGAGGCTTTTGCTATCAACAAGAAAGAATTTTAGCTAATTCCCTTGAAATCGCCAAATGTCCCTCTTTTGTTTCTAACCTCGAAGCTCCTCCGCGGATTTTTTTAGAGAAGTGGGAGAGTTGTTAAAGGTGGCTAGATGAAGGCAACTTTCTAATCTTAATTGTCAAGATAGATATTATGCTAACCATTTTAAGAGGTAGAAAATTCAAAAAATAGTCCGACTATCTTATATTTTCGAGTAAAAGATATCACATAACTTTCGTACGACGCTCATTTGAGTGCTACAACTTTTTTTCCGACTACTTGAGTGCCATAATTTGTAAAAAAACGTTTCCTTAAGTGTCGTAACTTTTAATTGACCACTTGTTAAGTGTCATAACTTTTAAAAAAGCTTACCCAAATGTTGAAAATTCAACGTGACATGGCAACTATGGTGAACATTTGTAATAAGTTATAGCATTCAAGTGATCAATTGAAAAGTTATATAACACTTCAGCGATTGAAAAAATAGTTATAGTGCTCAAGTAAGTATCGTACATAAGTTATATCACTGAAATGAGTAAAAAAAAAAAGCAATGACACTTATGTAAGCACCATATGAAAATTATTGCATTCGTGGCATTTTTTTCCCAATAAAATTGCTAAGCACAATTTTATTTATTTATTCATTTTACGGAATGTAATATTCCAATGGGCGCCTGCTCCACAAAAATAAGTTTAGAAGACTATAATTCAGTAATAGTGAGTCTTTGTTCCCCGGTTTCTCACCTTCTACCCATCGAATTTTTAGTTACTAGTAAGTAATCTTGCGTTTTCTTCTTGGGGATTATTATCCACATACGGAAGTTTGAATACTCATTAGTTTTTCAGGTCCTCCTTTTGGCTGTAATCGGCCTTTTACCTCCGATATTAAGATGCTTGCTCTGCTTATCCTTGTCAATATGATCACAACACAAATGCACAGCAGGCGACCATATGGTGTGAACGTCCCACATGATACACTGAAAAATCGGAAGCAAATCACCAACTAGGCAAGTCCTTTCATGGTGAAGGCGTATTAGGAACACCTATTCCTGCATTTTCTCGTAAATGAATTATTCAACTCTTTAAGGATATGATACCTTTTCTGAAGAAATGGTCCACACATCCCTTTGCTGAGTCGACCTGGACAGCTGAAACGGTGCAGTACATAGAATGAAAAGAGAGACACGTTATTAGAAAATGTCATTCCCACATCAGATTCATGCATTTCTCAGCTGGAACAGAGGAAATTTAACCTGATCTGGGTTTCGTCAAAGCGGTAAGGGAACGATTCGTCACTGGATTAAGAAATCTACTTGTGGCCTCAGCAAAGCAGACTAGTCAATTGGAGAAAGAAGGGGAAGAGTTGTTGAAAGTGCTCACACATTGGTTGATTTCCTATACCTTATCTCTGTTGCTCTTGTCAAAGGTCCATTGCTGACCTTCTCAAACACTGAGTCAACCATTCAATAAACAGTTTATCTTTATCCTTCTCTTAGGATCATTGCTCAACAACTCATGCACTCTCTTTTCTCCCATCTACACCGATAAAACCACGAGGCAGCATCATCCAATTTTGATTTGTTGTGATTGTGACCATTTTTCTTGTGGTTTGCATATTTTATTGGAACTGTCTTGTCAACCTCTATACTGTGCTATCTGAATTGGGGGATTAGGTGGGTGTTCACATCCACTATGCATTAACAAAATGCTCTCAATACAACGTTTATATTGCTTTGAATTGCTAATATGTAATACTTGGGCTTATAAAAGAAAAGGCCCAAGCCCTCAGCCCCTTCCACCTTCAGCCCAAATAAATCTGAAAAGCTTTTGTTCTTCTCTTCTCTCTTTCGTCATGAACCCGAGAGAGAAGGTTTTTTTTTTTTTTTTTTTTGGGAGGGGGGGGTGTGTTCCTTTATTTTGCAGCGCCCTGTATGGATTACGACCCTCTGTTCATTTAATCAGGGGAATTTTGGAGTTAGGACATAAATCCGGCTCTATGTTAATTCCGATTATGATTTAGGAGTTGTTTGGTTGTGAAAATTATGTGGAAATGATAGATTATGATGTTTTGGAGTTGTAAGACCTTAAAAAAATCGATACCAAGTTACAGATCGGTCAGAATGAAATTTTAGAGTTTCTCAAGCGTTGCTATTTAGTACCAAATTTCTATTTTTCAGATGGTTTTCACTCTTCTTCAGTTGTATTTTGAGTTGATGAAGCTTAAGATCTTACATAACTTTCTTTTGAAAATTAGTTGCTTGTGTTAGGATTAGGTTTACAAACTCAATGAATAAGAGAGTAAATGCAAGAAAGAGAAATCTAAACAAGGTTAATCCTCATTCACCTTCAAATTAGGGATACATATAGTAGAAGATTTCGCTATAATTAGCACAACTTTCTCAAGGGGTTTTCAACCTCCAAAACCCCTAGGGGAAATGCTAGACTATTTGGCAATTATTTTGAAGTAGCTTTTGGTTAAATGTTCGCATTGAGAATGCTGAAAACCCAATACTACTCCCATCTAGCCTTGCAAAGTAGCATTTGAGAAATGTTGAAAGTAGGATTAAAATATTTTTGTCTTTTCGAAACTACCCTAACTAATTCTTTAGTTTTCTGGTTTTACCTCTCCTTATTACTATTCATCTTCTTCATGCAGGTAGCCGACGAAGGGTTGGTAAGGGGCTGATGAGGCTAGATTTGGCTGGCGAAGGGTCGATGAGGGGTTGATGATGCCAGATCTAGCCGGCAAAGGGTCAATGAGTGGCTGGTGAAGAGCTGACGAGGGTCATGTGACCTAGGCGACCTCTGCTAGAGGTTGCATGACCTCGGGCAACTGTTACCTAGGTCTCCCGACCTTAAGCGGCAGTTGTTCGAGGTTGTGCAACCTAAGCGAGGGCTGCATGTGTCTCATGCAACCCTTACAACCTAGGCGGCAATTGCCTAGGTTGCGTGACCCTTGTTGGAGGTCGTTCGACCTCGAGTGACCTCAGCCAATGGCTGTTGGTGCCAAATCTAGCTTATCGGTTGCCTTAGCCCTTTACTAGCTCCGGCGAAGGGTTTGAGTTCTTTTTCAATTAAAGAATATAAAAAATATGCCCAAAGCCCATTGCAAAAATTTTCTTTCCTTACACAATTTGAACTGAAATTCCATTTGCAAAGAGTTTTTATTAAACACAATTTGCATTTTTTTAGAGAGCTTTCGCTTTCAACATTTGCATTACACCAAAAGCCTATTTGCAAAGCTAAACCAAACGCATATGTATATCACTAAATTACAAGAGAAAGAGATTATGTATAAAAAGTACAAGAAAACCCTCTGGGTTGAGAAAGCTACAGGCCACTCAATAGCTATTCATGGCCCAAGTCCAAATTGCTCTTTTGACCTGAACCATTGCCCATTCATTGGGGAAAGGGACCCCGTGCCTTCCTATCAATGAGGAGTATGAATCACATGCCAACAATTTGAATTGGAATTCGTTAGAGAGATACAACAAGATAAAGTTCGTAGCATGAACTAGGGTGGCTGTTCGGCATGGGAGTGATTATTTGTCGTGCAAGTGGCTACCTTGATGTCTTTTGTCTACCAATAGTGAAAGAATTCAACCCCACAAATAGTGTCACTTAGTAGAGTCTCCATCGAAGTTAGTTGGCACATAAATTTGACATTCAACTAATGTTCTTTTTCCATAGAATTTTAAAGCTTTCTAGGTAGCCTAGCTTTTGGTTTGGGCTTTTGGTTAGCAGTGAGTGATGCTTATCTCTTCTTTGAATTTGTTAACTCATATTTCGAAAGTGGTAAGGACTAAAGAGCATACATGTGGCATAAAAATTGGATCAGGATGGTATTAGAAATAGTTAGAAATAATTATGGTCATTTGAAATAGTTTTATTTGAATTCCTGTGATTGGCATAAGAACTACTAAATGAAACGAATTGCAAAACGTTGTACAAATTGATTTACGAATCTAGTTTGTGAAAGCTAAGGGTTTGAGAATCTTGTACAATTAATATGTGTTGGTGAAAGACTAAGTGCTACATGGTGGCACGAGTCTTGTGGAAGCCACCTTTGGAACCTTGAATTATCTATACGAGTTGGTCAAGAAATAAGTGCTACATTGTGACACAAGTTCCATGGGAGCCACCTCTAAAATCTTGTATTATCGATATGAATTGATCAAGGACTAACTGCTACATGGTGACGTGAGTCCATGGGAGCCACCTCTAAAATGTTGTACCATTGATTTATACTTCTTAGGACAAAGTGCTATAGCCCCGAGAGGCAATGCATCTTAATATAACATAAGGGTGTGTAAAATGAATCTCCTAAACTGAGAACCACCCGAACCATACTAGATTGGCCGGTTTGACCCAATTATCATGAGTGTCAGTCCGATTCCCGATTTCTAAAAGTAGAACCGGTGTACTAGACTAGACTACTAAATATACCTTTTATTTTATTATTTCTTCAAAAAAATTAGTAAAATATGAATTACACACTATCTTGGTCTAATTTCAAGTAGTGGGAAAAAAAAAAGTAATGGGAAAAAAAGTGACTGGTTTATTGGATTGTATTGCAACTGGACTAGACTTGACGATCAGTCCATTCTGTAACATCCTGAATTTCGACCCATTCCGGGATAGAGGAAATTGTTATTTTATCAATGCACTGTTAGTTACGTTTACTCTGAGTTAGCCCCTCACGAGTTAACTAACTGTTCGGCAAGGCAATTAAGGATCAGTACGCGTACGACTAGTGAATTTAATCAGGGATAGGCCGCTCGACCATAAGAATCAAAGAGGAATAATACTACACATTTGCAGCCGCTTAGCGAATGGAAATAAGTCGATTCGGCAAAAATACGAGGTCGGATTGCGGGTGATTCCGCACGACTTCGATATTGCGAACGATGTTAAACCGATTTCCTTTTGGCCCTGTACTCAGTGTGAGCAATTAACTCCTCGTGATTACATGACAATTGAGGATCGCCCTGATTTGAATACACGATCGAGGATTGAAGAGCTATCAACCACGGGTCAAACGCGCGAGAATCCCTAAATGCCGCCCGAAAGTTAGGTCGTACTAAAGTCGCAATTGATCGATTTTAATCACGAATTTCAATCCGGTATCGGGTATCGAACTTTTAAAGATGTCGAGACTAAAATATTGGACGTTGTCTCATTGATTCTCAAATTTATCAGTAAGCCCGAAATATTGAATAAGAATTCAACGGGCTGAGTTTTGGAGCCAAATATTGGAGAGTTTGTGCTTCATGGGTAAAAAGACCAAATTACCCCTCTTTGGGTGCTTGTTTAGATTTTGTCTTGTTCTCCTTTTTTGTCCTTTTCTTCTTTTCTCCCCCAACTTCTTCCGCACGTTTCCCTTTCTCTCTCCCCCTTTTCTCTCTCTTCCCCTTCACGTTTCCCTCTCTTGGTTGACAACCTCCCCACTTGTCCCCCCCATCTTTGACTAGTCTTCTCTTTCTCTCTCTTCTTTTACCCACTTGCTGACAACACCCATGTGCTCTCTCTCTCTCTCTCTCTCTCCTTTCTTCCTCTTTTCACCTCTCGACCCCCCCTTTCCCAGCAGCTTCTTCTTCTTCTTCTTCTCTGCTGGCCGACGCTGGCTTGCTACCGCCGCCGCCATCACCGACCGCCACCGCAAAGACCGCAGATCCGTCACCGCCCCGCTCTCCGCCCGGTCGCCGGTGACTCGCCGTCCGCCGGCTTTGAGCCGAACCGGACTCGCCACCCTCTGTTTTCGCCTCTTCCTCCTCCTCGTCCACCGCCGCAACGTCGGCCGCCCACCCGACGACGCCGGAGCGGCTGCTTGCCGCCGCCTCGCCGTTGCTCGGCCACCGCCGTCCGTCGCTCGACCGCCCTAGACCGAGCCGGCCGGCGCCGCCCCATCTTTCTTCTTCTTCCTCTCGGTTTTGGCCGACCCATCCGACCCAGCGGCCGGCCGTCCTTGGCTCCTCCGCCACCCGGCCGCCGCTCGCCCGTCCGCCTGCACCCCGCCGGAGGCCGACCAGCCAGCTGCTGCCCTCGCCGGAGCTACCGCACCGCCCCCTTTCTCCCTCTCTTGGTCCTGTCCGCCTCGCCGGAGACCGCCCGCCCGGTCGCCGGAGCCGCTGGCCGCCGTCCGGAGTCGCCGGCCGCCCACCCGCCCCAGCCCCGTGCCGCCGGTTCCTTCGTTTCTCGGCCACGCCGTGTGGAGATCCGCCCTCGGCCACCGAGATCCGGTCTCGTCCCCGACGCGCCGGAAATTCCCGGCGTTCCCCTCGTCGCCATGGTTGCGCTCGTGTCGTCGGATTCGATAACGCGTGAGTTGATTTTCTAATCCTCGCTTAGGGTGCTAAACTCCCTTAGGGTGATTAGTTTAAGATTAAGCTTGATTAGTGCTTTTGAATGATGGATGATTAGTGTTTTATTATTATTTGATTAAGCATGTTTAGTGTTAATCGTGGTTATAATAAATTAATTGCGGTTAGAGTAACTATGGTTGGTTAATCGCGGTTAGATCGAGTAATCTTGGTTGGGTTAATTAACCATAGTTGGGTTAGACCGGTAATCATGATTAATATTAATAAATATTATTATTATTTTCAGACAAAATAATAATAATTTATTAATTTCGGAATTATTATTTAATATTTTCGGAATTAATTAATTTATTATTAATTTCGAAATTGGTGGTTATTATTTTTGGGTAATAATTAATTAATTGTTTTTGGAGAATAATTAATTAATTAGTGGTGGATGATTAATTATTCTTGGATGTTGAATATTTACTGTTAAATAATTATTAATGGAATATTTTTGGAGTAAAGTATTATTTTTGGAAAGTACATATTTAGTAATTGTGCTAGTATCGATTAATTTCGATGGATTATTGTTTGTACTTTCCTCACGTGGATTATATATCGGTGGATTACTAGTTGTACTTTCCTCACGTGAATTATATGTTGAATACATGTATATATGCTGCCTTTGATGATATCGTTTAATATATACTCGGTGGAGTAAATTCACGGACTGCGATTGTGAATTAGGGTTGAGTATATTCAGCATATTCGTGTGACTACGTGTGAAAGGTATTTGTATTCGTGTGACCACGTGTGAAATATTATCGCATTACATGTAGAGTTTGCGATGAATTAATGTGTACAAGCACGAATCATGTCTGCATTGGCTGCATTACAAGATAATGAAATGAGCATGATTAATTGGTGTGCTTACGTGGTCACGTAAGAGCCCGTCACCCAGTGGGGGATCTGTGGTGGACGAAGTCCGTATTATCGGAATGCCCGGGCGCCGGATGCGGGTCGCGGTAGAGACCGGACCTATGCTCTTTGTGAATGCCGTCTGGGCGCCAGATGTTGCCGTGCCCAATGCAGTGGGACGATGCCCGGTTATGCCGGTTGACTACCAACTTGTGTGTTGGAAGGAAATTCCCCCAAAGGTGTTAATAAATGGAAAACGAGCAAGTGCATGGTGCATGAAACAACTTGAGAAATGTTCTGATTATTTGATATGATTGCTGCATTGAGGTGAGCATACAATAAACTGTACCATGCAGGTTGCGTGTGGCAAAAGCGAGGTAAGGATGCCTGTGATTGCAATTGTTAACTGTTAATAATTGCATATGAGCCTTGGTTTAATCATGCGCCTGTTAATGGTCGATTGGGTATTATTCTGTTGTTGAATTGCTGGCGATAGAGACATTGCACGTCAGGGTGCACTCGAGGCGAGTAGGTCTCCTAACCGAGGCTTAGGATTTTGACTTACTGAGATTTATCTCACTGGTTATTAAATAACCATTTTCAGGTCCATAGGATGGAGGATCGACGCGTGTTACGGCTCGTTGCCGTTTTTGAAGGGAGTAGATTAACCCCGGCTTATTGGTTTCATGGGCTCGATAGGAAGATGCCCGTGGTAAGGGCTTGTCCTTGTAAACTTCCTAGGGTTAATCAGTAGATAAATAAAGCAGTACTTTGGAATGTGTTCTTGTTGGGTTTTCCTGCTATCCCTGCTTTTGTATTTGACCGGGGGATTGTGTTTCGCTTCCGCATGCGTTTAATTAAAAGATAAAAATAATGGTCGGCGACGGATCCTGGAGAGTCGCAAATCAAATGACCGCAAGAGAACAGGGGTTGTCGCGGACTCGAGAGTCGGGTCGTGACACATTCCCTAGTTCCGAATTTTGGAAACCAGTCCTCCTAGTCTGGTTTTCAATTCCACCTTGGAATCGGACCGGACCGGGAATTGATCACCCCTAATATAACATGGAGAAATAAGTGACTTGTTGATATGTGTAGGTATCTTTGCTGTGAGCTTCACATCCAAACCGTTTTCGATACTGAAAGTTTATCAGATAATTGTCCTTATCTACTTGCGAAGTATGGAGTCTTATGGTCAAGTGCTCTGTATTCTCCACTGAACGCCTGCTCCACATGAAGTAAGTCTTTGTCTCCCAACTTTTTTTTTTTCTAAACTTTTGATATTCTCCTTTCAATCAACTACTTTATCTAGAGTTATTTTAGAGAGTATTCTTTGCATATGGCACGGTTTCTTAGTGAATGGTTTTTCAGATTAGGCTTTTTATTGATAGTAGTCATCATTTCGAAAATCGTCGGAAATTCAGCAGGCAGTGGAATACAAGAATAATAAGAGTTCCCACTAAATTGCTAGCAGAAGTCGAACTGTGAAAGTACAGCATGTTTTCTACAAGAACGACAATACATCCTGGTTAATAAGAACAGAGTCAGCAACTACGCAGCATGAAGCATTGATCTTCATGACATGCTTAGTGTGGATTGGGACTTAATGTGCCGCACTATTACAGAATCAGAGCATGTATATCTGATCAATATTAGTGTCCAAGTCCCGCAATCGAAAGCCTGCAATAACCTGTCGTGCTCAATAAGTTGACAGCAACATTTCAATGATCATTTTGAGGCTGATCCGAGTGCCCAAAGTCGTTGCAATTATTTTCACTGAACTTATATATGTCTGATCAAAATCTTTGTTTTGTTTCTATCATGACTTTGCTGGGCATTTGGCTCCTGTCCATATAAGAATTTATCTGAAAACAGGGATTAAGAAGCAGGAGGTTCTTATTAAATAATATTTTATTGCTCAATTATTCATACAAGAGGTATAAATACCCAATGACCATTGACATAAGTTATGTTTTTATTCTTGGCAAACTCTAATTGAAACTAGGAAGGATCTCATAAGTTGAATGGCTCAAATGCTCTGTGGGCGTTTCTCTGGTCATCCATTCCATTTAGTTGTTGTCGTACCAAAACTGTGCCTGGAGGTAGTCGACAACTTTCTTGTCCACTTGGAAGGCCTTGGTGAGAACATCAGCAGAAATAGGTGGCTTCGCTCCGAAGACGGAGTTAGCAATGGTAATGACTCCTGGGTTTTGGCTGCTCAAACCAGCGAAGGCCAGCGCAGGGGTCTTTCCAGTATTCAACTGGAAGTGAATGAGTCCAATTGGGAAAACAAACACATCGCCTTTGTACAAGACTTTGGTGAAGAGAGTGTTGTTCAGCTGGTTGGATGTGACGAAGCCGACAAGGAGTGTGCCCTCAATGACAACCAGAACCTCAGTGCCACGAGGGTGAGTGTGGGGAGGGTTTAGACCGCCGGGAGCGAAGTCAATGCGAGCCATGGATATGCCCAAAGTATTGAGTCCTGGAAACTCCATGACAGTAGCAGGTGTGACTTTTGATCCAAGTGGGTTTGCAGTATTCCCAGGGTTTCTGAACCCCATGAAGACGAAGTCATCTGCATTAGATTGCTTAGGGTCCTTGCAAAACTCTCCGTTCACAAACACTGCATAAGAAAACAGAACTATCTTAATATGCATCACTCAATATCCGATGACTATTGGACTAGTTACTATAGATAACAATGTTGTCATGCTACCAAAACAAAACCTTTTTGCATGTTCTGTTCATAGCATCATTGACAAGAAGAAAACAGAATGTCAATAACACTAGAATAGAGGTTCAACCTGCAGACTTGGGGTCGTTGATGGCCACGCATATGTCCTGAAGAGGACTTGGGTCATAAGCAAAGGCAGTTGCAGTCGCCAAAGCCAAAATGAGAAGGCTAACTGGAAGGGACTTCATTGTGGGCGGGAGTTAGGGCTGATCTCAGGTTATATTTCCTAGCTCATAGTATTATTGCTCAAGGGAGGAGTGAGGTGCCTTGCATCCTAACAAGGTCTCTATTTATAGATGACACTGCTTGACCTGGTAAACAATTTAGGCAACAGGTTTCCCTGCAGATTACCAAGTTGTCGATGTTTCTTTGTTTCCCCTTCTTGAGTCAAAAGAATGGACCGTTTCATAACCAGTACAATCGCGTGGCAGTCAATTTGATTTTCTTATCTCTATCTTAAACAATGCATGTTTTCAGCTGTGGAAGTGCTCGATCATAAATTTTACAACCTTGCATCATTCCCCCTTCATTTCTTCAGCTCTTCAGCATCAATTTGGAGCAGCATGATTAAACAGGAACTGTTTTCTGAACACAGTTTCATGCATCCGAAGTGGGTTGAATTGACCCTCTCTGGAGTAGGAAAAGCTCATTCCACACTCATCTTCACCATGAAAATTTTTGGGCTGCTGATATTTCCTATCAGTAATAATTAGGGGATTTCGTCTGATTTAACATGCCAAACACTGGACTTGGTAGCAATACACATAGCAGTGATTCGCTCTACCATTGCACAAAACTCGATACATTGAGTACCTTCGGATACACAATGCAAGTTCATAACAGATGTTATGAACATTTAGTATAATTAGTGCCTTGTCCATTAATTGATAATTATGTGCCAACTTTGTCTATTTGTCTGAAAATGGTTCATGGGAATGGGATGTCAGAAATAAGATGCTGTTGTCCAAAGGTGCGACGGCTCTGCAACCTAATGAGCAGAAAGGTTTTACAAAAGTTAGAACTAGTAAGCAATGTCTTATTCCAAATTCCAATGGCTTCTAGAATTCATAAGACATTGCTTACTCGAGGATCAAGGGTGTGACCGTTTCCATGTTGAGCTGGTGGATATTAGATAAGTCACCTAATTCGGTTGGAAAAATGAAGCTTCGGAAGGTTATAATTCAAAAGAGGTTTTTGCTATCAACAACAAAGAATTTTAGCTAATTCCCTGGAAATTTCCAAACGTCCCTCTGTTGTTTCTAACCTCGAAGCTCCTCTGCAGATTTGATCAGAGAAGTGGGGAAGGTGGTTAAAGATGGGTAGATGAAGGCAACTTTCCGGTTGTAATTGTCATGATAGATCTTATGCTAACCATTTTAAGAGACGAAAGTTGAAAAGACAGTCCCACTACCTTATATCTTTGATTAATAAGATTGCTAGAAGCATCAATTTTTTTTTTTTTAATTTTAGGCTATATAATATTCCGATGGGCACCTGCTCCCCAAAAATAAGTTCAGAAGGCTTTTAAGTCAGCAATAGTGAGTCTTTGTTCACCGGTTTCTTACCTTCTACATATAGAATTTTTATTTACTATCAATCTGGAGTTTTCTTCTTGGAGAGTATTATCCTGTCACGCCCCGACCCTCGAGCACGTGGCAACCCCAGTTCACTTGTGGTCATTTGATTTGTGACTCCCCAGGATCCGTCGCCGACTGTTATTTTTATCTTTTAAATTAAACGCATGCAGAAGCGAATCACAATCCCCAGTCAATTACAAAAGCAGGGATAACAGGAAAACCCAACAAGAACATATCAAAGGTATCGCTTTATTTATCTACTGATTAACCCTAGGAAGTTCACAAGTACAAGCCCTTACCATGGGCATCTTCTTATCGAGCCAATGAAACCAACAAGTCAGGGTTAATCTACTCCCTTCAAACACGGCCACGAGCCGTAACACGCGTCGATCCTCCATCCTACGGACTTGAAAATGGTTATTCAATAACCAGTGAGATAAAATCTCAGTAAGTCAAAATCCTAAGCCTCGGTTAGGAATTCTGCTCGCCTCGAGGGTAGTCTAACCATGCAACCTAGTTCCGGCAAACAACACATACCACACCTCAAGTAGCATTATCAAACGACAGTTCAATAAGCAGATGCAAACACAGGCGACCCTACCTAGCCTTGGCACACGCAACATGTAGGAACTGTCATTTCAATCATCACGACATTAAGAACATGCGAATAATTAGAGCATCTCACACAATTTTCTCATGTCTCACACCCACACATGCTCCGATTATTACGACCCCTCCTCCTGGGCCACGGCACAACCTTATGGTTGGCGGTTCCTGGCTAAACCAGCTTCATCCTCTTTACTTCGAGGCACGGCGACGTCAAGGGTCCACTCCCAAGACGGCATTCCCGAAGGAGCATAGGACCCGCCCACTACCGCAGCCCCGCAACTGACAGAGGCTCGGGACCCGCCCCCATACCGTAGTCCCACATAGAACCCCTCCCTGTCAGGCATCTGACCGAAGTCAGGCGACCCACTGGCCATGGCATAACCCCATAAGGATTGACAGTCTTCCGGCAATGCCGGGTTCTCTCATTTAATGTGATCATACAACACATCATCAAGCAATCCATTTATATCTTTGTTCTGTCGTGAATGCAACATCGCTTATGCTCATGCGACATGCCATTTCAGATAACCCACACAACATGTCATGCGATCTCACTCGACCATTTCCAAAATTCAATTTCCAATCAGCATTCAATCACGCACATTCCCTAACTCTTGGGAACAACTTCAAGTCACAGTCTGTCAATCAATTCCGACCAATCAACATCACGATACTTTCGATACCCAACCACGTGTCTCAATATTTAATAATAAATAAACACACGTCTCAATATTCAATTATCCCAAAAATAAGTATAAACTATAATTATACTCAAAAATACTCATTTAAGAAGCATGATATAGTCGATTGTTCCCATAAAATAATTTACTCCCACAAAATACTTGTAATTATTTTTCAATCCCATAATTAATTATCCAAGCCAAACAATTTCATTTAATAAATTCATTCTTGAATAAATCAATGTCATTTGATAACGTAGTACATGAAATGATCACAAAATAATTAAAATTTTCCCAAAAATAATTAATTTCAGAAATGAATAGTAATAACAACAATAATAATAATAATTCGAAATTATAAATTAATTTAATTAATAATTCCGAAAACAATAAATTATTATATTTATTCCAAAAATAATAATAATATTTATTAATACTAACCATGGTTACTATTCTAACCCAACTGCAGTTAATTAACCCAACTACGGTTAACTAACCTAACCACGGTTACTTTTATCTAACCTCGCCACTTTAATCTAACCGTGGTTACTTTAATCTAATCACGATTACTTTATTCTAACCATGCTTAACACTAAGCAAGCTTAATCAAATAATATTTTAATGCTAATCAATCATCATCCAAAATAATAATCAATAATTAAACTAATTAAACTACTCCTAAGCAAGATTAACCCCTAACTAAGGGATTAGGAAATCGACTCACGGTTTAGCGATTCCGACGACACGGGCGCGACGGTGGCAGCGAGGGCGACGCGCGGCTACTTCCGAAACATCAAGACAAGCGGCAACGAAAATGGGTCTCGGCGACGGGGTGGTTCTGATTCGGTGAGAAAGAACGGCGTTGGACGCGGCTCACGAACGGGCGATGCCGGGACGCGGCTTGGACTCTCCGGCGGCGTACGGCAGCTCCGACATGTGGCGAGGGTGGCTGATTTGGGTGAATCACAGCAGCCTATGCTGCTGGTTTTGGGAGGAAGAACCGAAGAAGAGAGGGAGAGAGAGAACGTGGGGTGGGGTGGGGTTGATTGGTGAGGAGAGAGAGAGAGTTTTGACCGTGAGTCAACAAAAGAAAAGGGGGGAGAAAACGTGGAGAGAAAGTTGGGAGGAGAGAGAAAAAGAAAGAAAAAGAAAAAGAAAATATCAAACAAGCTTCTAGAAGGGGCAATTTGGTCTTTTTACCCCTGAAGCATAAATTCCCAAATATTTGGCTCCAAAACTCGGCCCGTTGAATCATTTTCCAATAATTTCGGGCTTACCGATAAATTCGAGAATCAATGAGGTAACGTCCAATATTTTAGTCTCGACATCCTTAAAAGTTCGATACCCGATACCGGATTGAAATTCGTGGTTAGCATCGATCAATCACGACTTTAGTACGACCTAACTTTCGGGCGGCGTTTAGGGGTTTTCGCGCGTTTGACCCGTGGTTGATAGCTTTTCAATCCACGATCGTGCATATTCAAATCAGGGCGATCTTCGATTGTCATGTAATCATGAGGGGTTAATTGCTCACACTGAGTACAGGGCCAAAAGAAAATCGGTTTAACGTCGTTCGTAATTAATATCGAAGTCGTGCTGAATCACCCGCAATCCGACCTCGTACTTTTGCCGAATCAATTTATTTCCATTCGCTAATTGGCCTGCAACAATGTAGTATTATTCCTTTTTGATCCTTATGGTCGAGCGGCCTATCCCTGATTAAATTCACTAGTCGTACGCGTACCGATCCTTAATTGCCTTACCGAACAGTTAGTTAACTCGTGAGGGGCCAACTCAGAGTAAACGTAACTAATAGTGCATTGATAAAATAACCATTTCTTCTAGCCCGGAATGGGTCGAAATTCAAGATGTTACATATCCACATATGGAAGTTTGAATACTCATTAGTTTTCAGATCATACTTTTGGCTGGAATAGGCCTTTTACCTATCTGATGTGAAGATGCTTGCTCCATTTATTCTTATTATCATAACACAAGTACAGAGCAGGTGATTAAATGGTGTGAACATCCTGCATGCTTTTTATGTAACAATGGCATGATATACTGAAGAATGGGAAGCAAATCACCAACTAGGCAAGTCCTTTAGTTGGGAAGATGTATTTGGAACGCCTAGTAAATGAATTATTCGATCTCTTTAGGATATGATGCTCTTTCTGAAGAAATGGTTCGCACTTAATCCCTCTGCCGAGTCCATCCTGGACCATCATATCAATGAAGAAGGAAAAAAAAGGAAGATATAAACATATCGAAGGAGATCGCTCCCATATCAGATTCATGTTGGGAGCACGCAGTAGAAGTCTAGATATCTTTATTTGGGGAGATCTCTAGGGAGAAGTCCAAGTCCGAGCGCGTCAATATATTTAGTTGGACCCACCTTAACTCAAAAGCTTAAGCTAGTGAGTTATGGGCCAATTAAGATATATTAACTACTTTACAGCATATTAATTCTCCGATGGTTAACTTACACGTGTATTCTAACAATCTCCCCCTCACGTGTAAGCTCCAGTGTTAGGTCTACTCTCCCTTAAATCAGATATCATTCTGGCCCAACATCATCTTGGCTCACGTTGTTACACCACAACTGGGGGACTACTTTTTCTCATGTTGTTACACCACAACTGGGGGATTACTTTTTCTAACACAACTCACACTGTATCCTAACAATCTCCCCCTCACATGTGAGCTCTAATATCATCCTGGATCCTGGCTCACGTTGTTACACCACAATTGGGGGATTACTTTTTCTAACATAACTCATACGTGTATCCTAACAATCTTATCCTCACATGTGAGCTCCAACATCATCTTGGCTCACGTTGTTACACCACAACTGGGGGACTTTTTCTCATGTTGTTACACCACAACTGGGGGATTACTTTTTCTAACACAACTCACACGTGTATCTTAACAATCTTTTCTAACACAACTCACACGTGTATCTTAACAATCTTTTCTAACACAACTCACACGTGTATCCTAACAATCTCCCCCTCACATGTGAACTCCAATATCATCCTGGATCCTGGCTCACGTTGTTACACCACAATTGGGGGATTACTTTTTCTAACACAACTCATACGTGTAATCCTAACAATCTCATCCTCACATGTGAGCTCCAACATCATCCTGGCTCACGTTGTTACACCACAACTGGGGGACTACTTGTGGTGACTACTTTTTCTATAACACAAGTCACACGTGTATCTTAATAATCTCCCCCTCATATGTGAGCTTCAGTAGTTAGATCTACTCCCTTTAAATCAGATATCCTTCTGGCCCAATATCATCTTGGCTCAATCTCCCCCTCACATGTGAGCTCTAGTGTTAGGTCTACTCCCCCTTAAATCAGATATCCTTCTGGCCCAATATCATCCTGGCTTACGTTGTTACACCACAACGCCCACCTAGGCTATCCTCACGGGTCCAGTGTTAGGTCTACTCCCCCTTAAATCAGATATCCTTCTGGCCCAACATCATCCTGGCTCACGTTGTTACACCACAACGACCACTTAGGCTATCCTCATGAGCCCACGTTGTTACACCACAACGTCTACCTTCCCGATAACCATAACCATTGACTTTGATACTAATTGTTGAGAGCATGCAGCAGAAGTCTAGATATCTTTATTTGGGGAGATCTACAACGTTTACCTTCTCGGTAAAGTAACCTTAACTGTAACCATAACGTCTACCTTCCCGGTAAGGGTAACCATCAGCTTTGATACCAGTTGTTAGGAGTGCGCAGCAGAAGTCTAGATATCTTTATCTGGGGAGATCTCCAGGGGGGAAGTCTATGTTCGAGCCTGTCAATATATCTAGTTGGACCCACCTTAACTCAAAAGCTTAAGCTAGTGAATTATGGACCAATTAAGATATATTAACTGCTCCACAACATATCAATTCTCCGATGTGTGACTACTTTTTCTAATACAATTCACACGTGTATCCTAACAATTCACGCATCTCTCAGCTGGAACAGAGGAAAGTCAACCTGATCAGAGTTTCGTCAAAGCAGTTGTGGAACGATTCGTCACTGGAATAAGAAATTTACTCATGGCCCCGGTAAAGCAGACTGGTCAATTGGAGAAGAAGGGGAAGAGATGGTTGAGAGCGCTCACACGGGTTGATTTCTTAAACCGTTATCTCTGTTGCTCTAGTCAAAGGTCCGTTGTTGAACTTCTCAAAAGCTGAACCATTCAGAGAACAGATTTATCTTTATCCTCCTCTCCGGATCATGGTTTTAACTTTAGCTACTCCTGCACTCTCTATTCTCCACCTGCACCAATAAAATATAGGTGGCAGCATCATCCCATTTCGATTTGTTGTGATTGCGGCCATTAGTCTTCTGGTATGCATATTTTATTGCCGCGGTCAATCAGAAGAAGATTGAGGTGGCCATCAAGATATTTTGAGGAGAAATGCTCCGCATCTGCAGCATCTAGACCTTCAAGTTACTGATATATCCCCGTTAGTAATGATTAGTAGTACACCAATTAGCACCAAAGCACAAAGGATATACTTAGAAAGCAAGCAATCTTTTTTTTTCTGCAAAAATTCATGAATATGGACTTGCTTCTTTTTTGGGGTTTTGAGGCGAACGATATTATATAGAAGCACAATAGTTTAGCTTATGAATGATGTCCCCATAGACAAGGCCCGGTTAAAAAATTAAAGAAGTGGGAGAGTTGCTGAGATGGTTAGATTATGGTGACTAATTGCCCATTTCTCTGTTCAACACTTTTTAAACACTGAGACTTTAGTAACGATCAAATTTTTCTGTTCTTTTATGAATAAAACTATGGGAATTATGAAGAATTTCATGACTCAAACTTCTCTATGCGCTGAAAGGCACCTGCTCCTTAGAAATTAAGGTAGAAGATCTCGATTTCATTATAACAAGTCCCTTTTTCCATAATTTCTTAATTTGACATATTGATTTATTTGTTACTTTTTACATTATTTTCGGTAAAGTCCTAGGAGAATCTTATCCATGATAGTTTGAATACTGAAGAGTTTTGCTGATCATAATTCTTGGTAGAAGCCAGTCATCCTTCGTGATAACAGTTGGAATGGATGAATCGTATAAGCTCGTTCAGCATAGCTTTAGGCCATGTTCGCATCACACTACCGGAGTTGCAAACACAATGAATTATGCCTCTCTGAACGTGCATCTGCACTGGGCATATGAAACCGTAAAGCAGAATAAAAAATACATAAATTCCATCGATGAAGACCACGTCCATATCAGATAAACGGAAAAGAGGATAGGTCAAAGTAATGGGTGTTTAGACGTAGCAGTTGTGGAACAATTCTTTTCTCGAGTAAGAAATTAACCAGCACACCGGAGACTTGGTACCTGTCAGGCGTTTCTTATCATAGAAACAGAATACCGGGTCAGCACTACTTTCATTTGTAAAAAGGAATCATGTGTCCATGCAAGACATCTCACTCCTATCTCGGGCAAAAAGAAGAAGAAGATATCCAAGCCTCAACTCTCCAGTCTACAACCGCAATGAAGTTTCTTCCGACTAGCCTTCTCACCCTGGCTCTGGCAACTGCCACTGCTTTTGCCTTTGACCCGAGTCCTCTTCAGGACTTCTGTGTGGCCATCCATGACCCCGAAGGTTATAATGATTATCGACACTTTTATATCAAATTATCATATTGTTAAAGTGTTGTGAATCATCAAACATTGCACAAGAACCCCCAATAATTAAAATCATTTTTTTCGACGACACATTCGAGGGTAATATCAATCCATTAACATTGTGCATGATCATTCACATGTTGCCTAAGTACGAATATTTTAGAATTCGGTTGCTCAGAGACATATGACTAAATTGGAATAATATCAAGAATATATCATAATCTAAATGTGAAAAAATATAAGGATACATAGAATGGTGTAACAGAAACTTGAAAGTACCTACTTAGATTAAAAAAACTGTTGAAGTTCTTTCCTTGGGGACAAAGCAAACATGAAACATGCAATTGGGTAACTTAACTTTATTATCTTAAGTTCGAAATATATAAAATGCATAACATAATAAATAGTGAGTTAAGATCCATTAACACCAATTGAAGGGACTAATTCTTTACCTTGCAAGTGTTTCCTTATAAATATAGTGTCAAAAGAAAGTTTTCTTTTGGCACCTGAATTTGGCTTGTGAATCCATCATTTTCAAAGAAATGTTTTCTCAAGGATCAAATTCGCTGATATCGGCAGAATTCCACCTTCAATAAACAACTTTGCAATTTCGTTATCCCACATTCATTTTCTTGATAGAGTTCCTTCTACGCTTATGAGCCAAGGATATTACAGTTTTGAGACCTTACGTTAAAGTAATTGATCTGAACCTTAAACAATAAAAAAGAAAAAGAAAAACGAAAGAAAGTTTGATGACCTAAGAGTTAAATTGAGAAAACCTCGCGCAAATGATACCATCACGCCCCGGTGTGCAACCAATTTTTTTAAAACGTTTAAATTTTTATAACAGACAAATTGAATTCTTTGTTTGCGGCAACCATGATAATTTTTTTTAATATGGGAATTACTAGCGGATGCTTCTTCTCTAATACAAGGATAACAAGAAACAAATAATGGTAAGGGAGGACGTCACGAAATTTGTCTTGCGTGATGTGTATGTGAGTGCTTGCGTGTGAAAATCGAGATATTCGTACCACTTTATTTACATGATTAATTAGTAGAAATAAAAAAAACATAAATTTGACGTCACCGAACACGTTGTCCTACATGAAATTTTGATTGCCGAAATTCCTTAAATTAATCGACGGACAATCAATGCCATATTGCACGTCATTCAAGAAGAAACGATCGGCACAGGATTTTGATTGATCCATTCTTTTGTGCTGAAAAACTTAGTAGGATTGACTAAATTAACTTCCTAAAAGCCAAAAAGAACCTTCGCCCCTAGCTCCCAACCAAAAGTTGTTGGAAAAAACTTCACAAGAAGTTTCAGGAGTCAGATCGAGCTTGAGGACTATAGAATCAGACACGAAAATCACTCATTTGATGATAATTGAGAGAGAGAGAGAGAGAGTCTGCGTCTTTCAATTAGGATTGTAGAGGCTCGTCTATAAAATGGTTGCTTCTGCAAAGTGAACCCTCCGCACTTTTCACGAGTTCTTCTCTGAGTATTTATCTCCTTCTACAAACGGGTCCTTCCAAGCGAATTACTCTTCTATCAATCACATCACTTGTTGCCCTAGCTTTGATAGAGCTAAAAAACCGAAGCTTGCTTGATTAATCAAAGCACGAGAAGGTTTACGCAAAGCAGAGCGGTAAGATAGAATGTCTTGCATGAGAGAGAGAGAGATAGAATGTCTTGCATGAGAGAGAGAGAGAGAGAGAGAGAGAAGAGAGAGAGAGAGAGTAAATCTGCTTCAATAGTTGTAAGAGATGATGCCAACAAATTCGTACCGCCTCTGATATTGATCTAGAAATTTGCTCCGGGGAAATGGATATTCCAACGTCCAAGCTAGATAAATTAATTGAATTAGAGAAAAAAGGATTTTAATGACTAATTTGTTTTGACGTTCTCGAGGCTTTTCACCCTTGAGTAAGGACGAATTGGTGGAGAAACTTATGAGAAGTTTCTCATATATCTACACAACCTCTTCAACTTCAAGAAAAATTAAGGAGGAAAGTGAAGGTGTTAGAGAGTGCCGAACCATGAATACTTTCTTACAACTTATTGTGAAACTGCTGCTTCTTTTTTGGTTACTTTGTTCGTGCAATGTTGTCAAGTGTCAAACTCCTGATATTAGGCTGGTGCACGAAATCTGCAGTGGAAGGACGTACCCTTCCGAGCAGGACCCCTACGCCAAAGATAAATATGCTGTCATTTACCAATTAACGGAAACTACATCAAGCCAAGGTAACAATTACTACTACCAACACGGTTCCTGCTACGGCCATGGAGTGTGCGATGAATTTGCGGGGGCAGATGACTGCACCACTTGCCTGGCCGAAGCTCGAGACCGTGTCTATTCAGACTGTGGTCGGAGCCGTGGAGTTCAAGTCCAGCTTGGAGCCTGTAGAATGAGAGTCGAAGATTATCCATTTCAGGAATGATCAAGTCTGAAGCCGGATACGAGATCAAACCCTTTCTACTATGTATCCATACAAATAAGCTACCATCCATAAAAGTAAGTAATCTGAATTGCAATAAGTTGAATAATGGGCGAGTCCGCTGTTATTTATATAAGCTACTATTTAAATAAGTTATTTGCTTTCATTTTCCCTTTTATCTGTATTTATTGCGTACTTATAAGTTCATCTATCAAATGTGGCATTTGGATTATCAGTATTTTAAGGGGAACCAGATTTGGTGTGGTATGATTTAAGTATATGATCCGATACGAGGACTGATATTGAGAAATACAATAAAAAGCTTGGTAGACGATATGATTGTACTTAAATAAACTAAAATACATAACCTGGAAAACTAAGAAACCCTATTTTGAGCCGTTAACGACATCGCTACCCCACTTCAAGTGACCACCATGGTGGTCGAATGTCGACCAAGAGCGTCACCGTGCTGGTCACCTCTATCGCGTGTATAGAGAGAGATCTGAATAAGTGAAGTTTGAGCAGATTATTCATGCTTTTGTATCAAATTATCATATTGTTAAAGTGTTGTGAATCATCAAACTTCGCACAAACTGAAGCCATTTTTTCAATGACACATACGAGGACAAAAGCCATCCATTAACATTGTGCACGATCATTTACATGTTAACTAGATACGAATATTTCAGAATTTGGGTTTGTTAAGAGACATGACTAAATTGGAATGATAATAGAATACTTCAGGTCCGCGATCGGAATTTCGACCCAATATCTCTTGGGGGGGGGGGATTCTGTCATTCTTGAAATTATTGGCGCATTCCCGGTCACAAATTCAACCGGTTAAAACTAAGTACATTATTGGAAGAATTTCACTAGATTTAAACAGTTAACCTGTAATTGATCTGAACCTTAACAATAAAAAACAAGAAGAAGAAGAAAGAATCTAACAGGATAACCTCAGAATTAAATCAAGAAAACCTCGCGCAAATGATAGCGTCACCTCTGGTGTGTAACCACAATTTTTTAAAAGTTTAATTTATTATAACAGACAAATTGAATTCTTTGTATGCGGAGATTATCTTACTTTTTAACGATGGAATAATTACCGGATGCTTCTTTTCTAATACAAGGACCGCAAGAAACAATCAAGGTAAGGGAGGACGTCACAAAATCTGTCTTGCGTGATGTGTACGTGAGTACTTCATTGTGGAAATAAAAATATTCATCCCACTTTATTTACAAGTTTAATTAGTAGAATCAGAACAAAGCATAAGGGTAAAAGATGTTGTCACCAGATTTGTCGTCCTGCATGCCATATTGACTGCCGAAATTCCTTAAATTAATCCACGGACAATCGATGTCATATTGCCTGTCATCCTTGAAACGGCGATCTGAACAAGATATTGATTGTTCCATTCTTTAATGCTGAAGAATCCAACTTAGTAAGATTTAACTAAATTAACTTCCTAAAAAGCCAGAAACGAACCTTTGCACCTAGCTCGACAACCAAAAGGTGGTGGAAAAATCTATAAGAAGAACCTCTTCAAGGTACAGACGTTTGACAAGAAGTTTCGACAATCAGATCCAACTTCAGGATTGTAGAATCAGACAAAAATCACCCATTTGATGATAAGTGAGCATCTGACCCTTTAAAAATGCTAGACCTTGTCCACGTATCTTGACACCAATTTGATGTGTCATCAATAATTACTGAAACCCATCTTTTACAAGTGCTTAAAATAAAGTCTAACAAAAGTGCCCCATGATTTTTTTATCCACTAGATTACGAGAAATGTCTTCTGCCTCGGGTGTTGTTATGTATAGTTGAGGCTCCTCCTCTGTTTTCTGGTCTATTGTCAGTCGATAGACCGCCTTCTTGCTTGCGAACCGAGTGTCATTTTGATTGGACTGGTCTAGGATAATTAGTCCTTTCCAACTTGGAGAGAGTTTAAGGCAGCTGGACATTTAAGCCTAATTTTTGGAAGATCAACTCTCAGTAGTTGGAAGATATTACTAAAAAAGTATGGCTTTCATATCGACTCTGTTTCCCTTCTTTCCCCTCATGTCATTTGTATCACCATACCAGAAACTCAAGACGACATAATTTACACTTGGTCCTGCTATAAGAATATGTAATTTCTAAGCCTTGTCGTCGATTAAATTCCAGCTCTATTTGTATTTGTATAGTATTGTAGAAATTCAAATTGTTGATGTCCTCATTACTTGTGATATTTTCTGTCCGAAATCCGACATAACCTGTTTCCTTTAATTAAAAATTGAAGAACAACTTTTGGTGAAAGATATCTCGTCGCGATTCTAGCAAAACACACCTGTAAGAATAACTTTTTGTACATATAGAGATTTCAGTACAACTTCAAGTGAAGGGAAGAAAGAAATTAAGGAGGAAAGTGAAGATAAAGAGCTATATATTATCAACACATTACCGCATATTGTCAATCTCGTTCTCATGGAGGGGCTTGCAATTTGGTCAAATTGGCTCCTGATGCGATTGAGGTTTTATCATTTATGCATTCCGGAAAACGTATCAACCGTGGGATACTTACGTCATTGCTAGAGGTGTCCTCGTAGGAGCCGCTTTGGGAGTCACTGCCCCCACGCTGTATCGGGTCATTAAGTAGGTATTTGTCTCCTACACTTCCTTACCAAATGTCACACTCCAACCCTTGAGCACGTGGCAACCCCTGTTCTCTCGCGGTCATTTAGATGCGACGTCCCAAGACGCGTCGCCGACCATTATTTTTATCTTTTAGTTAAACACATGCGGAAGCGAATCACAATCCCCCAATCAATTACAAAAGCAGGGATAGCAGAAAAACCCAACAATAACTCATTCCAAAGTGCCGCTTTATTTATTTACTGATTAACCCTAAGAAGTTTACAAGTACAAGCCCTTACCATGGGCATCTTCCTATCGAGCCAATGAAACCAACAAGCCAGGGTTAATCTACTCCCTTAAAAAACGGCCACGAGCCGTGACACATATTGATCCTCCATCCTACGGACCTGAAAATGGTTATTCAATAACCAGTAAGATAAAATCTCAGTAAGTCAAAATCCTAAGCCTCGGTTAGGAATTTCGCTCGCCTTGAGGGTGGTCTAACATGTAACCTAGTTTCGGCAATCAACATAATACCACACCTCAAGCAACATTATTAGACGACAGTTCAATAAGCAGATGCAAACACAAGTGACCCTACTTGGCCTTGGCACACGCAACTTGCAAAAACCGTCAATCACCTCATAACAACAGTAATAGGCATGCAAATAATCAAAGCATAGCACAACTTTCTCATATCTCAATGCCCACACGTGCTCTGATTATTACGACCTCTCCTCTTGGGCCACGGCACAACCTTATGGTGGGCGATTTCTAGCCAAGGCAGCTTCATCCTCTTTACCTTAAGGCACGGCGACGTCAATGGCTCACTCCTAAGACGGCATTCCTGAAGGAGTATAGGATTCGCCCACTAACGCAGTCCCGCAACTGACAGAGGCTTGAGACCCGCCCACTACTGCAGTCCCACAAAGTTAACCCCTCCCTGTCAGGCACGCCAAGCTCTCCTCTTAATGTGACCATGCAACACATCATCAATCAATTCGTTCATTTTTTTGCTCGGTCGTGAATGCATATACAGTTCGTGCTCACGCAACATGCTTTTGCAATTGGCACACCTATAATGAAATGCAGTAGTGTCCAGCAATCACGCACAACAGCAGCATTCCAATCACTTACAAAAGTTGCAGTCACAGTCTGACAATCAATTCCGACTAATCAATATTACAATACTTGCATGCATTTCCAAAGTAATCACGTACCTCAATAATTACGGGTACCCAACCACGCGTTTCAATATTCAATAATAAATAAACATGTGTCATCATGACTACGATAATCAACTATTCCCATAAATACTCAATTATCCCAAAATAAGTATAAACTATGATTATACTCCAACATACTCATTTAAGAAGCATATAATACTACAGTCGATTGTTCCAAGTAAAATCCCATAATTAATCATCCAACCCAAATAATTCCATTTGATAAAACCCTTCTTTAATAAACTAATGTCATTTAATAATGTAGTATATAAATACTATTGACATTAGAAAATTAGACCATAGTAATTTTCCCACAAAATTACTCAATTAAAACTATTTCCCATAAATAATCACAATTAATTATTTTCCCCAAAATAATTAATTTTCAGAAATGAATAGTAATAATAATATTAAGAATTCGAAATTATAGATTAATTTTATTAAAAATTAATTAATTCCGAAAATAATAAATTATTATTATTTATTCCAAAAATAATAATAATATTTATTAATACTAACCATGGTTACTATTCTAACCCAACTACGGTTAATTAACCCAACTACAGTTAACCAACCCAACCACGGTTACTTTAATCTAACCTCAGTTACTTTAATCTAACCGCAGTTACTTTATTCTAACCATGATTAATACTAAGCAAGCTTAATCAATAATATTAAAACACTAATAATCATCATCCAAAGCAATAATTAAGAATTAAATTAATTAAACTACTCCTAAGCAAGATTAACCCCTAACTAAGGGATCAGGAAATCGACTCACGGTTTAGCGATTTTGACGACACGGGCGCGACGGCGGTGGTGAGGGCGACGCGCGGCTACGTCCAAAACATCGAGACAAGCGGCAACGAAAATGGGTCTCCGCGACGGGGTGGTTCCGATTCGGTGAGAAAGAACGGCGACGGATGTGGCTCACGGACGGGCGATGCCGGGACGCGGCTTGGACTCTCCGGCGGCATATGGCAGCTCCGACATGCGGCAAGGATGGCTGATTTGGGGGCAACATAGCAGCCTATGCTGCTATTTTGGGGAGAAAGAACCGAAGAACCAAAGAGAGAGAGGGAGAACGTGGGTCAACAAAAGAAAGGGGGGCAAGAAAACGTGCGGAGGAAGGTGGGAGAAGAGAGAGAAACAAAAAAAAAAAAAAAAAAAAAAAAAAACTAAACAAGCTTCTAGAAAGGGCATTTTGGTCTTTTTGCCCCTAAAGCACAAATTCCCAAATATTTGGCTCCAAAACTCGGCCCGTTTAATCCTTTTCCGATAATTTCGGGCTTATTGATAAATTCGAGAATCAATGAGGCAATGTCCAATATTTTAGTCTCGACATCCTTAAAAGTTCAATACCCGATACCGGATTGAAATTCGTGGTTAAAATCGATCAATCGCGACTTTAGTACGACCTAACTTTCAGGCGGCGTTTAGGGGTTCTCGCGCGTTTGACTCGTGGTTGATAGCTTTTCAATCCATGATCGTCCATATTCAAATCAGGGCGATCCTCGATTATCATGTAATCACAAGGGGTTAATTGCTCACGTTGAGTATAGGGCCAAAAGAAAATCGGTTTAACATTGTTCGCAACTAATATCAAAGTCGTCGGAATCACCCGCAATCCGACCTTGTACTTTTGCCGAATCGATTTATTTCTGTTTGCTAATTGGCTTGCAACAGTGTGGTATTATTCATCTTTGATCCTTATGGTCGAGCGGCCTATCCCTGATTAAATTCACTAGTCGTACGCGTATCGATCCTTAATTGCCTTTTCGAATAGTTAGTTAACTCATGAGGGGCCAACTTAGAATAAATGTAACTAACAGCGCATTGATAAAATAACCATTTCATATATCCTGGAATGGGTCGAAATTCAGGATGTTACACCAAATGTAATAGAATTCAAAGAAAACGCTTTTAGGGACAGGCATATTGATCGTCCCCAATGCTCTTTTAAAATTGTCAAGGCATTTCTTTATAGTTCGAGGAAATTGTTGTGAAATGATACCGTATTCAATTTCGAGTGTAGAGTGGAAATTATTTTAAAAGTTTAAGCTTACTGAAAAACTTGGTACTTTGTCAACCACAGAAATATTAATTTCAGAATATGGAAATAAGTAACCGATGCCTCTTCTTTAATACAAGGATTACAACTAACAATTAAGGTAGAAAATTGTCTTGCATAATGTGTATGCGAGTACGTGAGAGTTGGAAAAATGATATTAATTACACTTTAGTTACATGATTAATTTAGTTTGATCAAACAAAACATAGGGGTAAAAAGCGGACGTCATCAGATTCATGTAACATGTCGGATTGATTTGCACATCATATATGACGCTAATAATTCATTCTTTAATGCTGAAAAGTGCAATAGGATTAACTAAATTAACTTCCTAAAAGCCAAAAAGAGCCTTTTAGCACCTACCACCCAATCAAAAGTTGGGAAATGTCTGACGGCACTCTCCGAGAAAGATTTCTTAAATCTGGCCTTTGATGGTTTAAGTTCAACACTAACGAGCGATTTGAAGATCGGGGCTTTGCCAACTTGTTCCAGTTGGCGACAAGAGTATCTAAGTATGAGCAGTTGCTCAAAGAAAGAACAAGCCGCATTAGGACTCCAAGGAGAATATGACTCCAATGAGCCGAACCTGATTAGATGAAAACATAGAAGTGGCTGTAGTAATAAGAGACGATGTCAACCAATTCATCCGGCCTTTGATTTTTATTTTGGATTATGCACCATGGAAGTGAATACTAGACGCCCAAGCTAAAGAAATTAATAAGAGATTATGTATTCTTCATGCCTTTAACATTGACATTGTAGATTGCTCCAGGAAAATTAATGTAAAACGAGTGGAAAATATCATAATGAGTAATTTGTTTTGACGTTCTCAAGGCTTTTGCCCTTGAGTAAGGAAAAGTCGGAGGGAAAACCTACGAGGCAGGATTTTGGTTTCGGAAGATGTTGAAGGGTGATATTTATATAAAAATCTAACGGATATCAATGGAAGTTGCATGATGTCGATATGTTCCAGGACTTAAGAGAAATCTGATCTCTATAAGTCAACTAGACAAAGACAGTTACTGAGGACTATTTTTGGGGATGGCTCTTGGAAAATTGTTAAAGGTGCTCTGGTTGTAGCACGTGGAACAAAGTCGAACGCTCTACGTGACTGAAATCAATAGAGAAACTGCAGCAATTGCTGAATCAGAAATTGATTCTAAATTATGGCACCGCAGGCTTGGACATATGAGTGAAAAAGGAATGAAGATATTAGCATCTAAGGGAAAATTGCCTAATTTGAAGTCCATAGATATTGGTCTATGTGAAGATTGTGTTATGGGTAAGCATAAACGTGTCAGTTTTTCGAAGATTGGAAAAGAACCAAAGAAAGAAAAATTAGAGTTGGTGCATACAGATATGTGGGGCCCGGCTCCTGTGCAATCCCTTGGAGGCTCGCGCTATTATGTCACATTTATTGATGACTCCACCGAAAAGGTATGGGTTTATTTTCTAAAAAAAGTCTTTGGTTGTGTTTCCTATGTCCACGTAGATTATGAAAATAGAGATAAACTTGATGCAAAAGCTAAAAAGTGTTTTTCTTGGATATGGTTCTTTATATGTTTCTGAACAAAATTATATATACACGACATATAAGAGAAACTTCTCCTTAAGGAGAAAAGCGAAGGTGGAGAGTGCCAACCATGAATACATCATCTCAGCAAATTGTGAAGCTGCTCCTTTCTTTTTTGTTGCTTTGTTCTTGCATTGTAGTCAAGTGCAGTTTTAATAATATATTGGTGTACCAAATATGTAGTCATAGGACGCTCAGCGCGTTGAGTGACCTAGAGTGCATTTGGTAACATTTCTACTTATGGGAACAATTTTTTTTGAGAAATAGTTCTTTTCTATTTCTACTCCTTAGAACAATTTCTGAGTAAAACAATGCGTTGGTAACTACAAAAATTTCTTATTCTCGGAATAGAAAAAGAATAAAAATGCGTTTGGTACTAACAAAAAAATTTATTTATTCTTTCCCGATGGTGGCTGTGATTGGTGGTCAATGGCGGCGATTGGCGAGCGACTGGCAGGCGGTGATTGGTGACCAATGACCAGCAACTGACGACCGCCCGGTGGCGAGCGGCGACCGTTGCCTCCACACGTCGGTTGGCGGCCATTAGTCGCCGGTTGCCAATCACCGCTAGCTGCCCGCAAGTCGTTGCCGCCATTGCTGGGCCGCCGGGCAAAGGGCGGCGATGAGCAGTCGGCGACCAACAACCCAACTCCCGACGGGTGGCTAGCGAACGGGGGTGGTGGGTAGGCAGGGGCCGACAGCAAGCGATTGGTGATCGGCAGCCATGGGCAAGCGGCAGGCGGCAGTGGGCTGTGGGGGGCTAATGGTCCCTAAGAAATAAGTTTCTACAAATTATTCTTGGAATAGTTTAAATATTCCAAATCTATTTTCTAGAACAACTTTCTATTCTATGGAATAAAAACACTAGTGGATATTACCAAATGGATTTCTGTTCTTTTTCCAATTCCAGGGAATAAAAGAACAGAAAAATTTGAAGAATTCCATGCGCACCCCTATATGCTGATGACCTAAAGAATGTGACATCCTGGATTTTCCGACCTGTTTCGAATTTTATGAATGCATAGTCATCAATGCATTGCTAGTCGATCTCGCTCTGAATTGATCACTCATGAGATACTAACAAATGGGAGAGGCTACTAAAGACTTTACGGATGCGCGATTCTTAAAAAGCCACCCGTTAGTCTAAAACACGTTGGAGTTGTAATTGATTGACTTGGCCATGATTTCTATCCAAATTCGGTTGTTGGGCTTTTCGGATGTCGGGACTAAATTATTGGACTTCAAACTCATTAATTTCTGAAAATTCCGGTCATTCGGGAACGTCGGAAATAGGGATTATCGGGTTGAAGGTTTAAACCCGACGTTTCATGTCCCGAGAACCGCGCGTGGACGAAATTGCCGGGACAATTTTGTATTTTGAATTTTAGGAGAGATGATGGGAGAGACTTGGGGGAAGGACTTGCTTATAGGAAATTGCAGAAGGAGGAGCGGAGCTGTTAAAAGGCAGTTTACACTACTTAATATAACATGGAGAAATGGGAGAGTTGTAGAAGATGGGTAGATGATGGTGACTTTCTAATTTGCATCTCTGCTGTGAGCTTCACATCCGAACCTTTATTTATACTGAAAGTTTATTAGATAATTGTCCTTCTCTAATTGTGGAGTATGGAACGTTCTATGGCTTAAGTGCTCTCTATTCTTTTCCGCACCCCTGATCCATATAAAATATTGGAGGGGACTTCAATTTGGTTATGGCGAGTCTTTGTCTCCCAGTTCTTTTTGTTTTTTAAATTTTCATCTTCTTCTGATTACCTGCTTTATCTTGGGTTATTTTAGGGAGTATCCTTTTCCTATGGCACAGTTTCTTAGCGAATGGTTTTCCAAATCGGGCTTTTGGTGGCAACTAGTCATGGTTTCGAAAATGGTCTGAAATTCAGCATGGAGTGAAACACATGAATCGCAAGAGCTCCCACCAAATTGCAATAGGACAGTTTCACATATATGCAGACGTCAAACTGTGATAATACCGCAGGCTAGTAGGAAACAAGTCGGCAACTCGGCAGCACAAAGCATTGATCCTGATGACAACTGGTGTGTGGACTGGGTCCTCTCGAATGAGAAATTATCCTCAAAACGCGCTTTTGGTTGGGGGGGGGGGGGTGTTGTGTGTGAAGGAGATTCTTGTTAAATGTTCTTTATTGCTCAATGATTCATACAACGAGGTATATAACTACCTTATAAACATTGAGATAAATTATTAACTTATTCTTGGCGATCTCTCATGGAAAGTAGCAACGATCTCATAAGTTATGTGGCTCAAATGCTCTGTCAGCTTTTCTCGAGTCATCTGTTCCATTTAGTTGTTGTCGTACCAAAACTGTGCCTGGAGGTAGTCGATGACTTTCTTGTCCACTTGGAAGGCCTTGGTGAGAACATCAGCAGAAATGGGTGGCTTCGCTCCAAAGACAGAGTTAGCAATGGTAATGACTCCAGGGTTTTGGCTGCTCAAACCAGCAAAGGCCAGTGCAGGGGTCTTTCCAGTATTAAACTGGAAGTGAATGAGTCCAATTGGGAAAACAAACACATCGCCTTTATACAAGACTTTGGTGAAGAGAGTGTTGTTCATTTGGTTGGATGTGACGAAGCCGACAAGGAGTGTGCCCTCAATGACAACCAGAACCTCAGTGCCACGAGGGTGAGTGTGGGGAGGGTTTAGACCGCCAGGAGCGAAGTCAATGCGAGCCATGGATATGCCCAAAGTATTGAGTCCTGGAAACTCCATGACAGTAGCAGGTGTGACTTTTGATCCAAGTGGGTTTGCAGTATTCCCAGGTTTTCTGAACATTGTAAAGACGAAGTCATCTGCAGTTACTTCCTCAGGGTCCTTGCAAAACTCCCCGTTCACAAACACTGCATAAGAAAACGAACTCATCTTAATATGCATAACTCAATATGGTATTGACTATTTGTGATAGACGATAGTGATGTCATGCTACCAAAACAAAACCTTCTCGCATGTTCTGTCTCCAGCATCATTAACCAAAAGAAAACAGGATTTCAATAACACCAGAACAGAGGTTTAACCTGCAGACTTCGGGTCCTTGATGGCCACGCATATGTCCTGAAGAGGACTTGGGTCATAAGCAAAGGCAGTTGCTGTTGCCAAAGCCAAAATGAGAAGGCTAATTGGAAGGAACTTCATTGTGGGTGGGTGTTGGGGCTTTGATCTCAGGTGTTATTTCCTAGCTCAGAGTATTATTGCTCGAGGAAGGAGTGAGGTGTCTTGCATGCTAACATGGTCTCTATTTATAGATGACGGTGCTTGACCCGGTAAACAGTTTAGGCAACAAGTTTTCCTGCAGATTACCAAGTTTTCAATGTTAGTATCTTTATTTCCCCTTCTTAATTCAAAAGAATGGACCGTTCTATAACCACTACAACCGCGTGGCATTCAATTTGATTTGATCTCGTCCAGCTTAAACAATGCATGTTTTCAGCTACGGATATGCTCATTCATAACTTTTGCAACCTTGCATTATTCCCCCTTCACCGCTTTAGCTCTTCAGCGTTAATTTGGAGCAGCATGATTAAACAAAGACTGTTCTCTAAACACAGTTTCATGCGTCTGAAGTGGGTCGAATTAACCCTCTATAGAGTAGGAAAAGCTCTTTTCACACTCATGTTCACAATGAAAATTCTTAGGCTGCCAATGTTCACTATAAGTAAAAGTAGGGGGAAAAGGGCACCGCATGTGCTATGACTTTCGTACGGTGCTTTCTTGAGTATCTTAATTTTTTTTTCAATTACTTGAGTGTCATAACTTATACATGGCACCCACTTGAATGTCATAACCTTTTTTTCCAAGCCAATTGAGTATCATATAACTTTTCAATTGATCACTTGAGTGCCACAACTTTTTGAAAATATTTATCCAAGTGTTGGAAATCTAACTTGGCAAGGTACTTGTGTTGAACGTAAAGTTATGACACTCAATTGATCAATTCAAAGCTATGGTATTCAAATGAATGTTTTTTGTTAAATAAAAGTCGTGGTACTCAAATGAAAAAAAAAAGTTATGGCATCTAAGTGAATATTGTACAAAAGTTATGACACTTATTATATCCTTGTCCCATTTGGGAGACTTCATCTGATTTGATATGCCAAACACTGAACTTAGTAACAATATGCAAAGCAGTGATTCACTCTTCTATTGCAGAAAACTTGATACATTAAGTACCTTTGGCTACAAAATGCGAGCTCATAACTGATGTTATGAACATTTAGTATAATTAGTGCCTTGTCCATTAACTGATGCTTATGTGCAAACTTTGTTTCATTTGTCCGAAAAAGGTTCATGGAGGTCAGAAATAAGATGCTGTTTTCCAAAGCTGCGACTGCTCTGCAACCTAATGAGCAGAAAGGTCTTACAAAAGCTAGAACTTGTAAGCAATGTCTTATTCCAATGGCTTCTAGAACTCATAGGACATTGCTTACTTGAGGATCTAGGGTGTGACTGTTTCCATATTGAGCTGCCGGATATTAAATAAGTCACCTAATTCTGTTGAAAAATGAAGCTATGGAAGGTTATAATTCAAAAGAGGCTTTTGCTATCAACAAGAAAGAATTTTAGCTAATTCCCTTGAAATTGCCAAATGTCCCTCTTTTGTTTCTAACCTCGAAGCTCCTCCGCGGATTTTTTTAGAGAAGTGGGAGAGTTGTTAAAGGTGGCTAGATGAAGGCAACTTTCTAATCTTAATTATCAAGATAGATATTATGCTAACCATTTTAAGAGGGAGAAAATTCAAAAAATAGTCCGACTATCTTATATCTTCGAGTAAAATATATCATAAATTTCATAATTTTCGTACGACGCTCATTTAAGTGCAACAATTTTTTTTCCAACTACTTGAGTGCCATAATTTGTAAAAAAACATTTCCTTAAGTGTCATAACTTTTAATTGACCACTTGTTAAGTGTCATAACTTTTAAAAAAGCTTACCCAAATGTTGAAAATTCAACGTGACATGGCAACTATGGTGAATGTTTGTAATAAGTTATAACACTTAAGTGATCAATTGAAAAGTTATATGACACTTAAGTGATCAGAAAAATAGTTATAGTGCTTAAGTAAGTATCGTACATAAGTTATAGCACTTAAATGAGTAAAAAGAAGAAGAAGCAATGACACTTATGTAAGCACCGTATGAAAATTATTGCATTCGTGGCATTTTTTTCCCAATAAAATTGCTAAGCACAATTTTATTTATTTATTCATTTTACGGAATGTCATATTCCAATGGGCGCCTGCTCCACAAAAATAAGTTTAGAAGACTTTAATTCAGTAATAGTGAGTCTTTGCTCCCCGGTTTCTCACCTTCTACCCATCGAATTTTTAGTTACTAGTAAGTAATCTTGCGTTTTCTTCTTGGGGATTATTATCCACATTCGGAAGTTTGAATGCTCATTAGTTTTTCAGGTCCTACTTTTGGCTGGAATCGGCCTTTTACCTCCGATATTAAGATGCTTGCTCTGCTTATCCTTGTCAATAATATCACAACATAAATGCACAGCAGGCGACCTTATGGTGTGAACGTCCCGCATGATACACTGAAAAATCGGAAGCAAATCACCAACTAGGCAAGTCCTTTCATGGTGAAGGCGTATTAGGAACACCTATTCCTCCATTTTCTCGTAAATGAATTATTCAACTCTTTTAAGGATATGATACCTTTTCTGAAGAAATGGTCCACACATCCCGCTGCTGAGTCGACCTGGACAGCTGAAACGGTGCAGTACATAGAATGAAAAGAGAGACACGTTATTAGAAAATGTCATTTCCACATCAGATTCATGCATTTCTCAGCTGGAACAGAGGAAATTTAACCTGATCTGGGTTTCGTCAAAGCGGTAAGGGAACGATTCGTCACTGGATTAAGAAATCTACTTGTGGCCTCAGCAAAGCAGACTAGTCAATTGGAGAAAGAAGGGGAAGAGTTGTTGAAAGTGCTCACACATTGGTTGATTTCCTATACCTTATCTCTGTTGCTCTTGTCAAAGGTCCATTGCTGACCTTCTCAAACACTGAGTCAACCATTCAATAAACAGTTTATCTTTATCCTTCTCTTAGGATCATTGCTCAACAACTCATGCACTCTCTTTTCTCCCATCTACACCGATAAAACCACGAGGCAGCATCATCCAATTTTGATTTGTTGTGATTGTGACCATTTTTCTTGTGGTTTGCATATTTTATTGGAACTGTCTTGTCAACCTCTATACTGTGCTATCTGATTTGGGGGATTAGGTGGGTGTTCACATCCACTATGCATTAACAAAATGCTCTCAATACAACGTTTATATTGCTTTGAATTGCATAATTTGTAATACTTGGGCTTATAAAAGAAAAGGCCCAAGCCCTCAGCCCACTTCAGCCCAAATAAATCTGAAAAGCTTTTGTTCTTCTCCAAAAACACAGGTCTCTCTCCATGTATGGGTCATGAACCAGAGAAAGAAGGTTTTTTTTTCCTTGTCGGGTAAGTTCCGACCCGCACGAAAGGCGTAACGATCTGGCACTTTGTCTCGTTGAAATAGACCTTTATTTTGCAGCGCCCTGTATGGATTACGACCCTCTGTTCATTTAATCAGGGGAATTTTGGAGTTAGGACATAAATCCGGCTCTATGTTAATTCCGATTATGAATTAGGAGTTGTTTGGTTGTGAAAATTATGTGGAAATGATAGATTATGATGTTTTGGAGCTGTAAGACCTTAAAAAAATCGATACCGAGTCACAGTTCAGTCAGAATGAAATTTTAGAGTTTCTCGGGCGTTGCTATTTAGTACCAAATTTCTATTTTTCAGATGGTTTTCACTCTTCTTCAGTTGTTTTTTGAGTTGATGAAGCTTAAGATCTTACAGAACTCTCTTTTGAAAATTAGTTGCTTGTGTTAGGATTAGGTTTACAAACTCAATGAAATAGAGAGTAAATGCAAGAAAGAGAAATCTAAACAAGGTTAATCCTCATTCACCTTCAAATTAGGGCTACATATAGTAGAAGATTTCGCTATAATTAGCACAACTTTCTCAAGGGGTTTTCAACCTCCAAAGCCCCTTGGGGAAATGCTAGACTGTCTGGCAATTATTTTGAAGTAGCTTTCGGTTAAATGTTGGCATTGAGAATGCTGAAAACCCAATGCTATCCCATCTAGCCTTGCAAAGTAGCATTTGAGAAATGTTGAAAGTAGGATTAAAATATTTTTGTCTTTTCGAAACTACCCTAACTAATTCTTTAGTTTTCTAGTTCTACCTCTCCTTATTACTATTCATCTTCTTCATGCAGGTAGCCAACGAAGGGTTGGTAAGGGGCTGATGAGGTTAGATTTGGCTGGCGAAGGGTCGATGAGGGGTGGACGATGCCAGATCTAGCCGGCAAAGGGTCGACGAGTGGCTGGTGAAGAGCTAATGAGGGTCATGTGACCTAGGCGACCTTTGCTAGAGGTTGCATGACCTTGGGCAACTGCTGCCTAGGTCTCCCGACCTTAAGCGGCAGTCGTTCGAGGTCGTGCAACCTAAGCGAGGACTGCCTGGGTCTCATGCAACCCTTACAACCTAGGCGGCAATTGCCTAGGTTGTGTGACCCTTGTTAGAGGTTGTTCGACCTCGAATGACCTTAGCCAATGGTTGTTGGTGCCAAATCTAGCTTGTCGGTGGCCTTAGCCCTTCACCGACTCTGGCAAAGGGTTTGAGTTCTTTTTCAATTAAAGAATATAAAAAATATGCCCAAAGCCCATTGCAAAATTTTTCTTTCCTTACACAACTTGAACTGAAATTCCATTTGCAAAGAGTTTTTATTAAACACAATTTGCATTTTTTTAGAGAGCTTTTGCTTTTAACATTTGCATTACACCAAAAGCCTATTTGCAAAGCTAAACCAAACCATCTGTATATCACTCAATTACAAGAGAAAGAGATTATGTATAAAAAGTACAAGAAAACCCTCTGGGTTGAGAAAGCCGCAGGCCACTCAATAGCTATTCATGGCCCAAGTCCAAACTGCTCTTTTGACCCGAACCATTGCCCATTCATTGGGGAAAGGGACCCCGTGCCTTCCTATCAATGAGGAATATGAATCACATGCCAACAATTTGAATTGGAATTCGTTAGAGAGATACGACAATATAAAGTTCGTAGCATGAACTAGGGTGGCTATTCATCATGGGAGTGACTATTTGTCATGCAAGTGGCCGCCTTGATGTCTTTTGTCTGCCAATAGTGAAAGAATTCAACCCCACAAATAGTGTCGCCTAGTAGAGTCTCAATCGAAGTTAGTTGGCACATAAATTTGACATTCAACTAATGTTCTTTTTCCATAGAATTTTAAAGCTTTCTAGGCAACCTAGCTTCTGGTTTGGGCTTCTGGTTAGCAGTGAGTGATGCTTATCTCTTCTTTGAATTTGATAACTCATATTTCAAAAGTGGTAAGGACTAAAGAGCATATATGTGGCATAAAAATTGGATCAGGGTGGTATTAGAAATAGTTAGAAATGATTATGGTCATTTGAAATAGTTTTATTTGAATTCCTGTGATTGGCATAAGAACTACTAAATGAAACGAATTGCAAAAGGTTGTACAAATTGATTTACAAATCTAGTTTGTGAAAGCTAAGGGTTTGAGAATCTTGTACTATTAATATGTGTTGGTGAAAGACTAAGTGCTACATGGTGGCACAAGTCTTGTGGAAGCCACCTTTGGAACCTTGAATTATCTATACGAGTTGGTCAAGAAATAAGTGCTACATTATGACGCATGTTCCATGGGAGCCACCTCTAAAATCTTGTATTATCGATATGAATTGATCAAGGACTAACTGCTACATGGTGACGTGAGTCCATGGGAGCCACCTCTAAAATGTTGTATCATTGATTTATACTTCTTAGGACAAAGTGCTATAGCCCCGAGAGGCAATGCATCTTAATATAACATAAGGGTGTGTAAAATGAATCGCCTAAACTATGAACCACCTGAACCATACTAGATTGGCCGGTTTGACCCAATTATCAGGAGTGTCAGTCCGATTCCCAATTCCTAAAAGTAGAACCAGTGTACTAGACCAGACTACTAAATATACTTTTTATTTTATTATTTCTTAAAAAAAAATAGTAAAATATGAATTACACACTATCTCGGTCTAATTTCAAGTAGTGGAAAAAAAAGTGACTGATTTATTGGACTAGATTGCAACCAGACCAGACTTGACGATCAGTCCATTCCCTAGTTTCAAATTTTGGAAACCAGTCCTCCTAGTCTGGCTTTCAATTCCACCTTGGAATCGGATCAGACCGGGAATTGATCACCCCTAATAAAACATGGAGAAATAAGTGACTTGTTGATATGTGTAGGTATCTTTGCTGTGAGCTTCACATCCAAACCGTTTTCCATACTGAAAGTTTATCAGATAATTGTCCTTATCTACTTGCGAAGTATGGAGAGTCTTATGGTCAAGTGCTCTGTATTCTCCACTGAACGCCTGCTCCACATGAAGTAAGTCTTTGTCTCCCAACTTCTTCTTTTTTCTAAACTTTTGATATTCTCCTTTCAATCAACTACTTTATCTAGAGTTATTTTAGAGAGTATTCTTTGCATATGGCACGGTTTCTTAGTGAATGGTTTTTCAGATTAGGCTTTTTATTGATAGTAGTCATCATTTCGAAAATCGTCGGAAATTCAGCAGGCAGTGGAATACAAGAATAATAAGAGTTCCCACTAAATTGCTAGCAGAAGTCGAACTGTGAAAGTACAGCATGTTTTCTACAAGAACGACGATACATCCTGGTTAATAAGAACAGAGTCAGCAACTACGCAGCACGAAGCATTGATCTTCATGACATGCTTAGTGTGGATTGGGACTTAATGTGCCGCACCATTACAGAATCAGAGCATGTATATCTGATCAATATTAGTGTCCAAGTCCCACAATCGAAAGCCTGCAATAACCTGTCGTGCTTAATAAGTTGACAGCAACATTTCAATGATCATTTTGAGGCTGATCCGAGTGCCCAAAGTCGTTGCAATTATTTTCACTGAACTTATATATGTCTGATCGAAATCTGTGTTTTTTTTCTATCATGACTTTGCTTGGCATTTGGCTCCTGTCCATATAAGAATTTATCTGAAAACAGGGATTAAGAAGCAGGAGGTTCTTAGTAAATAATATTTTATTGCTCAATTATTCATAAAGAGGTATAAATACCCAATGACCATTGACATAAGTTATGTTTTTATTCTTGGCAATCTCTAATGGAAACTAGGAAGGATCTCATAAGTTAAATGGCTCAAATGCTCTGTGGGCGTTTCTCTGGTCATCCATTCCATTTAGTTGTTGTCGTACCAAAACTGTGCCTGGAGGTAGTCGACAACTTTCTTGTCCACTTGGAAGGCCTTGGTGAGAACATCAGCAGAAATAGGTGGCTTCGCTCCGAAGACGGAGTTAGCAATGGTAATGACTCCTGGGTTTTGGCTGCTCAAACCAGCGAAGGCCAGTGCAGGGGTCTTTCCAGTATTCAACTGGAAGTGAATGAGTCCAATTGGGAAAACAAACACGTCGCCTTTATACAAGACTTTGGTGAAGAGAGTGTTGTTCAATTGGTTGGATGTGACGAAGCCGACAAAGAGTGTGCCCTCGATGACGACCAGAACCTCAGTGCCACGAGGGTGAGTGTGGGGAGGGTTTAGACCACCAGGAGCAAAGTCAAGGCGAGCCATGGATATGCCCAGAGTATTGAGTCCTGGAAACTCGTTGACAGAAGCAGGTGTGACTTTTGATCCAAGTGGGTTTGCAGTATTCCCAGGGTTTCTGAACCCCATGAAGACGAAGTCATCTGCATTAGATTGCTTAGGGTCCTTGCAAAACTCCCCGTTCACAAACACTGCATAAGAAAACCGAACTATCTTAATATGCATCACTCAATATCCGATGACTATTGGACTAGTTACTATAGATAACAATGTCGTCATGCTACCAAAACAAAACCTTTTTGCATGTTCTGTTTATAGCATCATTGACAAGAAGAAAACAGAATGTCAATAACACTAGAATAGAGGTTCAACCTGCAGACTTCGGGTCATTGATGGCCACGCATATGTCCTGAAGAGGACTTGGGTCATAAGCATAGGCAGTTGCAGTCGCCAAAGCCAAAATGAGAAGGCTAACTGGAAGGGACTTCATTGTGGGCGGGAGTTAGGGCTGATCTCAGGTTATATTTCCTAGCTCAGAGTATTATTGCTCAAGGGAGGAGTGAGGTGCCTTGCATCCTAACAAGGTCTCTATTTATAGATGACACTGCTTGACCTGGTAAACAATTTAGGCAACAAGTTTCCCTGCAAATTACCAAGTTGTCGATGTTTCTTTGTTTCTCCTTCTTGAGTCAAAAGAATGGACCGTTTCATAACTACTACAATCGCGTGGCAGTCAATTTGATTTTCTTATCTCTATCTTAAACAATGCATGTTTTCAGCTGTGGAAGTGCTCAATCATAAATTTTACAACCTTGCATCATTCCTCCTTCATTTCTTCAGCTCTTCAGCATCAATTTGGAGCAGCATGATTAAACAGGAACTGTTTTCTGAACACAGTTTCATGCATCCGAAGTGGGTTGAATTGACCCTCTCTGGAGTAGGAAAAGCTCATTCCACACTCATCTTCACCATGAAAATTTTTGGGCTGCTGATATTTCCTATCAGTAATAATTAGGGGATTTCGTCTGATTTAACATGCCAAACACTGGACTTGGTAGCAATACACATAGCAGTGATTCGCTCTACCATTGCACAAAACTCGATACATTGAGTACCTTCGGATACACAATGCAAGTTCATAACAGATGTTATGAACATTTAGTATAATTAGTGCCTTGTCCATTAATTGATAATTATGTGCCAACTTTGTCTATTTGTCTGAAAATGGTTCATGGGAATGGGATGTCAGAAATAAGATGCTGTTGTCCAAAGGTGCGACGGCTCTGCAACCTAATGAGCAGAAAGGTTTTACAAAAGTTAGAACTAGTAAGCAATGTCTTATTCCAAATTCCAATGGCTTCTAGAATTCATAAGACATTGCTTACTCGAGGATCAAGGGTGTGACCGTTTCCATGTTGAGCTGGTGGATATTAGATAAGTCACCTAATTCGGTTGGAAAAATGAAGCTTCGGAAGGTTATAATTCAAAAGAGGTTTTTGCTATCAACAACAAAGAATTTTAGCTAATTCCCTGGAAATTTCCAAACGTCCCTCTGTTGTTTCTAACCTCGAAGCTCCTCTGCAGATTTGATCAGAGAAGTAGGGGAGTTGTTAAAGATGGGTAGATGAAGGCAACTTTCCGATTGTAATTGTCATGATAGATCTTATGCTAACCATTTTAAGAGACGAAAGTTGAAAATACAGTCCCACTACCTTATATCTTTGAGTAATAAGATTGCTAGAGCATGAATTTATTTTTTTTAATTTTAGGCTATATAATATTCCGATGGGCACCTGCTCCACAAAAATAAGTTCAGAAGGCTTTTAAGTCAGCAATAGTTGGTCTTTGTTCACCGGTTTCTTACCTTCTACATATAGAATTTTTATTTACTATCAATCTGGAGTTTTCTTCTTGGAGAGTATTATCCACATATGGAAGTTTGAATACTCATTAGTTTTCAGATCATACTTTTGGCTGGAATAGGCCTTTTACCTCTCTGATGTGAAGATGCTTGCTCCATTTATTCTTGTTATCATAACACAAGTACACAGCAGGTGACTAAATGGTGTGAACATCCTGCATGCTTTTTATGTAACAATGGCATGATATACTGAAGAATGGGAAGCAAATCACCAACTAGGCAAGTCCTTTAGTTGGGAAGATGTATTTGGAACGCCTAGTAAATGAATTATTCGATCTCTTCAGGATATGATGCTCTTTCTGAAGAAATGGTTCGCACTTAATCCCGTTGCTGAGTCCATCCTGGACTGTCAAATCAATGAAGAAGGAAAAAAAAGAAAAAGAAAGGAAGATATAAACATATCGAAGGAGATCGCTCCCATATCAGACTCACGCATCTCTCAGCTGGAACAGAGGAAATTCAACCTGATCAGAGTTTCGTCAAAGCAGTTGTGGAACGATTCGTCACTGGAATAAGAAATTTACTCATGGCCCCGGTAAAGCAGACTGGTCAATTGGAGAAGAAGGGGAAGAGATGGTTGAGAGCGCTCACACGGGTTGATCTCTTAAACCGTTATCTCTGTTGCTCTAGTCAAAGGTCCGTTGTTGAACTTCTCAAAAGCTGAACCATTCAGAGAACAGATTTATCTTTATCCTCCTCTCCGGATCATGGTTTTAACTTTAGCTACTCCTGCACTCTCTATTCTCCACCTGCACCAATAAAATATAGGTGGCAGCATCATCCCATTTCGATTTGTTGTGATTGCGACCATTAGTCTTCTGGTATGCATATTTTATTGCCGCGGTCAATCAGAAGAAGATTGAGGTGGCCATCAAGATTGTTTGAGGAGAAATGTTCCGCATCTGCAGCATCTAGACCTTCAAGTTGCTGATATATCCCCGTTAGTAATGATTAGTAGTACACCAATTAGCACCAAAGCACATAGGATATACTTAGAAAGCAAGCATTCCTTCTTTTTTTCTGCAAAAATTCATGAATATGAACTTGCTTCTTTTTTGGGGTTTTGAGGCGAACGATATTATATAGAAGCACAATAGTTTAGCTTATGAATGATGTCCCCATAGACAAGGCCCGGTTAAAAAATTAAAGAAGTGGGAGAGTTGCTGAGATGGTTAGATTACGGTGACTAATTGCCCATTTCTCTGTTCAACACTTTTTAAATACTGAGACTTTAGTAACGATCAAATTTTTCTGTTCTTTTATGAATAAAACTATGGAAATTATGAAGAATTTCATGACTCAAACGTTCTCTATGCGCTGAAAGGCACCTGCTCCTTAGAAATTAAGGTAGAAGATCTTGATTTCGTTATAACAAGTCCCTTTTTCCATAATTTCTTAATTTGACATATTGATTTATTTGTTACTTTTTACATTATTTCGGTAAAGTTCTAGGAGAATCTTATCCATGATAGTTTGAATACTGAAGAGTTTTGCTGATCATAATTCTTGGTAGAAGCCAGTCATCCTTCGTGATAACAGTTGGAATGGAAGAATCGTATAAGCTCGTGCAGCATAGCTTTAGGTCATGTTCGCATCACACTACCGGAGTTGCAAACACAATGAATTATGCCTCTCTGAACGTGCATCTGCACTTGGCATATGAAACCGTAAAGCAGAATAAAAAATACATAAATTCCATCGATGAAGACCACTTCCATATCAGATTAACGGAAAAGAGGATAGGTCAAAGTAATGGGTGTTTAGACGTAGGAGTTGTGGAACAATTCTTTTCTCGAGTAAGAAATTAACCAGCACACCGGAGACTTGGTACCTGTCAGGCGTTTCTTATCATAGAAACAGAATATCGGGTCAGCACTATTGGTAGTTTGTTTGTAAAATAAACTGAGAGATGCTTTATCCCACATTGAAAATATGTGAGTATGCACGTGGATGAGATTTGGCACTAATCAATGATCATTATTTTTTATTTACTATTTTAAAATAATAATAATTATTCCGAATTTTTCATATGTGTCTTTTCAAGACAACTTTTGAAAATTATACTGGTTCATTTTGTAACTTTTCCCAAAGGGTTACATTGATTTATTTTGCAACTTCTTTCGAAATGTTACATTTGTTTGTTGTATAACTTTTTCCGAAGGGATATCTTTGTTAATTTTTTGCAACATTTCATAAAGAGTTTCCTCTTGGGTCGCTAGGCTTTTTGTTGTCCATGCCCATGTTATCACGGATGCCATGCGACCTCAACATCTTTCTTCTTTGCTCCTCGAGACTCTGCCAGAAGAAGGGCAGAAGACCTAGGCTCGTTGTCGTCCGTTGCAGGGACTCCACGAGCGTAGCCCTAGCGGCCGCAAGCCAACTGATGGTTAGAGGAACAAGGTCCTGAGTGCAAAAAGTAGTTGTTAAAGATGTACCTCAAGTTTTTTCGCATGGTGTTAGGAAGAAGAACAGGAAAGGAGTACAAGAATGATGAATATCTGGAGTATAAGATATATCGGTGCTCATTTGGTCCTGAAAATTATGGGGAAGGCGGTGGAATATTGCCCATACAAAGATATCGATTAAACACACGAAATCATGCTGCCAGACCTCAATCCATGCAAGGCTGCACTTGCCATTTTGTAGTGAAGTGCCTTTTTGGCCATCCATCAATTGCAATTCTCATATACAATGATAGGCGTCATATAAACAAGGCTGGCTTTGTCTGCCATGGTCCACTATTGGCCCTGATGCCAACAACATTCTGCATATCTATAGAGAAATTCAACAATTGCAAAATATTAACCATGAGATATTCTGGTTATCAATCAATCCCAGAGGTGTTAGCCAAAGATGGCCACTTGAAGGATGAGTATGCTCTCTGGTGGACAGTACCACGTGGGAATCAAGCGGATGCAGTTTAGATGATTCCAACAATTGGAAATGAATGACAAGCGGCTTTTGCCCGAGCCTAAAACTGATGAGATGCTTCAAGCGTGGGTGTCGGGAAAACAAATAATAGAGATTAGTACGGTGGATAATCGGGCACATTTTAATCTTTTGGATCAAGCGTCCTCCAGAAAACTCAATTGCAAATCAGACTTCCTTTGTCAACATTGTCAACCTGAGTCAAGAAGAGGCTTGGAAGGGAGATTGTTGCACCTGAAGGAGGCGACGATTGGCTTGTACTTCTTGCCCAACAATGACAATTTCTATCGGCTCATGGAGCAGATAAACGAGTTTGTCCATTCTAACTACTAAAACGAACATTTCAGACTCTGGTTTTTTTTTGCAGCGAAAAGAGCTCATTGCTTGAGAAATGGTGATTCTTCAAAAATTGAGTTTGCATATCTTTCATAGGAGGAGAAGGCACAAGAGCATATAAGTATATTTATTCTAAATTCACTAAAGGATATGTTGTTTTAATGTGCTTATACGTTGATGATATGCTTATTTGTGGAAATAATATTACTGGAGTTAATGAGACTATGAAGTATCTGACTTTCAATTTTAAAAATGAAATATTTGGGTGAAGTAGATACTTTCTTGGGTATTAAAGTTGAAAACATAGTGGGGGTTATTCTTTGAGCCAAATTGATTATGTGAAAAAGATGTTGGATAAATTTCAGTATCTTAGGTTTCAAAGAAATGAATAATCCAATTGATTCATTGTAAAGGGTCTTTAGTGTGAGTGCTATAGGGAATGTACGCGATGCACTGTATTGACCCGATATTGCTTATTCCGTGTGTAAATTGAGTACATCTATTTGTAATCCAATTATAGAACATTGGAAGGCCATTACATGAATTTTGATTATTTTAGTGAATAAAAAAAAATTTGGGAGTGTTCTATAATAATTATCTAACTGTATTATGAGAATACATCGATACTAATTGGATTACAATTGTGAGAGATAAACAATCCAATTTTGGATGGATTTTTCACATTACGTGAATGTGTTGTTTCTTGGATGAGCAAGAAACAAATGTATATAACTCACTTAACTATGGAATTTGAATAATTGCTTTAAAAGCAATTGAGAAAGAGGCTAAATGGATTATGAATTTGTTGTTGGAAAACAAATTAGGGCCTAGTCCTATGCCTCATATTTCTATTCATTGTGATAGTCAAGCTACTTTGGCAAGAGCCTATAATACCACCTATAATGGTAAGTCTAGACAGATTGGCCTAAGGCATGAGTATGCGAGACAATTGATTAAAGATGGTACCATAACAATTGTCTAAATGAGGTCAATCAAGAATTTGGCCAATCCTTTTATAAAGGCTTTACCAAGAGGTGTGGTAAAGATGATCTCACAAAAAACAGGGCTGAAACCCTTTAAATAAAATCATCAATAATGGTAACTCGACCTTTTCTAGAACACCACTAATTACAAGGTTTAATGGGTAAGAACAAGTTACTGAATGTGATTGTTTGATACTGATGTAGCCCTGATATGAGAAGTCAGTATCGTCTGTTATGTTTCGTAGGTTGAATTGAATTCTTAATGAAATGTACAAATTTGTAATGTGTTAGTAGTAAGAGAAACATATGGTAGATATTTCACCTATATGAGTTTAGAAGTGGTGCCGCTTCTTACGGAAGTTAGGGTTGCTTTCTATAGAGCTCATGAAATAGGATCAAGCACATGACCATAATAGTGCGGAGTAATATAGAACTTCTCGTTGAAACAAGAAATTAATATATGTGCAGTATGTCCGATTCTATTATTTAAAATTACAAATTTAAAGACGAGCTATTTGTCACTTTGATAGGGTTTTGAGATACTTGCACTAAGTAAAGGTTTAACTTGAAAGAGACCTTTATGTATGTATATTAATCTCATGGAAATGTTGGCTGTATTTTTTTTAAAAGTTTTCTTTATGTTTTGTTTTACAAACAAAAGTGGGGGATTGTTGGTAGTTTTTTTGTAAAACAAACTGAGAGGTGCCTTGTCCCATATCGAAAAGATGTGAGTGCGCACGTGGACAAGATTTGATACTAACCAATAATTATTATTTTTTATTTATTAAAAAAAATTCGGGAATTTTATTTATTATTTAAAAAAATATCATTATTATTCCGAATATTCCATGTGTCTTTTCAAGATAACTTTTGAAAATTATACTGGTTCATTTTGTAACTTTTCCTGAAGGGTTACATTGATTCATTTTACAACTTCTTTCGAAATGTTACATTTGTTTGTTATATAACTTCTTCCGAATGGATATCTTTGTTAATTTTTTGCAGCCTTTCACGAAGAGTTGCCAATGTTTCTATATATATGTTAGTTTTGAAAAACCATGAATGGTATCACAATTATTATTTTTCGAGTCCTCTTTCAAAACTGCAGCCATTGTTTCCAATTGTTTCCTAGAGAGACCCTGGAGATATATTAGAATTGTTATTTAGTATTCTCATTTGAAACTTTGTTGTATCTTGGAGGAAATTTGCCGGTGAACATTAACAACTTTGTGGGGCAAATAAATTCTTAAAGAAAGTGATATCACGTCTCAAAGTCCAATTTGATTGCTCTATTGATTCGAACTCATATATACTTCATTGTTCTACCCAAGTACGAAGACGATTTCCTCAACAAGCACTACTTTCATCTATAAAAAGGAATCATGTGTCCATGCAAGACATCTCACTCCTATCTCAGGTAAAAAGAAGAAGATATCCAAGCCTCAACTCTCCTGTCCACAACCGCATTGAAGTTTCTTCCGACTAGCCTTCTCATCCTGGCTCTGGCAACTGCCACTGCTTTTGCCTTTGACCCGAGTCCTCTTCAGGACTTCTGTGTGGCCATCAATGACCCCGAAGGTTGGAGCTCAGCTCTAGCGTCATTCATTTCGTATATTTCTGTTGTAATGATGCTAAAACAACTACCCCAAAAAAGAGTTTATGCTTGGATAAGCCTAATCACATTAATTCTGTTTCTTATGCAGTGTTTGTGAATGGGAAGTTCTGCAAGATGCAAAACAAGTCACAGCAGATGATTTTCTTTAAGGGGTTCAGATACCCAGGGAATACTGCAAATCCGCTCGGATCAAAAGTCACACCTGCTTTCGTCGACCAATTTCCAGGACTCAACACTCTTGGCATTTCCATGGCTCGTATTGACTTTGCTCCAGGTGGCCTAAACCCTCCCCACACTCATCCTCGTGGGACAGAGATTCTGGTTGTCACTGGCACACTGCTTGTTGGCTTCGTCACATCCAACCAATTAAACAACACCCTCTTCACCAAAGTGTTGTACAAAGGGGATGTGTTCGTGTTCCCAATCGGTCTCATCCACTTCCAGCTGAACATTGGAAAGAACCCTGTACTGGCCTTTGATGCTCTAAGCAGCCAGTACCCAGGTGTCATTACCATTGCTAATGCGGTATTCAGATTGAAGCCACCCATTTCAGCTGGTGTTCTCACCAAGGCCTTCCAAGTGGACAAGAAGGTTGTTGACTACCTCCAAGCGCAGTTTTGGTATGACAACAATTAAGTGAATACATTGACCTCACAAGAGGTCGGATTACCTCATACTCTTCACAGGACTGCCAAGATTTGTAATTGCTTGGCAATATAAGAATTGCTCTCTATGTAACTGATGATGAATGTTTGAGTAATAAAAGATCATTCTTTATAAGAGTCTCTATCTCTCTCTCCACGCCCCCTTCCCCCGCAGCAATATTGGCTTTGAAAGTTTTCCAAGCAATGCCTGACCACAACCACACCCACACCTTGGCTAACGGGTCGAGTTTGATGAAAATATTGGTACAATAACACGTAACATAAAACTGTGTAGTTTGGCCAAGCTAGAATATTACATAAGAAGAACCTCAATAACACTATTCTTTTGTCTTAACATTTAAATGTTACAGGGAAAAAGCATATATTTAATTCCACAACAGTGGCTAATTCATGATTTTTTACACCTTTCGACTCTCGAAGCCCAAACACCAGTTTTGAGCATTATCAGAGGCCAAGCAGAGGCATCCTATGTAGGCTCTCTTCCTCTCTAAGGAATTCTATGCGCGCATCACCCCTTCTTGCGCTGAAAAAGTGGAGCGAAAGAGGCATACCACTATTTATTGACAATTGGATAAAGAGATGATTAATGTTTGGTGGCCCCATTCCAAGGTCAGTCTTATACAACCATGAATAACTTCTTACAACATATCGTGAAACTGCTGCTTCTATTTTCGTTACTTTGTTCGTGCAATGTTGTCAAGTGTGAAAATCCTGATATCAGGCTGAAGTACAGAATATGCAGTGGAAGGACATACCCTTCCGAGCAGGACCCCTACGCCAAAGATAAATATGCTGTCATATACCAATTAACGGAAGTTACATCAAGCCAAGGTAACAATTACTACTACCAACACGGTTCCTGCTACGGCCATGCAGACTGCGACGAAGCTATGGGGCCGGATGACTGTTTATGAAGAGTGTGGTCGGAGCCGAGGATTTCAAATCCAGCTTGGAGCTTGTAGAATGAGAGTTGAAGATTATCCATTTCAGGAATGATCAAGTTTGAAGCCCGGTGTGAGGTCAAACCCTTTTTCTACTATGTATCCATACGAATAAGCTACCATCCATAAAATTAAGCAATCTGAATTGCAATAAGTTGAATAATGGGCGAGTCCCTTGTCATCTGTATAAGCTACTATTTAAATAAGTTACTTGCTTTCATTTTCCCTTCTATCTGTATTTATTATGTATTTATAAGTTCATCTATCAAATTCGGCATTTGGTTTGTCGGCATTTAAAAGGGAACCGGATTTGGCGTGATGCGATTTAAGTATTCGATCCGATATGAGGGCTGATATGGAGAAATACGATAAAAAGCTTGGTAGACGATATGATTGTACTTAAACAAACTAAGTTATATACCGGGAAAAATAAGAAAACCCTATTTTGAGCGGTTGTCAACATTGCTTCCCTTGCTCCAAGTGACCGCCATGGTGGTCAAATATCGATGGAGACAGTTGTTGTGCTGGCCACCTCTATCGCATGTAGAGAGATAGAGAGATTTGAAAAAGTGAAGCAAGAGCAGATTATTGTTACTTTTATATCAAATTATCATATTGTTAAAGTGTTGTGAATCATCAAACTTTGCGAAAGGACCCCCAATAATTAAAATCATTTTTTTCAATGACACATTCGAGGGTAATATCAATCCATTAACATTGTGCATGATCATTCACATGTTGCCTAAGTACGAATATTTTAGAATTCGGTTGTTCAGAGACATATGACTAAATTGGAATGATATAAAGAATATATCATAATCTAAATGTGAGAAAATATAAGGATACATAGAATGGCGTAACAGAAACTTGAAAGTACCTACTTAGATTAAAAAAACTGTTGAAATTCTTTCCTTGGGGACAAAGCAAACATAAAACATGCAATTGGGTAACTTAACTTTATTATCTTAAGTTCGAAATATATAAAATGCATAACATAATAAATAGTGAGTTAAGATCCATTAACACCAATTGAAGGAACTAATTCTTTACCTTGCAAGTGTTACCTTATAAATATAGTGTTAAAAGAAAGTTTTCTTGTGGCACCTGAATTTCGCTGGTGAATCCATCATTTTCAAAGAAATGTTTTCTCAAGGATCGAATTCGCTGATATCGGCGGAGTTCCGCCTTCAATAAACGACGTTGCAATTTCGTTATCCCACTTTCATTTTCTTGGTAGAATTCGTTCTACACTTATGAGCCAAGGATATTACAGTTTTGAGACCTTACGTTAAAGTAATTGATCTGAACCTTAAACAATAAAAAAGAAAAAGGAAAACGAAAGAAAGTATGATGACCTAAGAATTAAACTTAGAAAACCTCGCGCAAATAACACCATCACGACCCGGTGTGCAAACAATTTTTTTTTTTAAATGTTTAATTTGTTATAACAGACAAATTGATTTCTTTGTTTGCGGCAACTATGATATTTTTTTAATATGGGAATAACTAGCGGATGCTTCTTTTCTAATACAAGGATAACAAGAAACAAATCATGGTAAGGGAGGACGTCACGAAATTTGTCTTGCATGATGTGCATGTGAGTGCTTGCGCGAAAATCGAGATACTCAGCCCACTTTATTTACAAGATTAATTAGTAGAAATCAAACAAAACATAAAGTTGACGTCACGGAACACGTTGTCATACATGAAATATTGATTGCTGAAATTCCTTATATTAATCGACGGACAATCAATGCCATATTGCATGCTCAGGCAAACCTCTATAACCTGATCAGAAAATTTTCGCCTGTGCACTGTTCATCCTCTCTCAACCTCTGTTCTCGAGTCATTGTACACTCGTGAATTCCAGCTACTGGCCAGGCCGATCCAGGGCTCCATTGGAGCTCTTCTTTGAAGGGTTTGCTCCTCATTCAGTGGGCCACATTCTCACCGAAGCAATAGTGCCAAGTATGTCCCAATCTTCTGGAAACTCAGATCTAGGATACGTTTTCTGCTTCTGTAAATACTGGTGCGTCTTAGTCTGGAATGGCTTCGGGGGCTAGTATAATGTCTGAGGATCGAGTCCCTTTGACTCACATGCCTTTTGGTGAGGAGAGTAGTCGCCGACGAGGCAGAAGTTGGCCTCCTCTACATCGCTCTAAGTCTCCTAGCCGCTCGGGTACGAACAAGGGCGGTCTTCCGTTGAATGCACATAGGGCTTTTGGCTCTGTTCCTAGTCAGGGTTTATCGGTGATTGGGGCTCAGTCTCCCTCTGGAAATCGTATGGGGGATACAGCTAATCAACAAAATAGCTCTCTCCCTCCTAGCAGCGCTCTTCAGACTTCTTGAATCCCCTTGTCTGGTCAAGCACAGACTGGAAAGGATGTTGCCGCTCCTCGCTCTTGGGCAAACGTCGCTCGTACGGTGATGAAGGGGTATGACCTCACTTACATTGCGCCGGTGAACATTGGAAATGAGCTGGTTGTTGACTTTGAAGATGAAGCCTTGGATGCTACGGACCCAATGTGGTTTGAATGTCTTGTAGGATACTTGATTGGTAAGAAGCTCCCTTTTCAACTTGTTGAGGCAGCTCTCAAGCACGCTTGGGGCTCCAAGTTGGTTGAAGTAAGGGCAGACGACCAAGGTTTTTTTTTTCTTCGAGTTCCTGATGCTGTCTATAGGAGGAGGCTACTGGAAAGTGGCCCAATCACGGTTGCTAGAGTCCCATTGATATTGCAGTAGTGGGATCCCCTGTTGGAGCTAAAGAAAGATAGCCATACTAAAGTCCCGGTATGGATAAGGCTGAGAAATATACCCCTAGCCCTGTGGTCATCACGTGGTATTAGTGGCATAGCCAGTTTGATTGGCAACCCGCTCTATGTAGACCAAAACACCAAGCAGAAAAAATTACTCTCCTATGCTCGTGTTTATGTTGAGCTGCTTGCTACTGATACTAGGAGAGATACAGTGAAAATCCGCCTTAAAGGAGCAACCCGAATGGTCTCGGTCGAGTATGAGTGGAGGCCGATATCTTGTGCACGATGTGGCACCTTTGGACACAGGTGCAGCCCAGCAGAACCTCTTCCTGACCAGATGCAGCCTGCTGCTACAGACGCTCCTCGGACAGCAGCACTAGCTATTGCAGTAGCCCCTCGGACAGCAGAACAACCAGCTGCTGCAGCTACTCCTCGGACAACAGAACAACCAGCTGCTGCGAAGCTCCTCGGACAGCAGAACAGCCATTTGCTGCAGATGACTCTCGGACAACAGTACAGCCAGCTGCTGCAAAAGCTGATCAAGCGCAAACAACAGCAAATATACCTCAGATTCTAAGCACTGATCAAGTAAGGAAAGTCTCTGGAATTTATGTGGATCTAGCTATACCTTCGGAGTCCTCAGGGCAATGGCAAGTCCAACCAGCCAGCAAGCACTCCCTTCGCCGGAAAATGAGGATGTCTGAACAAAAGCAGAAGGCTGGTCCATCCCTCCCTGCCTCCCCTAGCGTGATAGTAGGAGAAGGCACAAAGACCCCCTCCGGTTTGATGAAGCCATAAGGCAGCTGGCTGGTGCAAGTAATATTGAGCCGCAAGGTTCCTAGCAATCTTTCTTTTTGCAAATGACCTTGATGACTCTTATGCCGGTAGCAGCTCAGAGGATGCATCCCAAGAGGCGGTCCCTGAGGTCAGACCCGAAGCCCCTCAGGAGGCAGGCTTGTCCTTGAGCACAAAAGATTCGGCTCCTTGTCGCGACCTATTAAGGGTGGGTCGAAGACCCTTAATTAGACGTGGGCTCTCCCAAGCCCATACCCCGCGTGACGTTGGGTGTTCATGAAAACCTTCAAATAAGGAGTCGCCACTAGCCTATTGGGGTCGGCTAGAAACCAAGCGAAGCATGGGAGCGTGCCTCACTTCCTACGCAACCGAGAGAATCTAGGATCGGGGACTTGATTACACTAATTAGCCAATTAGTGCCCTTTCGGTACCTAATCTTGTTCATTTCAAAAAGACTTTTGTCGGGCGGTTTGGATTGATTTTAGACTTAACCACTAACATATGAGGTGATCATGCGGGTGCGCGATCATCAAAATAACAATCGGCAATTAAAGAAAGCATTAAATAAATTGCATGCGAAAATAAACTCCTAGCATTAGGAGATAAATAATACAATCCTAATTAAACTAAAGGGGAAACCATAGTCATCGCATCATAAGCGTGCATTCAAGGGCAATTGTATCCGAGGATAATTAAAACCCTAAGATGAAAACCGTGAAGGCTTGTTCGATTTTAAGCACAATCTTATGCCGATGATTTTCCGACACTTTTTTTTGAAGAAAATGGTCCAAGAATAATTTTAGAGCTTTTTAGGAAACTCTAAAACAAACTTGGAGTTTTTGGGAATTTTTGAAATTTTTTTGGAATTTTCAATATTTTAATATTTTTTGATTTTTCTTAATTAAAAAATATTTATTATTTTTTTGAAATTTTTTATGAATTTTCAGGTTTCTGAATTTTCCATGAATTTTCTGAAATTCCGAAATTTTTTATGATTTTTTTTATGATTTTTTTATGTTTTTTATGATTTTCTGAATTTTTGATTTTTTTTTTTTTTTTTGGATTTTTTATATTATATAAAAGATAATTCGGACCGGGTCAAAAGACCGACCGGCCCTACTGAGCTGACCCGGACCCTATTGGTCCTGGTTGGTTAAAAAGGAAACGGGCCGACCCTAAATCCACGAGGAAGGCCCATGAACAATTCTTCTTCTTTTTTTTTTAAACAAAAGCCCAATTTTATTTCTACTTTTCTAGTCAGCTAAAGAACCCGGCCCATGAAAAAAAAATCAACCCAGCTGAAACAGGCCCGCGGCGAAGCCCACTTCCTTGGCCCCTATCTCATTTTTGGCCTTTTTTTGTTTTTTCCCTTTTTTATTGTTTTTTAATCTTTTTCTTTTTCTCTTTTTTTTATGCTTTTTCTGGTCTTCCTTATTCTGCTGGTCTCCTTCTTCTTCACGTGCACTTGCATGCTTTCCCCCATGCACGCCCGATCGAAGCACCTGCAACTTCTTCGCCGGCCCGCCTCCACGCACGACGAGCCCGTGCCGGCTTTTGAGGGGTCGCCATGTCACCTTCCGGCGTCGGTCGTTCTGTCCGACCGACGCCGAGCACCGCCGGCCACTAACTGGCCGGTGTTCGAGGGTTGCCGGGTTGGCTCCGGCGAGATACGCACCTCGGCCTACCCAAACACGCGGGACCTACCGAAAAGCTAGGAAAATGACTGAGACGGTGCATGACAACGTTATAACCCTGAACAACGCAAAAGAAACCGAGAGCCGAGCTCCGGTCAAGGGTTTGGTTCGGTTTCCTCATTGAGGCATTTCATCGAACAGGTTGACGGGCACTACCAAAATCAAAGGTTTCGGCTCAACCGAGCCTCTAACATGCTCTAGGGGTCTTCGGACATGTAATACAAGGAAAATGGAAGCGAAATACAAGGGCGACGAGGGCGGAGCTTGCGCGAGCCGGTCGGCCGCGAGCTCCGGCCCGGTGTGCCTAAAACGGAGCGAGGACGGAGCCGAACTTACCTCGGTTCGAGGAAGGGTTGCGGCGGACAACGGCGGCGGTGGACGGGCTCCGGCGACGCCAAGCTTCTCCTTGAGGTTTCCTTCTTCCTCCGGTGGTGGCTGATGTTTTTCTTTCTCTCGGTCACGCCCTTTTTCTCTCTCGAGCTCTCTTCCCTTTTTTTTTTCTTTCCTCCCCCTCGAACTCCCTCTCTCTCAGATCTGGTTTTTTTTTTTTGGAACAGCACTCGGCTCTCTCTTGCTCTCTCTCTCCCTGGTTTTCCGTTTTCTTTCCCCGTCCCCCTCCTCTCTTTCGGTTACTGCCTTTTGATCCCGTTGAGACCCTCGCCTTGTCTTCTCTGTCGGCCCTCTCACATTGCCGTCGACTCCGCCGCTTGCTTTCATCATCATCATCATTTTTCGCCCACACTGCTTCTTTGCTCTCCTTTACGCTTCTCGCTCTTCGCTCGCATTTTAACTTTAAAACTAGTGATGCAAATGCTCCTAATGTCTATATGCGATGCAATTTTAATGAAAGAATTTTTTGTTAAGAGGTTAGAAATTAATCCCTAATTTTCCAATGCAATTAGTAAACACTTAAATAAATTGCCAAAATTTAGGTGTCAACACTCCTTCGCTGGTGGTGGCTGAATCACAGCCCACCCAGCAGGCTCCACAACACCCGGCCAAAGGAAAAAACAGCCCCCCTTCTAAACAGAAATCTCTACCTCAAAGACCAACGGTTAGCAAACGTCGTACTGGAAAACGCAAGTAGGTGTCTTCTACCTCCCGCTCTTTTTGTATGAATTTTGGTTGTTGGAATATACAGGGTATTATGGACCCGATTAGGCAATCGGAGGTGAAACATTTTGCTTGTGCCAATGATATTTGCTGTCTTGGCCTTATGGAAACTAAAGTCCCGCCTCACCATTTTGACTCTATTTCCTCCAATCTTCTTTCGGGGTGGAAATGGATGGCAAATTATGATTTCTCGGCTAGGGGGCGCATTTGGGTTGGATGGAACCCCATTTTGGTTGAATTCGCTAGTTTATATGTCTCTAGCCAAATGATACATAGTGAGATTAAGATTTTGCATTTGGGCTCTATTCTTCATTTTATGGCTGTGTATGGGGATCATACGTTTGTTGCCCGTAGGCCTCTATGGACTGACTTGATTCGCTTGAGTCCTACCCTCTCGGACAGCCCTTAGATAGTGGGTGGTGACTTTAACGTTATTCGAGATCCTTCCAATCGTATGGGGAGCCCGGATATTTGACCCCCTTCTTTTGATGATCTCAAGGAATGCCTATTCCAAGCTGAACTTGATAATCTCAAATATGTTGGCTTTCGATTTACCTGGTTTTTCTCTTCAAGTGAAAACAGAAAACAAAGGAAGATAGATCGAGTATTGGTGAACAATAGATGGAGCTTGGAGTACTCCTATTCAGAAGCAAATTTACTTCCCCCTGGTATCTTGGATCACACCCCGATGCTAGTTAGAATCTTGGCCCCAAGGCCGCAGAGGAAGCTTTTCAAATTTTTTAATTTCTAGATGTCCCATTCGGATTTTAATGTTATGGTCTCTCAGGTGTGGGACAACCAAATCTCGGGAACGCACATGTATAAGTTATGTACCAGACTTAAACTTCTGAAATGCAGGCTAAAGTAGTTGAATAAGGAAGTGTATTTTGATATCTCAGAGAGAGCAACTATTGCTAGGCGGGCCCTCCACACAACCCAAGATGGGCTTCTCCATGAGCCTGGGAATGTAGAATTGGTGACAATTGTAATGACCCAAGCCCGACATTACTACGAGTTTCGGTCTCTTGAGGAATCATTCTTCAAACAAAAATTGAGGATTCGATGGCTGAAGGAGGGCGATCAAAATACAAGCTTCTTTCACCATTCGGTCAACCGCAATCACTTGTGCAATCGGATTATCTCAATCCAGGATGGAGCGGGTAATATGGTCATAGAACCTGAAGCAATCCAGTGGGCATTTGTTGATTATTTCCAGACTCTCTTGGCTCAGGCGAATACGGGTTTGAAGCCATCTACTGGGGAAATCAAGGAAGTATTGAAGCATACGCTACATAATGACCAGGTTAGATTCCTTTCTGAGCTCGTTACTCCCCAGATGTCAGGACAGCCATGTTCTCCTTGGCAGGACAAAAAGCCCCTGGGCCTGATGGGTTTAATGCTGAATTCTTTAAAAGAAATTGGGATAAGGTCGGTTCTTCAGTAGAAGAGGCGGTACTGGATTTTTTTCAAACCGGTCGGCTACTTTGGGAAATCAATTGCACAATTCTCGCTTTGGTTCCCAAAATTCCGAATGCATCTTCTGTCAATGACTTTCACCCTATAGCTTGTTGTAACACTATCTATAAGTGTATCACCAAGATATTGGCCAATAGAATTGCTGTGGTCCTCCCTGATATCATCAGCCCAGCCCAGACGGCTTTTGTCAAAGGCAGACGCATTACTGACAACATTCTATTGGCTCAAGAGCTGTTCAGTGGATTCCACTCGGATAAATACTCCTTGAAGTGTGCTATTAAGGTTGATTTCAGGAAAGCGTACGACACTCTAGACTGGGATTTTCTGGAGACAACTCTTGTAGCATTCGGGTTTCCTGGTCATTTTATCCGATTAATCATGGTATGTGTTCGCACTCCAAAATTCTCCATTTCAATTAATGGTAATCTCCATGGATTTTTCAATAGTGGCCGAGGACTTAGGCAAGGCAACCCGGTCTCCCCCTACCTTTTTACTCTAGTTATGGAAGTGCTCATCGGTATCCTGGAAAAGCAAGCTTCCAGGCCTGAGTTTCGATTCTATTGTCGATGTAAGAACCCACGCCTGTCACACCTCTTTTTCGCGAACGATGTCTTTATCTTCAGTGAAGGTAAGATAGCATCAGTTTCATGTATGAAAGAGGGTCTCAATTTATTTTCCCAATGGAGTGGACTCATCCCAAACAATAGCAAGAGTGAAATCTTTCTGTCGGGTGGCTCGGAGGCAACTAGAAATCAGCTTCTGCAAATTTTAGATTTCAGGATAAAGACTCTCCTGGTCCGGTACCTAGGCGTCCCTATCATCACGTCACGACTGAGCAAAGCGGATTGCAATGCCCTGGTATATCTTCTGACGAATAGAGTTCAATCTTGAATTCACCGGTTTCCATCATTTGCGGGTAGATTACAACTGATTAAATCAGTCCTACATGCTATACAAATATATTGGGCATCCATTTTTTGGCTCCCCTCTTCTATAGTCGACAGGATAGAACGGATTAGTCGGCAATTCCTTTGAAAAGGACCAGGGCTTGGCTCAAGAGGGGCAAAAGTCTCTTGGGATGATGTTTGTCTTCCTAAACAAGAGGGAGGCCTAGGGATTCGAAGAATCAGAGATAGTAACAAAGCTGCGATGATCAAGCATATATGGATCCTTTTCATCAATAAGGAATCCCTCTAGTGTAAATGGATACATGCTAACCATCTCAAAAGTAAGCACTTCTGGACCACTCCCCCCCCCCCCAACATTCTACTCCTGGGCTTGGAGGAAATTACTTGCACTAAAGGAAGAAATCCGAGGATATTTCCAATGGAAAATAGGTGATTGACTATCTACATCGCTTTGGTTTGAACCGTGGCTTGAGATGGGTCCCATCAGTTTGATATACACAGATGCTCAGATCTATCAATCGGCTTTTCCGAGGCACACAAAGGTGGTGGATCTCTTTTCCCCTGATGGTCAGGAAATACTGCACGAGTTGCACTCATGGCAGGTCATGATTCCTACCTTAAATCAACTGCCGGATTCGTTTTCTTGGACCAAACATCCTTCCGGCAGATTCTCCATAGCGTCTGCATGGTCGGTCATCAGGAGGAAGGTAACACCAGTCCCGTGGGCATCCTTCGTGTGGCATAAATCTATTATCCCTCGGCACCAATTCCTCCTTTGGCTTATCTCTCGAAATCGACTCCCAACCCAGGTCCTCCTCGTGTCACATGGTAGATTGGCGTTGGCTCACTATGCTTTATGCAACTTAAGGCCAAACTCTATTGATCACTTATTTTTTTATTGTCATATATCCAACTCCCTCGCTATCTTTTGGGCTGTGAAGTGTAATCTTCCGTGGACTAATCGACCCTGGCTAGAACAAATTCAGTGGGCTCATAATACTCTCTCGGGTAGTGGATTCTATGAGGACATTGCCATATTCTCTTTTGGCGCCCTGTGTTATGTAATTTGGAAAACTAGGAATGACATTACATTCCGGTCATCCAACCTCTTCTTGCCCTCGATGAAGCAATATATTATCAAGGCGGTCAAGGACAAAGCGTTGGCTTTTAATGTGGTAACTGATTCTCCAAGGAATAGGAGATTACAACGTAGTTGGGGCATTGATCCCACCATTTTTGGCTAGGTGGAGGGAGGGTCAGGTGTGATTGCTCCTTTGTTTTCCCTAGTATTCTCTAGCTTGTTTTCGTGAACTTGGCCCCCCCACACTCCAGAGACATGCTGTCTTATTGAGTGCGTGTTGGTGCCGAGCCTCACCCCCTTGTACAGTGCATGGTTGGAAATCATATATAATACTTACCTTTACCAAAAAAAAAAGAAATTCAATGCCATATTGCTCGTCATTCAAGAAGGAACGACCAGCACAGGATTTTGATTGATCCATTCTTTAGTGCTGAAAAACTAACCTAGTAAGATTGACTAAATTAACTTCCTAAAAGCCAAAAAGAATCTTCGCACCTAGCTCCCAACCAAAAGTTGTTGGAAAAAACTATAAAAAGAACCACTTTTACGTATAGACGTTTCACAAGAAGTTTCAGGAGTCAGATCGAGCTTGAGGACTATAGAATCAGACACGAAAATCACTCATTTGACGATGATAATTGAGAGAGAGAGAGAGAGAGTATAAATCCGCTTCAATAGTTGTAAGAGATGATGCCAACAAATTCGTACTGCCTCTGATATTGATCTGGAAATTTGCTCCGGGGAAATGGATATTCCAACGTCCAAGCTAGATAAATTTATAAATTTATTGAATTAGAGAAAAAGGATTTCAATGACTAATTTGTTTTGACGTTCCCGAGGCTTTTCACCCTTGAGTAAGGACGAATTGGTGGAGAAACTTATGAGAAGTTTCTCTTATATGTACACAACCTCTTCAACTTCAAGAAAAATCAAGGAGGAAAGTGAATGTGTTAGAGAGTGCCGAACCATGAACACCTTCTTACAACATATTGTGAAACTGCTGCTTCTTTTTCGGTTACTTTGTTCGTGCAATGTTGTCAAGTGTCAAACTCCTGATATTAGGCTGGTGCACGAAATATGCAGTGGAAGGACGTACCCTTCCGAGCAGGACCCCTACGCCAAAGATAAATATGCCGTCATTTACCAATTAACGGAAACTACATCAAGCCAGGGTAACAATTACTACTACCAACACGGTTCCTGCTACGGCCATGGAGTGTGCGATGAATTTGCGGGGGCAGATGACTGCACCACTTGCCTGGCCGAACCTCGAGACCGTATCTATGCAGACTGTGGTCGGAGCCGTGGAGTTTAAGTCCAGCTTGGAGCCTGTAGAATGAGAGTCGAAGATTATCCATTTCAGGAATGATCAAGTCTGAAGCCTGATGCGAGATCAAACCCTTTCTACTATGTATCCATACAAATAAGCTACCATCTATAAAAGTAAGTAATCTGAATTGCAATAAGTTGAATAATGGGCGAGTCCGCCGTTATTTATATAAGCTGCTATTTAAATAAGTTATTTGCTTTCATTTTCCCTTTTATCTGTATTTATTATGTACTTGTAAGCTCATCTATCAAATGCGGCATTCGGATTATCAGTATTTTAAGGGGAACCAGATTTGGGGTGGTGTGATTTAAGTATAAAATTCGATACGAGGGCTGATATTGAGAAATGCAATAAAAAGGTTGGTAGACGATATGATTGTACTTAAATAAACTAAAATACATACCTGGAAATAAACCCTATTTTGAGCCGTTTGACAACATCGCTACCTCTGCTCCAAGTGACCACCATGGTGGTCGAATGTCGACCAAGACCGTCCCTGTGCTGGTCACCTCTATCGCGTGTAGAGAGAGAGAGATCTGAATAAGTGAAGTTGGAGCAGATTATTCACGCTTTTGTATCAAATTATCATATTGTTAAAGTGTTGTGAATCATCAAACTTCGCACAAACTGAAATCATTTTTTCAATGACACATACGAGGACAAAAGCAATCCATTAACATTGCGCACGACCATTTACATGTTTACTAGATACGAATATTTCAGAATTTGGGTCTGTTAAGAGACATGACTAAATTGGAATGATAATAGAATATTTCAGGTCCGCGATCGGAATTTTGACCCAATCTCTGGGGGGGAATATTCCTGGTCACAAATTCAACCGGTTAAAACTCTAAGTACATTATTGGAAGAATTTCACTAGATTTAAACGGTTAACCTTTAATTGATCTGAACCTTAAACAATAAAAAACCAGAAGGAGAAGAAAGAAAGTATCTAACATGATAACCTAAGAATAAAATCAAGAAAACCTCGCACAAATGATAGCGTCACGTCTAGTGTGTAACCACAATTTTTTTAAAGTTTAATTTATTATAACAGACAAATTGAATTCTTTGTATGTGGAGATTATCTTTTTTTTTAACGATGGAATAACTAGCGGATGCTTCTTTTCTAATACAAGGACAACAAGAAACAATCATGGCAAGGGAGGACGTCATGAAATCTGTCTTGCATGATGTGTATGTGAGTACTTCATTGTGGAAATAAAAATATTCATCCACTTTATTTACAAGTTTAATTAGTAGAATCAGAACAAAACATAAGGGTAAAAGATGATGTCACCAGATTCGTCGTCCTGCATGTAATATTGATTGCCGAAATTCCTTAAATTAATCCTCGGACAATCGATGTCATATTGCCTGTCATCCTTGAAGCAGCGATCTGAACAGGATATTGATTGTTCCATTCTTTACTGCTGAAGAACCTTTGCACCTAGCTCGACAACCAAAAGTTGGTGGAAAAATCTACAAGAAGAACCTTTCAACGTACAGATGTTTGACAAGAAGTTTCGACAATCAGATCCAACGCCAGGATTGTAGAATCAGACACGAAAATCACCCATTTGATATAAGTGAGCATCTGACCCTTTAAAAATGCTAGACCTTGTCCACGTATCTTGACACCAATTTTTTGTGTCATCAATAATTACTGAAACCCATCTTTTACAAATGCTTAAAATAAAGTCTAACAAAAGTGCCCCATGATTTTGTTATCCACTAGATTACGAGAAATGTCTTCTGCCTCTGGGGTTGTTATGTATAGTTGAGGTTCTTCCTCTGTTTTCTGGTCCATTGTCAGTCGATAGACCGCCTTCTTTCTTGCAAACCGAGTGTCATTTTGATTGGACTGGTCTAGGATAATTAGTCCTTTCCAACTTGGAGATAGTTTAAGGCAGCTGGACATTTAAGCCTAATTTTTGCAAGATCAATTCTCAGTAAACAATCCATAAACAAGGATGAATGCAACAACGCAGAAAACAACATACTGAACTCCCATCTTTTTAACTCATTTATGAACATGGGTGATATATAGTGTGGGCATACACATCAGAAACTATCAGAAGGGGCTACTCCCTCTAGTTACTCGTCCTACTGTCTACTCCAGACAAAAGCTATAACCCTACTACATGATCATATCTCAGAAAGTGGCCAGTCATGCTCTCTAAAAATGGTTCTCCTAAGCCCTGCCCCACTACTCCACCATACTGGCCCCGTCGTTAGCACCGTCGCCACCGCCTCCATTCTTCAGGTAATGGATGGGCCCCACTAGGTTTCCGCCTACATCCAGGAAAACCGAGGCGAGGCAGATGGGCACCCTCTGTGTCACGCCCCGACTCTCGAGCTCACGGCAACCCCTTCTCTTGGTCGATTTAAAGTGACGTCCCAGGACCCATCGACAACCATTCATTTTATCTTTGATTATGCGCAAGCGGAAGACGAACCATCCCCAGACAAACATACAATCAAACAGGGATAGAGGGATGAACAGCAATGACAACAGCAACTACTCATTTATATATTCTTACTAGATTAACCAATGGAGGATTGTTTTTCTGATTTACAAGCCCGACAAAAAGGGCCGATCCATCCTCTAAGCCAAATAAAAAAAGAACTAGGCTAATCCAACAGTACACAAAGAACCCTCGGGTTCAACACCACGGTCACTCGGACCCATCGGACTCAGTCTCCGTCGAGTCGATCACTAGAGGAGCGGGGCAGGATCCTCCATTGCGGGTACGCCATTCTAGGGGCCTGAAAATGGTTAACCACGACGGGTTAAGATAAAATCTCAGCGAGTTCTCCCCCTAAGCTCCGGTTAGTACGCCAACTCAACCCGAGGTATCTCTCCAGAACCACCCCTCACTCAACCCACAACAGACAACAGACAACCCGCAATCAAACAACCACCAGGGTCAATCAATAAACACCATTCGGTTCGCATGCAACCTTACCCGGTATGCCATACCCTGCACGTTAAATCTCAGCACAATACACGCAATTAAGGCACATGGCCGTTAGATGACACAATTCATCAATCACATGCGAATCGCGTCACAAGCGATCTCACATAGCCATTGCCACACCCTGCATAACTGTCAACTCATGCGTGCATACCACAAACCATCACGACATTAAGAGCATGCGAATAATCAGAGCATCTCACACAACTTTCTCATGTCTCACACTCACACATGCTCCGATTATTAACGCCCCCTCCTGGGCCAACGGCACAATCTTATGGTTGGCGGTTCCTGGCTAAACCAGCTTCGTCCTCTTTACCTCGAGGCACGGCGACGTCAGGGGTCATCCCTTCCCTCAAACGGCATTCCCGAAGGAGCACAGGACCCGCCCACTACCGCAATCCCGCAATTGACAGGAACATAGGACCCGCCCACTACCGCAGTCCCGTCACATGTCCCCCGTCAGGCATCCGACCGAAGTCAGGCGACCGAACGGCCACGGCACAACCCCATAAGGATTGGCGGTCTTCCGGCAACGCCGGGTTCCCTCTCTTAATGTGATCATGCAACACATCATCAAGCAATTCATTCTTGTCTTTGCTTTTGCTTGGTCGTGAATGCAACATTGCTCATGTGCTCATGCTCATGCGACATGTCATTTCAGATAATCCACGCAATATGTCATGCGATCTCACTCGACAATTCCAAAATCCAACCAACACTCGATCACGCATTTCATCATCAATCACAAGTATAATTAACAATCGGCACTTCAATTAATCACAACAATCAAGGGCACATCAAGATAAGACCAAAATTAGTTTCTGTATGAACAGTGCCGTGAACAATGTCGTGAACAAATTGTGAACAATGCGTGTCGTGAATGCGATTGCTCGTGAACAGTAATTATGAACAGTGATTTTTCCGAAATTCAATTAATTAAAACATTTAATCCAGAAATTAAAAAAAAACATTAATTAAAATAATTAATCAATTCAATTAAATCAAATCATGCTTAATTAATCACATAAACACAATTAATCCCAAATTAAGCACAATTAAGCTTAATAAGCAAAATTAAGCTAATCTAATCTTAATCAACTATTTAACCACCTATCTTAGGGCTAACACAACTTAATTAAACATCCTAAACCAATCTTACCACTAATTAACCCAACCCTAAGCAAGTTTAGGCACTAAATAGGGATTAGGGGCTAAACTCACCCGTTAAGCGGGTCGGCGACACGGGCGCGACGGCGGCGACGAACCCGACACCCGGGGACCTCTACCACGACGATCCAAGGCCGTCCCGGGCTCAACACAGCATTAACAACTTGGAATCCCCACTGCAACTCTGAGAAACTGCACTGCTAGAGGAGGAAGAAGCTGATCGGAGTTGAACGGGCTGCCCGAAGCTCCGACGAGCGGCGGGCCAGCGACCGGCGGCACCTGGGGGTCGAGGGGGAACCACTTGTGGCTGGTATGGGCGGTGGTTTGGCTGGAATGGGAGAAAAACAGGGGAAAAGGCGGAACAAAGTTGCTGCAGGCGGAATAGTGACGGTCCGGCGAGCAGCAACTTCCGGCGGCCGTACAGGACAACCGGCGACTCCGTTCGGCGAACGGCCAACGCCATCTGAACGGTTTTCGTCTTCTGAACGTAACAGCGGGTGGCACGGGCCGAGATTCTAACGGGAAGGCAATGAAAAACTCGATTTTCGGTGAAAGGTCAGAACTGAAAAACTGAATGAAGGAAGGAAAATTAGGGAGAGAAGTGGTGCGGTTTTGGAAAAGATGAAGAGGAGAGAGAGAGTGAAGTGAAGGCTGAAGGATAAGCCTTATCAAGGCTAATTAATGCTTGCCCCAACTTGTCAAGAAAATGACCTCATCTTCTCTTTCTTCCTTTTGACTTTTTTTCAAAATATCCAAGGGCATTTTGGTCATTTCCACCTTGCACATTTCCCAATGTGCCCTTAGGCTGAAAATGAAGGGCGGGCCTAGGAAAAAGGCCGGAAAATGAATAGGAACGGGCTTGGGAATTTCTTGGACTCGAATCGGTTCAGGTTTAGACACCGGGCTTGGAAGGGTAAATGGTCGGTTTGGCCCAACGGGCTCACTTGCTTGCCTCGGGCCTTCCATGGCGGCTGTCCCACCTTGGGCGTGAGGCCCACACTGATCTTGCCTGGGCCATGTCCTCGTAGGCTCGTGTTCTCGGTTCAAAATCCCTTTTCTCAAAAACTCGGCTCAACCGACACTGTCGACTGTCTAAGAAGCATCATCCAAAAGTCATTCTCGAACGTTCCCGAAAATTCGAAGTCCAATATTGGATTCTCATGCCTTGTTAATTTCGCCCAAATGCCATTTTGGTACTACTCAGGCTGACAGGCGGCTTTGAGGATTCACGCGTAATCGACTCGTGCCAATTCACGTTGAAGACTTCGACACATGGACGTCCTTGATTACATGAAATTGCGAATGATCGATTCTTATTTCAAAGTACACGATTATTAAGGATCGACATAGGGTCACTCGCGGGCTCGATAATAGTAAACGGAATCACCCGTCGTCCCATTATATTCTGTCTGCGAATCGACTTCTATTCATCCCTGGAATCGACCTGCATAACTACAGGATCGTCCTTACGCAAGTCTCACGGTCAAGTCGTTTTCCCAGGTCAAGTTCTTTAGTCGCACGAGTTCTGTCCTCATTAGCCTTTCCCCTCAAGGTCAGTATCTCAGGAGTGATCAGTTTCGAGTGAGATCAACCAACAATGCATTGGCGAAATTAACGTTCATTCACCCCTTAAAAGGCTCGAATTTCAGGATATTACACTCTGTCCTGGCTGGCCGACATCCTCCCAAAGAGTGGCATCGTAGCAAACCAGCTTGACCAATGGGAAGGCGGGATCGACGAAGTTCGTAAGGTGTCCCACGAACTCGTCAAGGGCACCGAATAGGGTAATTGTTCAAGAAATTTGATGAAGATAAAGATAGGGAAGTACTAATAGATCATTGATGTTTTGATGCATGATGACGATTACTGTCATTAATGTATTATTTGCCCCTACTATTATTGTTGTAAGGTTTAGAATAAATATACTTCCAGGATATACACTATAGCCACGGAGAAACGAGTTCAGTAATTACTCGACGTTCTCTTGGAATTTCTCCTTAAATGTGTTAAAGTTGCATGTATGAAAAGAGACGAAAAGAGTTCTAAAAGATGAAGCATTTTTTAATGGTTATGGTTATTATAAATAACATGTGAATTGATCTCTAGACAACCAATCGACATATCTCTTGAGAATAGATACCTTATCCCTAACTATCACCACTCTTCATGTCTAGAATAATTTCCTCTCATAACTACCGATAAGCTTCTTTTAGGATGAAAAGTCACCTCTTTTCATAATCAAGAGTCACGTCTTTTTTGATCAAGAGTCACATCCTCTCTTAACCAAAAGACACATCTTTTATGATAACAAATTATTTCAACAATCCCCCACTTAATTTGTTATCTACACTAGTTAACATAATTCATACATACATGAAGGTATCTATTAAGATTTGAACCTTCAATTTGTGTAAATAATTCCATTAACGAAATTAATGGTAGATAAAAATTTGAACTATAATTCCACTTGTCAATCAAATTATCACACATATGAATTTATAGACATTCGGTTAGAAATTTCATATGCCTAAGCACTTTTATTCCCTTGTGCTCCTCCTATATTCATGAATATTTATAAAAGTTCATCAGACTTTTGTTAGAAGCAGCACCACTTCTTATGCTCATATAGGTGAAGTTCCTAAATTTATTACCTTACCATTGCCTTGCTAAAACTTTGAACTTCATTAAGAGTGTTTTCTTACACCCATCCTATTAACTTTCCATGAGTACTAATCTTGTGCCCCGATACTCGATCATTGTCAAGTTACAATAGCCTGTTATCCATTTAACATTAATAATTTCATTAGAAATCATAAAGTTGGGTTTCCACTATACTTGACTATTATCAATTGGTCTAAGACCCATTCCCTTAGCAGTATTGCTTATTAAACCTCTCGAGAGTCCCTTGGTGAATGGATTAGCCAAATCATCATTTGTCCACACATATATTACTGAAATAACTCCATTAGTAATTAATTGTCGAACATACAAATGTCACAAACTAATATGTCTAGATTTTCCATTGTATATTTTATTATATGCTTTAGACATAGTTGTTTCACTATCACAATGTAAAATTTTGGCCACCATTGATTGTGGCCACAACTCTATATCCAATAGTAAATTATGTAACCACATCCTCTTTACTAGCTGCCGATAGTGATATAAAGTCATATTCCTTAATTGAATGATTCATACATGTTTGCTTCTTTGGTGCCCAAGATGCTGCACCATTGGCAAGCTTTAAAAAAAAAAAACTCATTCAAATATCGACTTGCTATTAATTATGCTAGTTGGAACTAACATTTAAATATCCTCATAGTGGCCTTAACTTAAAGCATAATCCCCACTATGCGAAGCATCATGGATAACTAAGCCATAAAGTTTTATATTAACGGCTGTTGTGTGCCATAGATCAACATGTATAGACCTGATGTGATGTTCTCATAGGCGTAGGAGGAAATATATCAGAGATGGTGCGATACATTCGCCATAAGTTTTTATACGCTTATCATAGATGGCGCCATGTCCTGTCCTCTCCTTTAAAAGCCGCCATTTTCTTAGAGCCTCCTTCATTGCCTTTGACTCTGGGAAATCAGCCTCGTAATTCGACTCTGCTGTCCTCGGCTTTATTTATGACCGCATCCAGAAGAAAACGCGCGTCTTCCACCACGTTGCAGTCAAAAAGCCCTTCGATCGTCACACGATATGTATTTACACATTCCTTTCTCGTGGGAGGGTCAATCCCAAGTACAAATTGAGAGCAATCGACCTCGGAGGTTGGTTAGTCATAGAGGGATGGGTCAAGACTTCTCGTGCACAGCCCCCTTCATCCATCTTATGCCATGTCTCAGATGTCCCGTTTGAGAGTATGATGCGTGGGGTACTGTGTCACTGTCTAGAGGTCCCGTCATAAAAGGTTTATGTGATGATACACCAACACATGGCTATGATTATAACATTTGTTGTACTAATTGCTACGGCCACGGAACGTGCAACAGAGCATTATCATAGGACGACTCTGACGAGTGCTTGAGAACCACTCATGACCGTATCAATAAGGACCATGCTCAAAGTTTCAGGGCTCAAATCCAACTTCAGGATTGAAGAATCAGATACCAAAATTACCCATATTCGATGATAATTGAGTATCTGATCCTTCAAGATACTAGACCTTATCCACATTTCCTCCACCAATGTCTCGTCTCAGCATTAAATACTAAAACCCATGTTTCACAAGTGCTTAAAATCTGGTCTTAGAAAAGTTCCCCGTAGTTTTGTCATACATGAGATCACGAGAAATGTCTTTTGTCATTAATGTTATTGTGTATAGTTCAAATTCCTCCCTTTTTCTGGTCTTTTGCCAAAAGTTTGAATAGCCTAATCTGGAAGTATAGGGAAAGGACGAGACATGTTAGAAGCAAATCTCTCGATCTGACAATTTATTTCCGGTTTGATGAAGTTGACCGGGTATCCTATACAAGAAGGATCTCACCAGTAGGCTTACCACCTTTAATGTCAATTTGATTGAACTGTTCTAGGAATAGTAGTCCCTTTCAACTGGAAGATTGTTTAATGCAGCTAAACATTTAAGCGTAACTTAGATATTGACTCTGTTTCCCTTCTCTCCCCTCCTGTCATGTGTATCATCATACAAGAACTTCTCAACGCAAGTGCCAAGCTCACTGTCTTTGGCCCGTTTTTAGGAAATGAAATCATTCACAAAAATGACAAATTCGAGCGGAGGATTTATCATACATAACAGTCTTATTACACTGAAATCCATACATCACAGTTACAGGAGGAAACTTTTCTTTATACGTGAACAGGAAACTATATAATGAAAGTCAAACAATTTGTTTGATCAGGACAAAAATCTGGGAAGTTTCCGATGCATTTCTCAGTTAATTGTAGCACCAGAACTTCTTCTGTAGTTTCTCCACGAACTTCTCATCCACCTGGAACCCCTTGGCTAGAACTTCGGGCGAAATAGGTGGCTTTGTATTAAACAATGCATTGGCTATAGTGATGACTCCTCGGTTTTGGCTGCTTAGAGCAGCAATCGTGGCTGCATTGGTCTTTCCAACGTTGAGCTGAAAGTGAATCATCCTAACGGGGAAAACGAAAACATCTCCTGGGTTAAGAACTTTTGCAAAGAGAGTGTTGTTCAACTGGTTGGACGTGATGAAGCCCACATAGAGGGTACCCTCCAAGATTAGTAAAATCTCAATGCCACGCGGGTGAGTGTGGGGAGGATTGAAACCAACCATTCCAAAGTCGATACAAGCCATGGAAATGCCAAGAGTGTTGAGTCCTGCTATCTGGTCTACGGTCACTGGGGTGACAGTGGAGCCCAAGGGATTGGCAGTGCTTCTGGGAACTTGGAGGCCAGAAAAGATAAAGTCCTTCGCTGTTGCTAGATTTGGGTTCTTGCAGAACTTTCCATTCACAAGCACTGCAGGGAGAAAAGTCGTTAACAGGGAATGGTTGACAATTGCCTCAGAACGGTCAGAGGCATGTCATAAATTGTTGCAGAAAAATAAAATGGTAATTTCCCTTGCACTTACTATAGGGGTATGTTGCCTTAATAAGTCCACTAAGTTCGATAGAGCAAGGGAAAGACAAGCTTAAGCATTCTTAGGTTCTTTGACTGCTACGCAGATATCCTGAAGGGGACTAGGGTCCTCGGCGTCGGCCATGGACAATGCCAGAGTCAAGAGTACCAAGCCGTGAAAAATCTGACATTGCTCATTATATTTATCTGCTTTTCTTTCTTCTTTTTGACACAAGTGCTTAGAGGGATGCGAAAACTAGGCAAAAAACTAAGCCTATTTATAGATGGCGTACCTGAAAGCAGAGAAAGTTTTGACACCTATGATTGGTTAACCACTTTCATTCTATATTCTAAACAGTACGAAAATTCAACAGCTACACACTAATCTGTCGGTTGTTCTTCTTAAAACAGCTGGTCACTTTCATCTCCATATTCAAAAGCAAAAGAATACATAGTATCACTTCTGACAGTTATGCTACATGGGCTGTCGTAGTGCTATATGATCTTTTCCTAGCAGTAAATCTCTGTCATATAGACACTTAGTCATCTATTTTTCTCTACTTTATTCTAGCACAATCGAATCAGCCTATTTCAATCCTGATGCCATACTTGTTATATAGTTTTTGCATGAAATGGAGTTCTGTTTCAGTCAACGTAACAACTACTTTTAAAGATGAGATTCATGCAAACTTCTAGAATTTCGGAGTCTGGTCTACATATGTAGGCAGAGCACGTGTACAACAATGGATTTGGAAGGGAAACCAGGATTGCCTATTTGGCAGCATCTACTGCATTGGTGAAAGACTTCAAAATGATGAAAATAAGGCTGGCCACAACCCTAAAATGGTATCATAGGAACATGCTGAAGGAGACTGAGAAAAAATTTCAATCAGCTTGAGAAAAATATTGTGCATGATGTAGAAGAAGATGGATTGTTGCACCAGAAGATTGGAGTAGCTAGAATTGATTGATTGTATTGTAATTAGTATTGGGTTCTGAAGGACCAATTGAAGTACTAGCAGTACTGATGAATACTAACTGAAGTAGAATCATATATCATTTTCAATTTCCTAACACTTGACCAGACCATACTAAATGTCACTATTTAACTTTGGAAACAATTCATTTCATGGATATACGTGTTGCGATCATCTGACGGTTATGTTGGACGACATTACATTTACGAAATCAAGTTTATATTATCAAATGACCAGGGTTTGTAATAAAGCTGTATCGATTAGTTTTGGGTCTCCCACTGACTTCTAGGGCCATCTATGGTAGTGCTAACCCATTTGGTTCAGTATTCCAAATGAGCTTTGGGGCTCTAAAGTCCCTTAGCCAAATGCAAATGCGTTTGGTTCAGCTTTTGGACTCACTTTGGGAAGATGCAATTGTATCTCCAAGGCTCCTCAAAATCCCTTAGCTGAATGCAGGGTGGGAGGTGCATTTTCGGAATGCAACTTGTACTATTCATCTTTTCCGTTGGCCAACGAAGCCAACAACCGCCGATGACTACTGGCCAAGGAGGGCGACCGCCGGCCAAGGGGGGCGACCGCCACCCTTGGTCGCACGACCTCAGGCAGTCACACACCTGAGTCGCAAACCCAGCGACAGAGGCGGCTGCCTGGGTTGCCTCTGTCGCCTGGGTTCGCGCGACCCAAGCGACCGTCCGTCGGGACCGCGTGAACCCAGGCGACGGAGGTGTCCGCCTAGGGGCGTTGGGCTGGTGACCCAACGAACGGTCTCCTGAGGTTGCCCGACCTCAGGCAAGGCCTTTCGATGGCCAGATCTAGCCGCCAGAGGGTGGCCGACGGCCAAAATTGGCCGTCGGAAGGTGGATTCAAAAAAAAAAATTATTTACAATTTTTTTTTAATAAAAAATTTCGCAAAAGTCCCTTAGCAAAATGTGGTATTCACCAAACGGCATTTAGGCCAAAATTTTTCACAATACAAAATTTACCAAACGATATTTGCATTTCGGGAAACCCCTTTAGCCCAAAGGTATTTGCATTTTCCCAAGTACATTTACCCAAATCCGAACCAAACGCACAAGTTAGAATTTGGAGTCTATGTGCATTCTCCAACTAAACACGAAGCAGAAAAGACAGGCAAAAATAAATATTTGGTGGTTAACTGTTTCACTTATTATTCTAGATAGTTCAATTGTTCAACAGCTACACATAAAAATCAATTGATTTGCTCTTCCTTGTGCAAACATCACATCTATCTCTTGCCCTCACGGTGATGATAACATGCTGATGTAGCGCAAGCAGATCCTATTTCCAGCAGTAACGTTTTGTCCCACTTAAATCACTCGACCTTTTCTCTTTTTCATTTCATGCATATCTGTGGTCCCCTCTGCACTCTTAGCCCTCTTGAATTGGGTCATTTTAGTCCTGATGCTATACTTTCTTTGTCGTATCAGCTTGAAATGGAGTTCCTAACGAAAAAGGACAGGAGTGGTGGATCATCTGTGTGAAATAATCATTTTCGAGATAAGTAACTTATGCAGCGTTATCATTAATTGAGCTATCATTGAAAAGTCTCATTCGTGGAACCTTTTGCTGTATAAAATTCAAGAGTTCAGTCTAGGAGGTGAAATTGCCTGTTTGATAGCAGGTACTGCACCAATTAATCAAATGAAATGGTGGAACGTTAATATAGCATCTTTTGACAACAACGGAATATGCTGATTAGGCTGAGAAAGAATAGTCACAACTAGAAGAAGAGGAACGGTTGCACCAAATAGATTGGATTAGTTAGAATTGGTTGATTGTAATTAACACTGGAGTCAGTTTTCTTCTGTTTTTCTGCTTGAAGTGCTTACAGTCATATATAGTATTGATGCCTTGGAAAACTGATTGAGGTAGAGAATATTAAGGTTTTCCCATTTCCTTAACACTTGACCAACAACCTTAATAACCTCCCTAACTAATTACTATCAAGGGCCAGCATCCATGAAAACAATTTATTTCATGGATTTACCCTGATGATTCTGATCATTATTCAGCAATGATGCAAAATGAAGCTGTCTTTTTTTCTTTTCTTTTTTGTCTTAACAATAATGCCGAATTGGTAGTTTAGGTCTCCAACTGGCCTGTACTGTCAGGCCTTCCCCGGTTCTGTTAAGTCAAAATAACAGAAGATTCTCGTGCTTTGTTTCTGTATTGATCTCCAACTCGTTCAATGGATAACAAATTGATTGTCATATTTTCTTCAACTCTATAGCCATGCTTTACAGTAGCTTTAGGAGCTACTAATGTAGCTTAAGGAGCTACTAATGCAGGGGAGACCTTACCAGCATCCGTGTTTCAACTTACGTTAGTGACCAACGAAATACAAGAAGATTAACAAATCGATTAGGAGATTCACTAATGACTTAATTACAATCTCAGGGACTTCAGGAAACTTGCTAATATATGTATGAGGAAGCCTAAATTATAGCTGTCATTTTCTGTTTTTCATTTCTTTTATTAATTACTCTAGCACTTACTAAGACTTCCTCTCGTTCATAGATTATGTAAATAGCAAAAGGACATAATCAATGGTGAGCAAAATCTAAAGAAAATGCAATTTGAGAACCCCATCTAACATGTACAACAGAACTTGGAAAAAAAGGGACGCAAAGTGGTGGATCAAATATCTCAAACTAGTACACACTGCAAGCAAATAACAATGACAATTTCTCATGAAACAGGAATGCTTTGAGGCTTCATTCCCAATAAACTCAATGCAGCATCATGATCCCTGAAACTACTGAAGTTTCGTTATTACTGATTGTTCATTATTAGTTAGTTATGCAGCCTCAGCGAAACCAGCAATGGTTATTAGCAGTTCGTGCTTGCAAAGCATTCAAATTGGAAATCGTCTGACATGGTAGAGTCTAGTGTCAAAGTCTAGTGTCAAGCTCACTGTCTCTTTCTGTCTTGGTTCCATGAAATAAGTTCGTCATAATAATCGCAAAGTAGTAGATGGTGCAGAAAACAACAGTCTTATTATACTGAAAGCAATACAAGATGTGACAGAAGGAAACTCTCTTCATACTTGAACTGGGAACTTGATCAGAAGACTAAACAACGGTCTTATTATACTGAAACCAATACAAGATGTGACAGAAGGAAACTCTCTTCATATTTGAACTGGGAACTTCATCAGAAGACTTAAGGTAATAGTTTTTTTAATCAAGTACACATAGATGACGACATCATCAGATGCTTTTCTCAGGCTAATTGTAGTACCAGAACTTCTTCTGAAGTGTCTCAACCAACTTCTCATCCACCTGGAATCCCTTGGCCAGAACCTCGGGGGAAATAGGTGGCTTTGCATTAAACAATGCATTCGCTACAGTGATGACCCCTGGGTTTTGGCTGCTTAGACCAGAGATCGCAACTGCATTGGTCTTTCCAACATTGAGCTGGAAGTGAATCATCCCGATCGGGAAAACAAAAACGTCTCCAGGATGGAGGACTTTCTCAAAGAAAGTATTGTTCAGTTGGTTGGACGTGACAAAGCCTACATAGAGGGTGCCCTCCAGGACGAGCAACAACTCGGTGCCACGAGGGTGAGTGTGCGGAGGATTTAAACCACCTATTCCAAAGTCAATACGAACCATGGAAATGCCGAGAGTGTTGAGTCCTGGTAGCTGGTCCGCGAACACTGGGGTGACTGTGGAGCCCACGGGATTGGCCGTGCTTCTAGGAACTTGGAGGCCGGAAAAGAGGAAGTCGTCTGCTTTAGCAAGACTCGGGTTCTTGCAGAACTTTCCATTCACAAACACTGCATAGAGAGGAGTTTCTGTTAAGAGGAAATTGTTGCTGACATATACTGTTGAGGCACATCCTAGGATACAATAAGGTCGCACCAAGAATGAGAAATGTCATCTTTTCGTTTACTTAATTGCCTTGTTTTGTGTGAAATTAGGGTAGTTGATGTCCTGTTTGAAAAAATTGATCGTAATGCCTAACTAACTTCCCCGGCGCCCCCATTAAGAGCGTCAGTCTTAAAGGAGGACTGCTCTGAAATCTAGAGCAAAGTGTATGAACTCGGAGTGTTTTACCAAGCAAGGGGAAGATAAGCTTACAAGCATTGTCGGGTTCTGTGACTCCCACACAGATGTCCTGCAGGGGACTTGGGTCATAGGCGTCGGCGAAGGACAGCACCAGAGCCAAGAGTGCAAAACTGGCGGAAAGTTGAACGCTCTTCGTCATTTTCTGTCTTCTTTTTTTTCTACTCTCAAGTGCTCTGCTGGATGCGAACACTTGCTTCAAAATGATGCCTATTTATAGTTGCCAGACCTCATGCACATCTCATATTTTTCTCCACAAAGCACAGAAACATTGACAAAACGAAACGTCTTAGCAGTTAGGCCATTGTCCATTCATATTCGAGTCGGTGCAGTTTTTCCAACAGCTACACATGAAACTCAATTGATTTTCTCATCCTTAACTTGCATCACCTCAATAACCGAACGCGAAAAAGACAGACTCACTGTTTCTGCTTCATATGTCAATGCAATCTGATCTTTCCTAGTTTTTAAAGATCTCTGTCACTCTACCACGCTTGACTTGGAGTCATTCCAACACCGAGTCGCTGATGATAAAGATGCTTTAGCATACTAGTACTGACAAGTAACAAATTTATCCTTTGCCAATTCTGAAAGCAAAGTATTACAATAAACTCTCAAGATGAGATATGGGGTATTATAAGTTATACGATGATCGGCCATGAAAGTTCCAAACCCCTGGCGAAGGATTTTACGTCACAGCCAACTACTGTGGCACCATGAGACAGATGAATTACGATCCTGATTAGTAACTCCATCACCAGGCAAGTGTTGTGCACGACCCGTTGGTAAACAAAGAAACAAGTCTGTTTCTGCTCAAGGCAATAGACGGCAATATCGATGTTGCATTCTTAGGAAAATTTTCAACCCGACAAACTCATTTTTTGAGCTCTTATCTACTTAAAAAAAACCGAATTGTACGCGATGATCTACGTGGAAAAACAATTTCTAAGACTTTGTACTCTTCAATCAAACTGCTTAAATCCTCTGGAGGGTCGGCAACAAGGAAAGTGCTGAGTAGTCCGAGAAAAGCTGTTCAATCTGCTTGTACAAAAGCGGAACGACCGAATATTAGAGTAGGATAGGAGGAGATGAACCGGTGCACCAAAAAGATCGGAGCAGTTGACTATTCTCACCGTGTAATGACTGGAGCAGTTGAAGTTGGTTGACAGGGAGGAAATCGAGAATGGTTTATGAAGCTTATTCGAGAGTGAAGACTTTGCAATCTTCCCCATCCTCCTAACACTTCTGACCCGACAACTGACAACCTTAAGATGCGCTAACAACCCCTTAAACTATCAGCATCTCATGGCGGCTTCAATGGAAAAAGTAGCATCTCATCGGATATTCTTTGACGATTCTCATCATGTAATGACTGATCTAAATGAGGTCACATTTAGGAGGGAGCAGTTCCTGATTCTAATCGATTCTAGGTTCCATCCAAGTTTCACATGAAATGTGGAACTTACTCGTCGCAATAAATTTTACAAAATTTTTGAACCTGAAACCTATTTTGCATACCTAAGAACTTAAAATATACTTTGTCATAGATTCTAGGGTCAATTCCTCGGTTTACCAACATTCCACTTGTAAATTTTATTGAACAATTGCAATAAATCATTACCACACATAATTATCATTTGCTACAATCCACTTGTTGTAACTAGGGGTGATAGGGTCCAGGGTGGGTAGGGTCCAGACCTGGATCCTATACCCAACCCTATTATAACCGGTTCCTCTTTTTTAGACCATGTACACTACCCTGTTTTTATTGGACCTTATTTTAGACCCAACCCTGTTTTTCCGATCCGAGAACAGGGTCAATCCTATTTTCATTGGAACCTGTTTTGCAACCGTTTAATATCATATACGGCTTCGAATTTTACATTAATTAGCGAAAAAACAATAATATAATTCTCCTAACATTATAAGACAAAGCAAAAATCCTAAGAATGCATAAACATTAGCAACAAATATGGATATAATATTTGTCTCATTCCTACAAATACTTCTAATATGACCTAATGTGCTTACTTATGTGTATGTGACAGAGCTCTTATTAAAATGACATCTTTCTTGAGTTGGACTGAGAATGCTTTAATTAGTGCTACAATAATTAGTAGCATTTGTCCTGCGACTATAGTAATAGTTGAAAGTGGGACCATTAAAAAAGAAAAACAATACATGAGAACAGTTCTTTTTAATAATTCTTTCAAAACAATTCTTTCTTAACTTGATTCAAAGAGAATCTTTCTTTTTTTAACATTTCTTCAAAAACAAAGAGACTCAAAAGCATTATACAGAGAGACGATTTTTTTTTAACAAGGTAAAAACCGGTTCCAAAACCGGTCCAATTCTGGGTGGGTCTTTGCTTGGACCCTGTTCCCGGACCGGTTTCAACTGGTTCCCAAAAATTGGAACCGGTTTAACCGGGAATCGATTCCCGACCTTGTTTTTCGAGTGGTCCGGTCCGGGTAAACTAGGTCCGGTTGCACACCCATAGTTGTAACTCATATTTAGATACACGAAAAATATTAACAAAAAAAAGCCTTAATTATTATATAATGTCGGAAATGAAATTTAGACTAGTGATTTCAAATTACACCTACCATTGAAATGCCGCAAGATCACTCGAAAACATGGAACAGAAAAAAATAAAAAAACTTGTTTTAGGTTTTAGGTTCCAAGTTCCATTTCCATCGAGAACTTGGAACTTATCCATCTGAGTAAGTTTTCAATTTTTGGAACTTAAAACCTCCTTGTATACCTATATATTCTTGAACATTCTATTTCTGAAATAAATTGCATAATCCAAAACAAGGAAAACCATTTTCAATTCTTAAAGGAAGATCTCGATTACAAAAGAATTGAGCAAAATCTTTCAGATCCTAAAATTAAAAAAAGGATTGCTAAACTTGAATCTTGTATAGAAAACTCCATTTGTTCTACCATTCCTAATGCTTTTTGGTCAAGAAAAAGTCATGCAATAGGTCTTCCTTATGTTCTCTCCAAGTATTGATCAACATTTCAAACATGTTGGTCATTTCATTAACATAGTGAAAAAGAATGGCCTAGCAGTATCTCCTAGCAAAATATCTCTCTTTCAAACCAAAATCAGGTTCCTAAAACATCATATCCATCTTGGAACAATCATACCTATTGAAAAATCGATAATATTTGCTGAAAAATTTCCTGAATAAATAAAAGATAAAAACCAATTACAAAGATTTCTTAGAAGTTTGAATTATGTTATAGATTTCTTTCCCAATATCAACATAATTTGCAAACCTCTCCATCAGAGGCTTAAAAAAGATCTCCCTCCGTGGACTAATATCCACATTGATGTTGTTAAACTGATCAAGAAAAGCATAAAAGAAATTCCTTGCTTACACCTTGCCAATCTTTCTACATTCAAAATTGTTGAAATTGTTGCTTCTGAAATTGGCTAGGAGGAATTCTCAAACAGTCAAAAGACAGCAAGGAATAAATTGTCCAATTTATTTCCAAACACTGGAATGACTGCCAAAAGAATTACTCCACTCTAAAAAAGGAAATTCTTGCTATAGTTTTATCTATCTCCAAGTTCCAAAGAGATCTTTTGAATCAAAAGTTTCTATTAAGAATTGATTGCAAATCTGCGAAAGATGTTTTGCAAAAAGATGTAGAGAATATTGCTTCAAAACAAATCTTTGCCAGATGGCAAGCCATTTTATCTGTTTTTGATTTTGATATTGAATTTATAAACGATTCTTCAAATTCATTACCAGATTTTCTTACACGAGAATTTTTACAGGGAAATGCCTTCCAAACCCACCGGAAAAGACAAAGGCAAAGAAATTGCCCAGTTTTCGAAGACAAAGCCAAAAAATATAACCAATATCAGAAGCTGGTTACAAGCAGCCCAGCAATCTTCCAATACATTAAATACCTAGATTATTAGATCTGCCAAAGAAGAACCTTCCTTGCCACCTTCAAACCCCCCTTTTTTCCATATCCAACCTGTCCCATCAAGACGCTCTAAAGCTTCTTGAAATAGCCTTCAAATTATTGCTCATACCCCACAATCGGCCGGTTTATGAACCAAATTTCTCTAAAAAAAACATCCCAACCAAGGTACGGCCTTTCCAAATGAATCATAAGGTCATGAATTTTTGTCAAAAAAAAATTCAAGAACTTCTTGATAAAAAACTCGTCAGGAAAAGCCAATCCCCTTGGAGTTGCTCTGCTTTCTATGTCAACAAAAATGTTGAATTAGAAAAAGGAGTCCCTCGTCTTGTTATCAATTACAAACCTTTGAATGATGTCCTAAAATGGATAAGATATCACATCCCTAATAAAAAGGATTTATTGAATAGACTCCACAATTCTAAGATGGTCGTGCTATTATGGATGAAAATAACCAACCCATCCAAGATGCTGTGAATACTCTTCTATATTCCATTTCCAACATTTCATAGGTGATCCTTCACACATTCGTGATAAGAATCTAGATCTTATATCCAATATGAAGTGTAAATCCCTCAGAGAATTTAGGGAATACAAAGATATTTTCTTCCAAAGAGTTCTTCTCCGATCTGATTGTAACCAACCCTTTTGGAAAGAAAAATTTGTTGCTAGTCTTCCTAAGCTTATAGAAGAATAAGTTCGCGATAAGATAAGGGAAGAACATAGCGGACAAATCCCTTATGATCTCATTTCTTATGATGAACTAGCTTCCTATGTTTATAAAATTGGAACACAATTGTGTACCAACATACGTCTTCAAAAACAACTCAAAAAAGAGCAAAAAACCTCAAACAAAGGTTTGGAAGGCTTTTGTGCCCAATATGACCCATCTTTTATAAATCCAAAAAATACAAAATCTTCTAAATCCAAATATTCGGACAATTATTTTAAAAATTGCCCTCAATATTCTTCGAAAAAACCTAGGAGAAATTTCAATAGATCCAATAGATCTTTCAATAAGGATAACAAAAGACAGAATTTCAATAAGACAAAAAAAAATTCTTATAAAAACATTGAATGTTATAATTGTGGTAAAAAGGGTCACACTTCCAAATTTTGCAAAATTAACAAAAAACTTAATGAATTACATCTCGAAGAAGGAACTTTTAATAGTCTTCTCCAAATCATGGCAGAAGAAAATAGTTCTTCAGATGATTCTAATACAGAAGATGGCCTCCAAGTTAATGACATCGAAACCTCTTCAGAATCCGATAAGGATGACTATCAAGATTCCTTTGAAATAAATGTTTTGACTGTGGAAGAAGAAATTCTTTTGCAAAAAATCGACCAAATCCAAGATCCCGAAGCTAGGGTAAAACTTCTTAATAGCCTCCAACCTTCCATGGCACCCATACTTCAATCCAATATCCCTTATAACCTTTCTACCATTTTGGATAGAGGAAAAAATGTTGTTTCTCAACCTATTTCTATAAATGATCTTAATCATGAGATTAATGATCAAAAATTGGAAATTCAAAACCTTAAAAATACCCAAATTGAAATGCAAAAGGAGATATTAGAAATGAAAACTAACTTTTTAAAACAAAATGAAGAAGATCCTCTTAGCCCTAAAGATGCAGATTTTTACTTTTACTTTCAGAAATAACAAATAGAAAATGGTTAATTCATATTTCCATAAAAATCAATAAAGAATTTGTGTTAAATACAACAGCCCTTTTTGATACTGGAGCAGATCTTAATTGTATAAAAGAAGACCTTATACCTATCAAATATTTTGAAAAAACCACTCATTCACTCAAAACAGCATCTGGTGATAGGCTTCAAATTAATTATAAGATCCTAGAGGCGGAAGTCATAAAGGATAATGTTTCTTACAAAACACCTTTCATTCTAGTCAAAAATATTAAACAAAATGTCATACTAGGAACCCCTTTCATAGGATTAATACAACTTTTCACCGTTGATGAAAAAGGAATCCAAACCCAATTTTTAAATAGAAAAATTGTTTTCAGGTTGAGGTAAGCCTGAATCATTCCCCTTTGAGTGTCAAAAAACCAAACGGAACAATGACTCTTAGTGAGGTGGCAATTCAACCTACAAAAGCAACCCTTCCAAAATCAAAGTTTTTTGATAAAACAAATTATCAAAATATTTGCACTGTTGAAAATGGTTTTTATGATGAAGACTCAATTATTTTTGCAAAAAACATGTTTTCTGATAAGTTTAATTATACTCCACATGATCCTTACAAAACAGTGGAGTTTTATGAAAGGATTTTGATAGAAACCAAATCTATCACTTTCAAACACTTTGCGGACAAAAATCATATCAATTACTCCATGGCTAAGATTCACAAAATCATTCATCCTATCATGTGGAAACCCACTCCCACAACCACGGTCAAATTCGATACCAAGATCACCGAAGCCATTCCATACAGAACTTCTTATTCATATTTTGATTACCAGTAAGCCTGGTGGAATACTTTCCTCAGGAAAAATGCCAATAACTCTCATACATGGCTGATCTTTTTCAAAGATTTAAATACTCGCATGATACCCTTCTGGTTCATTCGTTGGTGGGAACATTTTGGACTCATTAGTGATATTTTGCACCCTTGGGTGCAACCCAGTTTCAAACTCTTCTCTAGCAAATATAAACCTCCTTCATCTGAAGAAAGATTCCCTAAATTGATACTCTTTTTCATATACTTCGGAGTATCATGGATTATGGCATGGAACTTTGAATACAAAAGGGTCGTTGAATTAGACACTCTTATATTGACCCGAAAATTCAGAGTAAAGTGGTGGGATGGTTTTAAATTTTTTGATAGGGTAAGTGAACAATCGGTCACAGACTGGTTGAGCAAGAGAAACCCTAGCCAGAATTGTTCTAATATCCTCTCCACTGAAGGAGTTACCATTTTCCTCCATGATAAGGGATTCGTTTTATCTAAATTGGCTTCAGCTCAGTCTCAAGATCAACTCAAGGGACTTTTAAAACAGGCAATAAGCGAGCTGGAAGATTCAAGCTCTTCCCACTCTCACCATAGTGGCAACACCAATGAAGATGATTGCTATGGCATCAATTTGGCAGAAGATGAAGACTAAAAAGTAAAGGTGGGACAACCAATGCCAAAGAATTCATCACGTGGTTCTACTCAAATATTCCATAAATTCTGCACAAAGACTCTCACTGAATCTCTGTACTCTTTAGGTCAAATCAGATTCCATAAGTTCTGTACAAAGACTCTCACTGAATCTTTGTGCTATTTAGGTCAAATCAGATTCTATATTTTGAAATTTGGTACGTTTTCTCACTGTATCACTGTGCACTTTCAGTTCAATCAAGTCACTTTTTACTGTAGACAAATAGTAATTACTCATGAACACACTGTTCACCTTTTGTCTGTAGTAAGTAATATCTCCTTTAAATAGACCTTTGCATAGAAGAAGAAGGCAGGCTTCAAACAACTTAGAGAGCCCTTCTACTTCATTCTTACCTTCATCCCAAGAACTCCCTCATCCTGAAGAAGCTCTTCACTTCTCTTCACTTCTCTTCACTTCTTCATCCAACAACCGATCCTCTTACATTTTCTTTCAAGATCAATAACCAAAGTACTTGGTTCTGATCGGTCCTTGGTAAGATTTTTATATTTCCATCTTACCGTTCTATTATCATAAACCCCTGTTAGATCAATGGTTATAAACCATGTTCATGGTTTGTGAATCATGAGATCTTTTCAATATTGCACTTGTATTTCTTATGCAACTTTAAATATCTGTACTTGTGACTTTCAATTAATGCAATACTTCATTTAAACGAATTACGAACAATTTGTTGGGGGACATGGTTTTCCAACTCCCATTGTTCGGGAAGGGTGACTTGGCTCTATTGAATAATTCTGGGAATAATAGTATTGGCTCTAGAAATGTCAGTTTGCAAAAGAAGTGTCTCTCTTTTAGGATTGATTTTAAAAGCTTTACTGCCAAAGGCAGAGTTCATTACTTTGTAATAAACTCTGTAGATAATAGAAAGAGGAATGGATCCTTCCGCTATAGAATAATTGTGAGTTTTTATTTGTAAAGTAAGGGATTTTAAAATGTTTTTATCTTTAAGGGAAACTGTAAGACCGGGGTGACTATCAAAATGGATTGGACCGTTGCAGAGACTAGTCTCTACAGTTCCAAGGATGGAGTTATCATATTTTAAAAGCCTAGCGTCTCTTAGGACTAGGAGTAAAGAAGTGTCTAAGCCTTCTTTAGTAAGGGGTTTAGCCCCTACTTGGACAAGGCCGATATGAATATAATTCCATTTTTGAGCATGTTTCTTTATAGAATCTTTATTCAAGAGTTGTATGGAAGAGAAAAAATTTGAAAGGGAAACATCACGTTCTTCAGTAGCAATAACGTAGTCATTTTTCTCGAAAATCTTCCAATTAGAATGCTCATAAATCTGAGTAATTTTTACTTTAGGGATGATCCAATTTTCTATAGATTTATTAAAATCTTCTATGCTAATCTCTTCTCTATTTATAGGACCTTGATCTAAGGACATCTGTGATATAGAACTAGAAGAAGACATGGATCTTCTTAATAAGTTCATTGGCATGAGACTACTTTCTTCTCCCTATGGTTCGATAACTGATGCTGACCAACGGTCTCACTACCCAACTTGGGTTTTATTGTCGGGACCACAATAGACACGTAAAGAACCTAGGAAGAATTCCACGAAGGTAAATTGTCTCAAGTGTCAAAATGAATTTATAAAGTGACTATATAGTTCTAGAATATAACTATATATATTCTAGAATATAGAACGGTTCTCAGCTTACCTGCCCACCCCTAATCACGTCTATAACTTCATTCAACCCAAACCCGAAAAATTTTGCTAGATCGGGTCGGATCTTTCGATTTGAATCGTGATCCACCATTTCCCCCCTTGCGTTGGCCCAACCCATATTTTCCATAAGCCCGTGGTCCCTCCCCAGCCAGAGTCGCCTCCCGCCATTCCGACAGCTCCCTCCGTTTTCTCTCAGTAATTTCATCAAACACTTGGCTTGCTGCAGCGCACAGGGGACCGCCATGAATCCACCTCCAAACCTCCCCTTCCTCCCCTTCTCTGACATGGTAGAGTCTAGTGTCAAAGTCTAGTGTCAAGCTCACTGTCTCTTTCTGTCTTGGTTCCATGAAATAAGTTCGTCACAATAATCGCAAAAGTAGTAGATGGTGCAGAAAACAACAGTCTTATTATACTGAAAGCAATACAAGATGTGACAGAAGGAAACTCTCTTCATACTTGAACTGGGAACTTCATCAGAAGACTAAACAACGGTCTTATTATACTGAAACCAATACAAGATGTGACAGAAGGAAACTCTCTTCATATTTGAACTGGGAACTTCATCAGAAGACTTAAGGTAATAGTTTTTTTTAATCAAGTACACATAGATGACAACATCATCGGATGCATTTCTCAGGCTAATTACCAGAACTTCTTCTGAAGTGTCTCAACCAACTTCTCATCCACCTGGAACCCCTTGGCCAGAACCTCGGGCGAAATAGGTGGCTTTGCATTAAACAATGCATTGGCTACAGTGATGATCCCTGGGTTTTGGCTGCTTAGACTAGAGATCGCAACTGCATTGGTCTTTCCAACATTGAGCTGGAAGTGAATCATCCCGATCGGGAAAACAAAAACGTCTCCAGGATGGAGGACTTTCTCAAAGAAAGTATTGTTCAGTTGGTTGGACGTGACAAAGCCTAGATAGAGGGTGCCCTCCAGGACGTGCAACATCTCGGTGCCACGAGGGTGAATGTGCGGAGGATTTAAACCACCTATTCCAAAGTCAATACGAGCCATGGAAATGCCGAGAGTGTTGAGTCCTGCTAGCTGGTCCGCGAACACCGGGGTGACTGTGGAGCCCACGGGATTGGCTGTGCTTCTAGGAACTTGGAGGCCGGAAAAGAGGAAGTCGTCTGCTGTAGTAAGACTGGGGTTCTTGCAGAACTTTCCATTCACAAACACTGCATGGAGAGGAGTTTCTGTTAAGAGGAAATTGTTGCTGACGTATACCGTTGAGGCACATCCTAGGATACAATAAGGTCGCACCAAGAATGAGAAATGTCATCTTTTTGTTTACTTAAGTGCCTTGTTTTGTGTGAAATTAGGGTAGTTGATGTCCTGTTAAAAAAAATTTATTGTAATGCCTAACTAACTTCCCCCGTGCACCCATTAAGAGCGTCAGTCTTAAAGGAGGACTACTCTGAAATCTAGAGCAAGGTGTATGAACTCGGAGTGTTTTACCAAGCAAGGGGAAGATAAGCTTACAAGCATTGTCGGGTTCTGTGACTCCCACACAGATGTCCTGCAGGGGACTTGGGTCATAGGCGTCGGCGAAGGACAGCACCAGAGCCAAGAGTGCAAAACTGGCGGAAAGTCGAACGTTCTTCGTCATTTTCTGTCTTTTTTCTTTTTTTCTACTCTCAAGTGCTCTGCTGGATGCGAACACTTGCTTCAAAATGATGCCTATTTATGGTTGCCAGACCTCATGCACATCTCATATTTTTCTCCACAAAGCACAGAAACATTGACAAAACGAAACGTCTTAGCAGTTAGGCCATTGTCCATTCATATTCGAGTCGGTGCAGTTTTTCCAAAAGCTACACATGAAACTCAATTGATTTTCTCATCCTTAACTTGCATCACCTCAATAACCGAACGCGAAAATGCCACTCACTATTTCTGCTTCATATGTCAATGCAATCTGATCTTTCCTAGTTTTTAAAGATCTCTGTCACTCTACCACACTTGACTGGGAGTCATTCCAACACCGAGTCGCTGATGATATAGATGCTTTAGCATACTAGTACCGACAAGTAACAAATTTATCCTTTGCCAATTCTGAAAGCAAAGTATTACAATAAACTCTCAAGATGAGATCTGGGGTATTATAAGTTATATGATGATCGGCCCTGAAAGTTCCAAACCCCTGGCGAAGGATTTTACGTCACAGCCAACTACTGTGGCACCATGAGACGGATGAATTACGATCCTAATTAGTAACTCCATCACCAGGCAAGTGTTGTGCACGACTCGTTGGTAAACAAAGAAACAAGTCTGTTTCTGCTCAAGGCAATAGACGGCAATATCGATGTTGCATTCTTAGGAAAATTTTCAACCCGACAAACCCATTTTTTGAGCTCTTATCTACTTAAAAAAACCGAATTGTACGCGATGATGGACGTGGAAAAACAATTTCTAAGACTTTGTACTCTTCAATCAAACTGCTTAAATCCTCTGGAGGGTCGGCAACAAGGAAAGTGCCGAGTAGTCCGAGAAAAGCTGTTCACTCTTTTTGACAGTACAAAAGCCGAACGACCGAATATTAGAGTAGGATAGGAGGAGATGAACCGCTGCACCAAAAAGATCGGAGCAGTTGAAGCTGGTTGACTGTAAGGAAATCAAGAATAATTCATGACGCTCGTTTGAAGTACTTACTTAAGTTAATGATATCTAGGGGTGTCAAATGGGTGGGTCGGGTTAAGTTTAGATCGGGTCGAAAATGATCCGACCCACATTGATCCATTTAATCCGTTTTGACTCATTTTCATGCAATGCAAATTTGATAACCCATACCCAACCCATACCCGGCCCATATTACCAACACATATTAATATTTAACTTAATTTAAGAAAATTTACTCCCACTTATTTAGTCCACTTTAAACTTTTCACATATAAATTATTTGAATAAAAATTTCACATCAAATTTATAAAGTAAATTAAATAATAAAAATTTAGTAAATAAAAAAATGTGGATACCTCTAAATTGAAATAGTTTTTGGAAAAAAATTTAAAAAAAAATTGATTTTTTAATTATTATTGAGTGAACCTCATCGGATTGGCAACGGAGGTCGAGAACGCATAGATGGGGGATGGAAGGAGAGAAATGATGGATATACCTAATAATTCACTCAATCCATATTTGACTCATATTTAACTCTCACTTGACCCATATTTGACTCATATTTAACTTCCACTTAATCCATATTTGGCCCATATTTAACTTTCACTTGACCTATATTTGACCCATTTAACTAAAAGTGGGTTATAATATGAGTTTATAACCCATATTGACACCTCTAATGATATCGTACTGAATATCCATTTTACGCAATGCTTGAGAGTGGACAGTTTGTCATCTTCCCTATTTCCTAGACACGTGAACCGACGACCTTAACATGCCCCAACAACCCTTAAATTATCCTCATCTCATGTGGACTTCATTTTCACCTCGTGGGATGTTCTTTGACTATTCTCACCGTGTAATGACTGGAGCAGTTGAAGTTGGTTGACCGGGAGGAAATCGAGAATGGTTTATGAAGCTTATTCGAGAGTGAAGACTTTGCCATCTTCCCCATTCTCCTAACACTTCTGACCCGACAATTGACAACCTTAAGATGCGCTAACAACCCCTTAAACTATCAGCGTCTCATGGCGGCTTCAATGGAAAAAGTAGCATCTCATCGGACATTAAGTTTCACATGAAATGTGGAATTTACCTGTGACAACAGATCTTACAAATTTTTTGAACCTGAAATTTATTATGCATACTCAAGAACCTAGAATATACTTGTTACAAGTTCTAGGGTCAATTTCTAGGATTACCAACATTAAACTTGTAAATTTAATTGAACGATTGTAGTAAATTATTATCACACATGATTATCATTTGCTATAATCCACTTGTCGTAACTCATATTTAAATACACGAAAATATGAAATGTTAATAAAATAGAAGCCTTTAATTATTATATAATGTCGGAAATGAAAATTTAGACTAGTGATTTTAAATTACACATACCATTGAAATGCCACACGATCGCTCGAAAAATGGAACAAAAAAAAATAAAGAAACTTGTTCTAGGTTTCAAGTTCCAAGTTTCCATTCCATCGAGAATTTGGAACATACTCATCTAAATAAGTTTTCAATTTTTGGAACCTAAAACCTCCTATATATTCTTATATATATTCTAGAATATAACGGTTCTCAGCTTACCTGCCCACCCCTAATCACGTCTATAACTTCGTTCAACCCAAACCCGAAAAATTTTGCTAGATCGGGTCGGATCTTTCGATTTGAATCGTGATCCGCCATTTCCCCCCTTGCGTCGGCCCAACCCATATTTTCCATAAGCCCGTGGTCCCTCCCCAGCCAGAGTCGCCTCCCGCCATTCCGACAACACCCTCTGTTTTCTCTCAGTAATTTCATCAAACACTTGGCTTGCTGCAGCGCACAGGGGACCGCCATGAATCCACATCCAAACCTCCCCTTCCTCCCCTTCTCTCCCCCTAACCCGAACGCCACCTTCTTCCCTCCTCATCCCCAGCAAGTCCCGCTGCCTCCTCCGCCGCCGGCTCCTTCTCTCGCCGCCGCGCTCTCCTCCCTCGACCGCCTCATCGCCGCATCGGCTCAAACCCTAGACTCCCACTCCGCCCTCCTCCCTCTGAAAACCCAAGTGGGCTCCGATCTCGTCTCTTGCCCTTTCAACCCTCACCACCGCATGCCTCCCGAAGCCCTCTTTGGTCATTACCTCGGCTGCTCGGCCCCTCTCGATTTGGGTTCCTCCCTGCAATCTCTCAATTACCCGAAAACCTTGGGGTCCTCGGAGGACAACCCCCGGTTCGCCGGAGCGGTGGGCGGTCCCGGCAGCGAGCTCTGCCTCGCGTTGGACGGTTACGGCGATTTCAGGTCTAATTTTTTCTACGAGGATTGTCCCGGTGCCGTTGTTTTTCCCATCGAGGATAGTGATAGTGGGAGGACTTTTACGTTACCTGGTTTTCTGTTGATTGAATGCGGTAATTTTGGTACTGATGGTAATGTGGGTATTGAAGAAGTTGAGAATTTGTGCGTTAGTGTTCCGCCCTCGGAGTTGTGGAGCATTCAGAGAGAAGTCGAGGCATGGAGTGATTATCCGAATGGGTATTCGTACAATACGCTTAGGGTGATTTCGGGGGTGGGGTTGGTTCAAGTGAGTGCTTTGAGGAGATGGGTTATTGTTAATTCTCTGCGATTTGGCGTGGTTATTGATGTGGCCATGGGGGATCATATTGTTATGCTGTGTACTTTGTGTTTGAAAGCGATTGTAAGGGAAGGTGTTAGTTTGCTGAAGACAAGGGATTCGAAAGGGAATAAAGGGAGTTCAGGTGAGTTTAAGTGTCCCAATTTGATCCAGGTTATGATGTGGTTGGCATCTTGGATTTCTGTTTTGTATGGCGAGGTGAATGCAAAGTTCTTTGCTATTGACATGCTTAAGAAGTGCTTATTGGATGCTGCGTCACATTTGCTACTGGACTATTCCGAGCAGGAGGATGAAGCCAGTGATAAAAATGAAAGCAATCATGAAAGAGATGCTGGCGGTATCAAGAAGCAGCTTGATATTGAAGTGGATGGAGTAGACGGAACAGTGGTTGGAAACATCAATAAGAAGGTGATTTTTGTGTCCCAGGTAGCTGCTGCTGTTGCAGCATTGCATGAGAGATTCTTACTTGAAGTAAAAATCAAGGCATTACGGCATTCTCAACAGCCTTCTAGATACCAGCGGTGCGTTGATGCTCTCATTTTCTTTTTATATCAAGGCTCTCAATATTCTTTTGCTTTCAGCAGGCAATTCCTATGGAGATCATGGCCATATTAAATAAAATTAGGCTTGACATGCCATAAAATTATCTCTCTGGATTGAGATATTCAGTAATGATAACTTTAGTGCTCATAAAAGAACTTCTGTTGCTTTGATCATTACTATGGCAACTTGATAATATGACCTGGCCTGTCCTATCACGAGTCCTGCAAGTCAGAAATTAGAATTTATTTTCAAATGTCTTCCTGCATATTTATGCTTTCCATTAGCCATGCTTCCTCCCAAAATTTGCTGGTGTCATTACTGTTTTTCAATGATTTAGTCTGTATAGTAACCATCATTTCTGCTTAACAAAGGCTTTTTGATATATTGTTTAGTATTCTCCTTGGATTATCCTTTGAGGAATTTTCTTTTATGTATAGAATGATTGAGCATGCTGATATAACCAAGAAAGCCAATGAGGAGCGTGAAAAACGTCCTGATTACAAACCTATCATAGATCATGATGGGCTTCCTCGGCAGTGGTCATCTAATCAGGTGTGTAGAAGCAGTTCAAAGTAAATGTCCATTGCTTTCAGAAAGAACAGGCAAAGCTGTGCAATGGCTCCTAGCTTTAAAAATTTGGTTCATTCACCTCCCCTGCCTTCCTTATCATAATTATGTTCTTGTATGATTAAGGAAACGGGCAAGGGAAAGACCAGAGAGGAACTATTGGCTGAAGAAAGAGATTACAAGCGCAGAAGAATGTCATATCGTGGCAAGAAGTCAAAGCGCAATATTTCTGAGGTAAGCAGCAAAATCTCTGCTAAGTTTAAATTATTTGTATTCGGATGGTACAGGAGCTATATTTGAGAATCTGAGAGTTATCCATGATATTAGTACTTGTGAAATTTATTTTACATTTTCCCTTTTGCTTTCTCCCAAAAAGTTTTTACCTTTTGTGAGAACATCCGTATTAACGGCTGAATCTGTCGTACTTTGACTCCGAAGGTGATGAGAGATATAATCGAGGAATATATGGAGGAAATTAAGCAAGCTGGAGGTATTGGATGCTTCGAGAAAGGTGCTCCTGTTGAGATTCACTCAAATGAAGTACCTTCATCAGATGCAATTCCAGCAAATGGCACCTTTGAGTTGCATTATGAAAGTGAAGGGTACCCTGTTTATCCTCAGAGAGGATTAAGGACTAATCATGAAGTCACATCTACTTCTAATGTCATTGAGGATACTTATTCCGAACATGGAAAGTCTAGAGGAAGGTATTTTCATGAAGATCAACACAAGAGTACTGGAGTGTACAAGCGTGATAGACATTATTATTCCCAAAGTCCAGAAAGGAGTGCTCAAAGTGTTTCACATAAGCATACTAGACATAGAATAGAAAGAGAAGATGCAGAACTGACTAGATTAAAAAATCAAGAGATCAAAAGGTCGTACTCTGGAAGATCCACCCGAGGCGAGGACAGATCATCTTCTAGAAGTGATGTCGGCAGGAATGACTGGAATCGAGATTCCAGAGACAGAAGGCGGCGAGAGACTCATGGAAGACATAATTCAGACTTCCCGCTTCATGGTTTTGAGGATAGATATGATCCTTCCAAGTCAGATGACCGATCTGAAGAGTAGACTTTAGTGCTTGTAAATGAAGTAGCTGCTAGAACAAGGTTAATAGTGAAAGGCCAAAGGGAAATAACCTCTTTAAGGAATTTTTATGAGGTTCTCTCCTTGTCAGGTATGTTGTTCAAGTCCTCTAGTAGGATCTGGGATCGAATTTTTAAACTGTTGTTTTTTTGACTTAGTTTATGTGCATTTAATTTGCAGTATGAAGTCATCAGGCTTCCGAGATTTAGATCTACCTCTGTATCCTCCTTTGTATCCTCAATTGTCTTTGCTGTTTCTTAGATGTTCTTTCATTGGTTTCTATTTATACTTTTATCTTGGGTGAAAGATCATGTTAATGATTGTCATACTTTGACTATTCTTTCATTAATTTCTGACCAACTTGAATAGATTAGAAAATTTCCTTACGTTTCCAACAACTTGATCACGGTTTCAATTAGATTCTTACCAACTTGCCGTGATATTTAATGTCTCAGTTCATGCAAGTAATAGTGTGTATCATGCAAATGTGAGTTGGAGTCTTTCCTTTTTGGGGGGATTTTATCGATTGGTTGAATGAAGTTGTGATCAGCTACTTTTGAACCCTCTTGGGAGCAGAAGTTTATGCAGAAAAAGCCTCCCTTCAGTTTCCAATCAATTGAAGTTCAAATTTGATGGATGGCATAAGCTGATGGTTTTTGCAGGTTGTTTTCATTGTCTACCTCAAAAATGAATATGCAACTCACAAATGCCACGTGGTGCAGCTGCTAAGTTTCTTTGACAGGTGATGCAGAGAAGTTGCAGTGGCTCATTTCTTTTCTGATTCAAATTTGATCTTAGAATTGAGGATGAGGGGAGAAACTTGTTAAAGATTTGGACAAATTGAACGGCAGCCATCAGATACTCTAGAAAAGATGATGTTTCTACAATGAGGATACAGGTGAAAAGTATGGAACCCCCTAGAAAGTAGGTAGATCCTCTCGGAGAAGATCTTGACTACTCGCATCTTGCTGAAATAGATCAATTTCATCTGAGCACTCCATAAGGTGTGTGATAAGACTTGATTCTCGTGTAATCACATACTTTTAGAGGAACTCTATGTTGTGTACTCGAGCAGACCTATTTTGGATTGAGTTGGATGTTATTGTTTAAATACAAGAACTCGATATGTACCAGCAGATCATGCAGCCTTGATGAACTCGAGTATCAGGGTTCTGTGATATTCTGTATTCTAGGGCTGTAATCTGCTGAGCAGCACCACAAGTTTCCACCCTGGTTACTCCCCCCACAGTGTCTGTCGGGTCAGCCCTGAATCATTGGAATGTTCTGCCAATTGGTTCTTGCTGGTTGGACTTGCGCTAAAGTAGTGCTCTTCACAAATTGATCAAAAGGGTGATCTATTCTGTGGGTGGGCAATGTCGCTGGTGGTAGATGAAGAAACTACGAATTGAGTAAGCAGTTTTGCTCTTTGTTGGCCGTGGTGACTTGGTGATAGTACTGTGAATCCTTCGTATTTTTATATCAGTGGGCAAGTTCTTCAAACAACTCATTGGTGGAGAATGAATGGAAGTCAAAACTGAAGAAGTGGCTTCAAATTGCTTCTGATGACAAAAAAACATCCCTTAGTAATCGAATTTTCCATCCATGGCTTATGACTTAAAAACACTTTGAATTGAACAAACATATTCATGAAAGGGTGGGCTCATAATTTTAGGATCAACATGTTCGGGTGTTGCGCATAATCAGAGTTTGCTAGTTACGAATTAGGCTTGCATGATATTATCATTGATAGTAACACTAATCGATCAGTAAAGTGTGGTGGAATTGAAATATAACCGAAAGAGAAAATGTCATTTTATCTTCTATAAAAATAGATGAAGGAAGGGTTTTTAGGTGTATATATATGTGCCCAGTACATTCCTCCTTTCATTGTTTTCTTCATTCTATATTGGAAAAATAACACAAGTGGTTCTTGAATTTTGGCTAAATATATAATGTGGTTTCTAAATTTTTAATGTGCTTAATGTAATCCTTGAATTTAGCGAAATATGCAATATAATTTTTGAATTTCTAATTTATTCAATATGATCTTTGAACTTGTTATGCATATTTAGTTTAGTCTTAGATTAAATATGAAAACATTCAATGTTATCTTGAATTTGAATTAATGGAAAAATAATATTGGATCCTTTCCTATAATCTAGGGACTAGATTGAGATTATTAAAAGTTCAAGGATCACATTGAACAAATTAAAAGTTCATAAACAACATTGAATATTTGATCAAAATTCAAGGACTATTTGTGTAATTATCCATTTTAAATCACAATTAACTTAATCCTTTCTTTTGATTTATGTTTTATTTAGAATAACAATTAGTTATCTTTATCAATAAAATTGCAAATTGCACTTTATACTGTTCATATCTATATTTCATCATCATTATAAATATCACTTTCTTTTCCTAATAAAAATTAAGTTTATCTATTTTTCTAAACAAACATTTGTTAAACATACTAAATTGGTATTCTCATATTATGGCTCGACCATATGCCGGATATAATTGCATAGGATGAACCTCTTACAATTATAACTAAGGATCACTTGAACTTTTGCTTAGGTTTATGCATTTTTGCTAATTGATTTACTCTAAGGTTAAAAACTGATACATGAAAGCAATACCAAATGTTCAATGGAATGATGTTTTAAATTGGTTATATTAATAATATCCAAAGTTTGGTACGAGATATAAATTATCAAGAAAACCATCGTATAATATTAATTTTTTCAATGCTCTATCATATCATTATATCATTTATTATAGAGTAACTAGACAAGGGTATAACATTTTCAAACCATTGTCTGAGAATTCAATTTCTAGATACGAAAATCACATATTAAATTACCTTATCTTACTTTTGAAGAATTGAATAGTGAACCTTTATGTCCACTAATTATGAAATTTCTTTTTCTCCACTAACTATATAATCTTTATAATTGTGGAGCTCTGTTTTTTGAGTTTTGATTAACCTTTATAGTTTTCTAGTTTGCGCTAATCCTTCCAATCTTTCAATTTTGACCTCTGGTTTGGCCAAATCAGCAATCCATGTTCCAACAACCAGCGACACAACATCCTCAATCAAGTCTCATCCAATCAGAGAAATTTCATCTGAAAGAAGCAGCCCCCAGTGACGTCAGCATTTCTGCTGCTCCATTTTCATATCACGGTCAACCCGAGCACATCAAAACGGATTCTCAACTGAAACTGCCAGATTACCAGAAAGGAGCCGACTCAAACCGATCACATCGCACAAAGTTCAATCCTTTCTTGGCTCTTCCCTTCTTTTCTCACATGCCCAGATTGAGTTTTCGCAAGATCCTCTCGAGTTCAAACCATTTTCTTGCTCTGTTCTTCCTTGGGGGTGGTCAGTTGGAGAGAGTGATGCAAGATGGCGAAACAGGGGACCCGGATGGAGGAGGTTCGACAAAGAGCCCTCAGGAGTTGAAGAACGAGGTGTCTAGGCTACTTGAGATGATCGTTAAAGAAGACGAGTGTACGTTAGAGACCGTCGACGAAGCTATCAGAACTCTGCAACGCTTCGCGGAGGCGAGGTGGTGGAAGACGCTGGAGAAGAAGCCTCTCGTCCAGCAGGGAATCCCCGAAGAGTTCCTCTGTCCCATTTCGAAGAAAGTGATGGTGGACCCAGTCGTTCTGGAGAATGGACAGGTTTGAGTCATTTTCTTGTGTTTGTTCTTCTTCATCTTCTCCTTTTCTTCTTTTTGGCCTCTTCCGTTTCTAGTGGCTGAGAGTTGGGTTTAGCTTTAAGTGACGTTTACAGTGGTTATGTAGTTGCTCAATGATCACTGTTTTCAATGGCGGAAGGTTTGAGTGCTCTCTCGTGGGGTAGCCATTTGAATTATGGATTGTCACGGTCATCCATTGTCTGTTCTGTCTTGCGGGAATAGCATAATTTAGGAAACTTCGCTTGGGCAATCCGGGACTATGCAGTCGCCAATTCGCTCTGTGGCAGTTGATAAGTCAGACTAGAATGGCATTCTTTTTATATTGGATACCGATCATGAATACTGGGCAGTTGTTTGGTTTTGCTCTCTCATGTGAACCATCTCAATGAGGAGGATCGCAAGAGAGAGCTGGTTTCTCTTTGGAGTTGCATGTCTCCTTCTCTGTGACCTGTGTAATCAGCAATCCTTTTTTCTTGAGATACCTTCTCAGCGAAGGTATTGTATTTGGTGCCATTAAGGATTTCACTGATTCTAGGGATAAATAAGTGAAGCATTGATTAATTGGGATATGGAATTAGTGATATTGCCAGTTCTTTTTGGCCTTTATCCGACCTTTTTCTCCTCAACCCTAGGATTCTTTGTCACAGTTTCTTCTCCTTTTTTTTTTTTTGTTTGATTTCCTGTTTCCAGACATTCGATCGCCTTCCTATTCAGGACTGGCTGAATGAGGGACGCAGGAGATGCCCTCAAACCCTGCAATTCCTTCGCGACACTAGACTTACTCCAAATCTTTTGGTCCGGAGATTAATTGTAAAATGTTGCAAGGAGCAAGGAATTGAGTTACCAAACTTGATGGAAGATGAAGGGAAGAAAGCCAGTGACGGTGACTGCAACAAAGATTATTTTGAATCACTCCTTGACAGATTGTCCCCTCCATGGACGATCAGAAGGCGGCTGCTAAGGAATTACGAGATCTGACCAACAGACAAGCCTCAGTTCGAGCGTTTTTTGGGGAATCTGCAGGGGCCCTCCAAAAATTGCTTAACCCACTTTCACCAAACAAGGTGGCAGATAATCCTGGTCTCGAAGAGGATTTGACTGCCATAGTTTTGAATCTCTCAGTCATCGAGCACAATAAGAAGCTAATGGAGGACAATCCATTTGTCATATCATTCCTCGTTGGGTCACTGAACTCCAGGACACATCGAACAAGAAGTATTGCTGCCGCAGCTCTGTCTGAACTATCGATCCTCGATTCTAACAGGCATCTGATTGGAGAAGCAGGAGCAATCGCTCCTCTGATCAATGTCATCGGAGAAGGGAACATTGTAGCTATCATCAATGCTTCTTCTGCACTGTCCAAACTGATTCATCTTGCCGAGAACATGAAGATTGCCATTCGGGCACGAGCCACCAGTGTGATATTTCAGAGGATAGTGAAACGGATCTGTGTGGATGAAATGATGGGTCTTCTTGAGTTATTGTCTCGCGACCTAGATGCTGTTGATGAGTTGAAGGTCTTTGATGCTGTTCCTCTCTTGCTCAAGGTATTAGGGGAAGACAGATCCGGACGATGCAAGGAGAATTGTCTGGCTATTCTGGACAAGATCTGTTCTTATGACCCAAACACTGTAAAGCAAATTAGGAACAACGAGGATGCCTGTGGTCTGCTCTTGACACTAAGTGTGAGCAGTACAGCGACTGCAAGGGCTCAGAGGAAGGCTTCTTCCATTGTCAAGAAAATCATGGAAGTAGCACCGTAGAATGATTAGCTCTTTACTCAGCTCATGTACAGTCACCTTTTGTGAATACCATCCTCTTTGCAGCGGCTTCAATACCAATTTTTGCCGGATTGTTACGTGGATTCTATACAGATTACAGGAATTTTTTCCCCATGCAAGGGACTTTGGATGAGCAAATACATCAAGAACAGCTTCATTTTTTACATTGAATGTACATGGATTTGACAGAGATCTAATTGATGGTGCAAGTTCTTTCTGTTAAACTCTAGTGTTGTTACATAGGAAAATAGTGGACCACATTCTCGATTTCTTTTCAATTCAATCAGAAAATCTATTGTAGATCAGCTAGGCAGATCCTTGCATGCCGATGTTTGACTTCTAGGACAATTCGCTATGTTGTCTCATACTTTTCATGGTTACCGTCTGATGCTAGGAGAAAGAATGGAGCTTCTTGGAAAAAGAAGATTTTGACAGCATACTTTTTGATCCTCGTCAGCACCAACCTTGAAGGATTATTATTGTCTTACTCTAGTTATACTTTGTTTACACCTGACATTGACAGACTTCATAATGAAATAAGATTCAGGCTACACAAGAACACTTATGTATGTCTTTAGTTTGACAGGTTGATAGAACCCTATGCCATGCCTGATCTAGTCTAGCAGGCAGAATTCCATGAAAACGAAAGCAACATTCAGCAGTTGTCATCCAACTTTTTTTTATCAATTGATTTATCTTTATCATTTTCTGCTGTCCACAGCATTAGGGAGAACTAGTTCTATTAATTTTTCAGTTTTGAGCTTTGTTTTGGCAAAATCAACAATGCACATGCAAACAACTACTGGCAGAACATCCTCAAGTCTCATCCAGTCTGGCAATTTCAGTTAACAAGAAGCCAGTGTGACATCAGCATTTTTACATGTAGTTTCTTTCCTTGAAAAAACGGAAAAAAGAAGAAGAAGAAGAAGAAAAGAAATGCCAGATCATCAGAAACCGGTTCTCAACTGAAACTGCCAAATTACCAGAAAGGAACCGACTCAAAACCAATCACATTACAGAAAGTTGAATTCCTTTCTTTGCTCTTCCCTTCTTTCGTGACATAACCATATTGAGTTCTTGCAAAGTTTGTGGAGTTCAATCATTTTTTGTTCTGTTGTTTGTGTGTTATCACTTAGAGGGAGTGATAGGAGATGGCAGAAATAGAGGACTCAGATGGAGGTTTGATGAAGAGCCCTCAAGAGTTGAAGAGTGAAGTTTCAAGGCTAGTGGAGATGATCACTAAAGAAGACAAGTGTAAGTTAGATACCACCATGAAGCTATCGAAACTCTGCAACTTTTGACAGAGTTGAAATTGAAGAAGACGGAGAAGAAGCCCCACAGCGAGCAGGGAATTCCCGAAGAGTTCCCCTTGCCCATTTCAAACAAAGTGATGGTGGACTCGGTTACTTTGGAGAATGGACAGGTTTGATTTGTTTTCTTGTGTTTGTTCTTTTTTCCTAGTGACTGAAAGTTCGGTTTAGCTTTAATTGACGTTCAAAGTGGTTCAATAGTTGCTCGAGGATCATTATTTTCAATGGAGGAGGGTTTGAGTGCTCTGTTATGGGATAGCTATTTGAATTGTGGGTTGTCATGGTCATCTATTATTAGTTCTGGTCTTGAATTTGAAACTTGATTTTATTCCTATGTCTTGTGAAATAATGTAATTTAGGAAACCTTGCTTGGACAAGGTTGCCCATTCGCTTAATGGCGGTTGATTAGTTAAACTAGAGAAGCATTCTTTGTATATTTGATAGAGATTATGAATATGGGGCTCTTGTTTGGTTTTGTTCTCTCAAGTGAACCTTCTCAATGAGGAGAATTGCAGGAGAGAGCTGGTTTCTCTTTGCAGTTGCATATCTCCTTTTCTATGACATGTGTAGTTGGCAAATATTTTTCTTGAGATAGCTTCTCTGCTAAGGTATCGTATTTATATGATGAAGGGTTTCACTGATCTATAGATAAATAAATGCAGCATTGATTAATTGGGATATGGTATTAGAGATAGTCCTTTATCCGACCTTTTTCTCCTCAACCCTAGGGTTCTTAGTCACAATTATTTCCAAATCAGGCCTGTCTGAGTGATTACCAGGCTCACATTTTGTTCTCTCTGTTTTTTTTATGTTGCTGTTTCCAGACATTCGATTGCCTTTCTATTCAGGACTGGTTGAAGAGGGCCATAGGAGATGCCCTCAAACCCTGCAACACCTTTGCGACACTAGACTTACTCGAAATCATTTGGCCCAGAGATTAATTGTAAAATGTTGCAAGGAGCAAGGAGTTAATCTACCAAACTTCATCAAGGACGAAGGGAAAACGGCCGGTGACTGCAACAAAGATTATTCTGAATCCTTGACAAAATGTCCTCCCCGGCTGATCAGAAAGCAGCTGCTAAAGAACTCCAAGATCTGACCAACAGACAAGCCTTGGTTTATGAGTCTTTGGGCGAATCTGCAGGGACTCTCTGAAAATTGCTAAACCCACTTTCCCTGACAAGGCGGTGGATAATCCTGGTCTTGAAGAGGATTTGACTGCCATAGTTTTGAATCTCAGTCCACGAGAGTAACAAGGAGCTAATGCCATTTGTTATATCTCTCCTCGTTGGGTCACTGAACTAGAGGACAGCTTAAACAAGAAGGAATGCTGCTCCAGCTGTGTCTGAAGTATCAACTCTCGATTCAAACAGGCATCTGACTGGAGAAGCAGGAAGAATCGGTCCTCTGGTCAATGTCATCGGAGAAGAGAACATTGTAGCTATCATCAATGCTTCTTCTGCATTGTACAAACTGTTTCATCTTACCAAGAACAGAAAGAATGCCATTCAGGCACAAGCCACCAGTGTGATACTCCAGAGGAGAGTGACGCATCTGTGTGGTTGATGGGTCTTCATGTGTCACTGTCTTGCAACGAAGACACCATTGAGTAATTGAGGGACTTTGGTGCTGTTCCTGACTTGCTCAAGGTATTATGGGAAAACAGACCCAACAATGCAAGGAGAATTGTGTGGCTACTCTGGATGAGATCTGTTCTTATGACCTGAACACTGAAGAAAATTATGAGTAATGGGGATGCCTGTGGTCTGCTCTTGACACTAACTGCGAGCAGCATGGCGACTGCGAGAGCTTAAAGCAAGGCTACTTTCATCATCAAGAAAATCATGCACGTAGCATCAGAGAATGACTAGTTTGTCTCTCAGCTCATGTACAGTCACCTTTTGTAGACACCATTCTTTTCCAGGCAGCTTCAAAACCAAATTTTGCCAGATTCATTACAGGAATTCTATACAGGTTAGAGGAATTTTTTCCCCATGCGAGGGAGTTTGGTTGAGCAAACACATTGAGAACAGTGTCATTTTTGAAATGGAATGTGCATGGATTTTACAGAGGTTAATTAATGGCAAAGTTCTTTCTGTTAGACTCAAGTGCTGTTACATAAGAAAAGAGTGGACCAAATCCCCGATTTCTTCTCAATTCAATCAGAAAATGCTAGTGTAGATCAGCTAGGCAGATCCTTACATGTTGCTGTTTGACTCGTTGGACAATTTGCTAGGTGTCCTCCCACTTTTCAAGGTTACCCTCTGATTCTAGGGGAAAGGATGGAGCTTCTTGGTATAAAGGAGGATTTCGAGAGCATACTTTTAGGCACTTTCTAGTCCCAGTCAGCACCAACCTCGAAGGAGTGTTATTGTCGTGCTCTAGTACTACTTTGTTCATATTACTTTCATGTTGACATAAGATTCATGCTACACAAGTGCATTTATCTTCTTCTTTTTCACTTTAACCATTTTATTACTCAATGACATGCCTGATCTACTGTAACAGGAACATTCAGCAGCTGTCCTTGTCAGCACACTCTAGGTTTAATATTTCATTAAACGAGTGACAAATGGGCATCGCCGCCATGACTTAAAACTCAAAATCTCTATTTCCTATTTCTGACTGATAATGCTCCTTTCTTTATACTACAGATTTTGACATAGGACTAGTCCCATAGCTAGCATTAAACAGCAACTTAGATGATATTAGCCGCTGTTTGAGGATATAAGTGCAGGTTTGCCAAACATTAAGGAAAGAATCCTCTTTTGGGGCTAAATGTCATTAGCAGAGGACTATTGAGCTTCTAAGTTTGAGACTGATTTTTTATAGAACCCACGTCCCATCCAGTGAGGTACGCTTAGACTCTTGCTATAGGTCAATTGATGGGTTTTGGGAATTGACACTTAAACCCTGGCGAAGAAACAATCTAGGCTTCGCATTTTCCTTTAGACAGGTGAAGAGGAACGGCAATAGTGTCAAACTCAACGCTCGGAGTTTTGTGTCAAGTGCCATTGTTGTTTAGTGCTTTATGAAATGTGGGGATCATATTAATCCTTGATCATTTTGATTTTGACCAGCAACATAGTTAACTATTCTAATTATAAGAAGACTGCTTATACCTTTATCCTTTCAATTCAGTCAACCAAACCGACCCTTCTGGTGATGAAAGCTTATACCTATGCACTCAAGATACATCCTCAGAAATGAAAAGGAAGAAACTTTAGTCATAGACACCCTGGGCAAAATTTTCCTTTTTATCCCATGAAAAGAAAAGGAAAAGATGGACAAGAAAGAGCACGTTTAAGATCCACACTGGGGATTCTACATTGATATTACTGAGTCTTGACTAGCCATTTCAAATCATACAAAAGTTGCGTTTTCGTTTTGGGCTGAAGGAAATCGGGCCAAGTTTCCGCCTTAATGCTGCTAGAGCCGCCGATCTAACAAATGCATGGCGAGTCTTTTGAACTGAGAGTCTTGGAAATCATCCATTGTCAAGCTCTAGGCAGTACAAGCTGGGACCAGACACCTTGAGAAAAATCCCAGGACCTTTTTCTGCAGAAGAAAGCAAAAAGAAAACAGACATTTCAGCATTAATGTCACATTGAAAAAAAGACATTCTGTCTAGAACCCAACATACAACTTTATCAAGATCTGCAATAACATGGGCTGAAATTTCTCATAGAAAACATAGTCAAGATGTCAACGTTTACCAGGATTTCCACACACACACAAAAAAAAAAAAAACATGTACATATTTTCTCCTATGACAGTACCAGCAAAAAAGGTGTCTAATTTGTGAAAATTAGGAGGAAACAAGAATCGGAACTAACCCTCTTGGTGGTGTGGAGGAGATGAGGAGGGATCTTGTAGAGATCTTCATCAACGGCTTTCGATTTTGAAGGCTTCAACTTCATGGGCAACTCAAGATGATGATGAAGAAGATGATGATGATGATGGGCCTTGTCTTGTGACTGTGGCATGAGGCGTTGCTTCCTCGGAGGTTCCTTCATCTCACAAACAACTCTCCCTGTTTTTCTCTGCTCCTTCAGTTGCACGTTTCGCTTCTCGCTCGTTCTCGCCTGCACGAGATATATTCGCACGCAGTTCAGACGCACGGTATAGTTTCTCGACACGCACAAAAAAGAAAAAGATCTCATGTTGGATCAATGGCCTGAACAGAAAGAAGAGTCGAAGTCTGAACCTTTTTATGAGGAGCCATGGAGCGAGAGAACTTGTGCTCATCATCAGCAGCAGCGACCGCATACAAGTCGCCGCTCCTGCGAGCGCGATCAGATTCTCCGGAAGAAGAGCTGAATCGAAGCAAGCCCGCCTGCCTTGCGCACTCGAAGTACTGCGTTATCGGCAGTTCATTTGCATGGTCCCAGTCACCAAATGCCGGTATCTGCCCACTTTTCCGACAGTAGTACTCCTGGAAAAAAGCGAAAAGACCGTGAGAGATTGCGCGTGAAAATGCAAGAATGTTTCAAGAGCAACGACAGAAAGTTCAAGGGTTGTGGAGAATGGGCCCTCACATCCATTGGCGGTGGTTGTTTCACAGCAGCAGTAGCAGAAGAAGATGAAGAGGAAGCGGTAGCAGCCAAGAAAAGGTTGGAACTTTCTGAGCTTCTGTTGGGGAAAAGGTTGAACCTTTGGGTGCAAGAGAAGGCCTAAAGAAAGCTGTGGGGCTCGATCTTCCTTTTTAACTCTGCATCGGATTTTCTTTTTAACTTTTTCTTTTGGGGTCTGAGTTAACTATGGATTAAGAAAGGCTTCCTTGCTTCAGGTTCTGGCCCTAGTCCCAAGGTCCAAAGGGCGGGCGTAGCTAGATAGATAGATAGAAGGATAGATGTGAAAGAGGCTGAAAGTCTAGGCTGCACTGCTCAAAACAGGAAAGAGAAATCTCCCCAAAAGAGTTACAGTAGCCCTTAACTTGAAGACCAAGACCGGACCGGACCGGACATCCATGTCCTGAGAAAGAGAGAGAGAGCATGTGGAGTTCCTTTTTTTTTCCTGAGTTCACGGCGCAGACAGCAGATTGAGGTGACCAGAGTTCTGCGGTTCCTCAATCCTCAAACAGTAGAAACATAGACTTTGCTTAGATCTCAGTGCAGCTTTTGACTCCCCCTATAAAAGTGTCCCAATCTTGTTGCCGTTCGATGGACGTATGAAATAGAAACCTGACAATTTTTTTTTTTTGCTGATTCTCTTGATCTTTTTTCTGAAAAATAGGTCTTGTTTTTTTCGCTTTTATTTACCCTCAAGATTATCGTGAATCTAAAAACCTGTCTGAGCTAAATCGAGTCAAGACAGCTAAAATGAACTTACTTAGGAGAGCACCATGCATCTAAGTATGGTACACTCTTGTTTGGCTTGAGACGAGTGCTGCCCAAGTCCACCAAATCCATATATTGAGATATACATGTAAAGGACCAAAGGCAACAGAACAGTTAGTTTAGATGGGTCCTACTTACACTCCTTAACATTTTCACTCGTGTTACTTATTATGATGAAATATGAACATATTCAATTCAAAATGTCTAGAATCATGTTTTTCTTAGAAAAATATACCGTTTTTTGAGAAAATTACATAAAATGGATATTGAAAATGTTTCTTGAAACTCATGGCATGCCAAATTGATTAACAAGTCAATTATCAAACACAAAGATTCTTTATGCAATGCAAAAGCCGATTTTGACCATTTTAAACATTAATAGTCATTTAAAAAAAAATCAATCACCTGTATAATGTTACTACTTCAACTCCTATGAACTTCCTGCACAAGTGTTACCATCGCATTACCACCGTAGCTATAGGATACATTAAGATGTTCAGACTAAGATCATAAATTCATACCCAAGCATGACACATGACAAGTTTTAACTAAGTACATGAACTCATTGACCATAGTAATGGATGCCTTTCAAATGGCTTCATAATTCAACAATTTAATTGCTAGAGATTTTTTAACCAGTGTCATCCCAAAAACACTAATTAACTAACTCAATTAAGAAAAATTAGATTTTTCGATATATTGATGGTACCCAATCATATACACAATTGATATACTAAAAATAAAATTACTTCCAATAAAATATACTTAAGAAGCATCTCGAGAGGCTCGCTAATTACGTTTCAATTGACAAATAGCATAGATTAATAGGTGCATGACTCAAAAATTTTTGGGAACGAGAAGGAAGAGAGGATCAAGCCAATCAGATTGGGGATTCCTCACATGGAGAGATGTGCAATTGACTTTGTCCAAAACGCATGGGGCCTTGTGCAATGGCCCAATGCCACCTGCCACCAGATACGACTCGCAGTTTTTTGCTGTTCCCTTGGGAATTGTTTCGATTTTTCTCTGAGTTTTTCTGATAAATAAAACAGAGTGCAACTTTTGAGTGACTGAGAAGTCAAACCGGCCACACTGACAAATTTCACAAAAATGACATTTTGGACCCACCTAGCTTATGAAAGTATAATAAAAGAAAAACATAAAATTACGCGCATGTGAAAGAACAAAACTCACGGAATATATATATTTATCAAGCAAATGAAATAGTCTTGAGCATTGAATGAACAGTGTAACTGCCTATACCAATAATTAGGACAATAATTTCATAACTATTCTAATGTACATGGCACAAATATATTTCATTGATTCTATAGTCAAGAATATTCTCATTTTCTTTTCTCAAACATACTTTCAAAAAAATAGAAAATCGAAAATGATTTTCAAGCTTTTATTTCTGATCAAAACAAAAGACTAAACAAATCCAAATTATATCAATTTATAATCTGTTTGATCCGAAGACTCATCAATAAGTTACATCAATTGCATAAGTTTATGATCAATAAATAAAGTCGATGCTTATTCTCACCATAGTCAAATTTTTGTTGCACATTAATTAACCAGCTCTAAGGATGGAACTTTTTGACCTTCCCAAAGATTCACCCCCAAAGATCCAAGTCAGAAACAAACTCATCCCAATCCCATCGGTTGCTGCTTTGCGTCAACCCAGCTGACCCATCGAACTGCAAGTCCATGCCCAGATCTCCAAGAACATTCCCATCTTCTTCAAAGAACGGAGGATTACTATTATTGAATTCAGCCTGATCAACATATGACATTTGTGGTGGTGGTGATGGTGAAGTGCCAATTTCTTCTGGCATTGGGGGATGCACCAAGCTTTGAGCTTCAAGAGCAGCTGTTGGTGGCAGTGTCCAGCCTCCTGATGATGCGTCGAAGTCCCTCTGTTGGCTGGGACTGAGCATTTCGACGTCGCCCTTTGTGTCCAAGTCGTTATCTTCATGGTTGCTGATCTGTTGGGGGTCCAGCTTCTTGCTAAGGTGACAGTTCCAGTAGTTCTTCACATCATTGGAGGTCCTCCCCGGAAGCCTACCCGCGATCAGCGACCACCTGAAAACTTAAAACCATTTCTCTGACTGGTGGCAACACTAAATTCTTGTTCTATCATGATGGTTAAAATCTAAGCAACGTCCTAGAGCCACTCTTAGAATCTAATCAAAGTCCTTTTGTGTCCACATTCTTACTGATTTCCTGCTTATACTTTTGTGTCTTGTTCCAGTCTGCGTGGCTCATTCATATCCTAGAGGCTCCTTGTCCATGCGAGCATCACACCAGAAATTAGTACAACATGCTTGGTAAGCCTTAATCACAAGCTCCAATGCAAAATGCTAAAACAAAAAACTAGTTGAAACCAAAGGCATACAGAAGTGTGCACATACAGAACCCATATAATAATATATTGGCATAAAGCCGTCCTGAATTTTGATTTTCACATTAGAGAATAGTTTTTGAATTGATTGGAGACAAATCTCTGTTGCTTGCCTGTTGCCCAGGAGATTGTGGAGCTTGATGATGAGATCCACTTCATCCTCAGTGAAACTCCCTCTCTTGATGTTTGGCCGGAGGTAGTTTAGCCATCTCAGTCGACAGCTCTTGCGGCATCGGTTCAGTCCTTAAACACAATAGTCATAGAAGCAGAAGCTGGTAAATTCAGTGCTAACTCCTGTTAATTGCAACTAGAACATCAGTCACAATTTCAGGATATATTTGTGGAAGTTTAACGTAGAGTCTTCACATCAAAGCATACCGTTCTTAGGGACGAATGAAAGATATCTGCTTTTTTAATTCCTAATGGAATCTGCAACATTCTAAGACATCCTTCCTGGATAATGCATGAACAAAGCTACCTTCTTCTGGTGCTAATATGAGAGTTTGGAGTCGACTATTGTGTGGCCTCTCTCATTATCATAATAGATTGTGATACAAACATGTTTTGGATCAATGTGGGTTACAATCTTGACTGTAGCTTGATGATTTTGAGATTCGTGTACTTGGTCAGACCCGGACAATATAGCCATGTAGGTTCAACCTAAATGTCTCCGTCATAATTCAACTTTTGACTGTTCCTGGACCTTCCCCAGCCTTTTTTACACCAAATCAATACTTTTTTAGGAATATCTCTCCTTGACTGTGACTTGAGACTGTAGTATTTCTCGGAAACTTAAAAAATCATCTTGGTATCATTACATGAGAAACGAATGCTTGGTGATCTGAATGGTTGCAAAGAAGGCGAGTTCTTCTCCAGTTCCATTTTAAAATGTACTCTCACTTCAATTCATTTTAAGGAAATAAATGAAATCATGTAGCGCAAAAGATAGTAACCTCAGTAAAACAAAAATTTTCACAAGAAAGGCATTCCAACAATAGTCACAGTTGAATTCAACCTAATATTACGGTGATTGTGCATTCGAGCATAGCATAGTATAGATCATAGATTTGCTATTATTACCTGCTAATTGAGGGACTCTATGCCACTTCCCTTCACCGTATTGCTCTATACACCTCTTGAGCAAATGGTCTTCCTCCTCAGTCCATGCCACACCACCCATCTCTCTCACACCCTTAAACCAGAGACTTCAATGGATATTATACACAGACAAGTGACTCAGCATGTGTTGTTTTGTACTTGGTTCACAATGCCAAAATACATACATATAGACTGATGCTATAGCCATTTGGTCACTGGCCCATCTGCTTTCTATGGGTTCTATGGCTTCACATGAGTTTAAGACCAGGCAGCTTTACTCAGCTGGACAGTTCACACAAGCACAAGTTCACATCAACCCTGTGGTCCTTCCTTTTCAAAGTTCTCTGATGCCAGTGCTACATCGATTAAATTACTCGATATTTTTACCCGAGGATGCTAACGAAAACACATAAGGATCACGTATCTCAGTCGATGTGGCCAATGCCCACAGAGAGCACAAAAATCAGGAACTCACTGATGCAATCTGAAGAGATTACAACTACATTATGCACATAGTCTGCTGCAATGTGTTCTCTCTAAATTGAGTCCTGTTGTTTAGGGATAGTCAGATTGCGAGCCATTCAACAATGAACTCAAGCTCATGACATCATTAAACGGACACACAATGCTCAGTATGGTAATTGTCACAGAATGCCTTCACTTATTCACCTCATTCAACAGAGAAATCTGTACTATGACAGTGTTTTCTCTGATAATATGAAACAGAAGTTACCGTAACGCATGGCAAGCATATCTTGCAGCATATATCTGAGCAAAATATTATGATATCCGGAGACATTATCCTTGTGTGGACCTTGATCACGTAAAGCAATTGTAATGTGCCGCCAAAAACGACATATGGCTAGTTCTAGATTTCCGCTTTTATTCATGGTCATCTTTTGGACTGGGTGATAAGGCCAAGAAAAATGCCCAAAGGGAAGTCCCAGCATTCTTTTTACTTACAGTGCTGTTAAACATCCAAAGAAAGCAGTACAGATTTCTTTGTCGTGGTAGTTCTGATGCCACTGAGATGGTCCAATTCATCCTCTTACAAGGACACTAGGCACAAGCAATTCTTGGTCTTCATCAGGGTCCAAATTAATCTAAATTCAGACGATCCTTATCAATCAGCGGGCACCATGCCAGCTGAGGGACGAATGAGCAGCATAAAGATGACAATTAAGAGAATCAGGATTTCTGGTACATGCATATTGTAACAAGCCTAGCTAATCCTGTAGCTCATCGGTAACAAAGTCCAGACATTATTTACCATTTTACGCACTCTTTTAGCACGGCCAGGTTTTGCTTGTTACCTTTTAGTGTTAAATGAGTCGATTTATAAGCTTATTCATTCCTTTTGTTGGAGCAGTGAAATATTATTCAATTGGGAGTGGTTTCAATGATTAATTTTGGTCCATAGTAACCTCATTTAGTTCTCTTTTTCCCGGATGACATATGTCTTGGCTGAATGGGGCAAATGTACTGAATCTCCACGTGATGCTGTACTCGTCCCTGATGGCCCTTCCTTCACAACCCATGGGAAGAAATGATGATGAATCTAAGAGGGGGCAGATGGTGACTTTCATTGCTTGTCCTGCTTCCCAAATTGCCTTTGCAATCGATATTATGCGGGGGACCAGTACTAGATGGGAGTGTGGGTTTGGGACTGAAAAATGACCAATGGTTTTAAATGTTAGCATCATTAAAAACCAGTATGGGCTTGTTTTGCTTCTTGATAGCTACTTTTCATATATGCTTTGGAAATGTGCAATCAAGCCTCTCTCTCTCTCTCTCTCTAAAAAGAGTAATGTTAGCATAACAAGATTGATTGGGAAAATCTATCAAGAATGAAATAGGTGTATTCAAGCTCTCAATAAAAGTCTGTCACATTAGCTTGTAAATCTTGTTTCACAATTTTAGCTTAACTGGATAACTAAATAGATACAATTTTTTGGAAAGAAAAAATAGAGCAAAAAAAAACTCTCGTATAAAATAAAGAGTAAATGAAAGTTTTTAACCAAGTTTCAAATAATTAGTTTGAGTTATGGATTTGAGTTCCATATAACAGCAATGTGCATCTTCAGTTTTCTGCTTTCTTCTCCAAACCCTTATCTTTACGCAAAAGCTAACTTGAAAATTCTTCTTTTCTTCCTTAGACTAACTTTAAGGCTGGTTGAGGGAAGATTAAGTTGATCTTTCACACATGCAAATGAGTCTAAGCCACTAAAGTAGTAATGGGATGCGTTCTCTAGTTTTTGCATCACTTGACAAGTAGAATGCCCAAACTTTTGCGCAATGGAATTTAGTGATGCTCCGTGGAATTTAGTGATCTTCCGAGTCTAGGACCACCCAGCTTTACGTGCTTTGTCTCTGAATGTACGATGGCGACGTCGCTGAAGGTCGAGGCCTCCTATCTTGTCGTCACTGACGAGCTCAATCCATCAATAGCCACAGCAAGGAGCTTGAATAATGCTTGAGAGAAGTTAAGCTCGAGAGGTACGGACTAGGAGCTCGAAGTCCAGCATCACCACTTTCAAGAGAGAGAGAGAGAGAGAGAGAGAGAGTCAATCGAGTTGAAGGTTGATGCCACTAGTTTCATTACTGCTATTGAAAGTACTTGTGTCAAGTCGGTGAAGCTTGATGCCTTTAGCTTCATTGTTGCCCGTGAGCCTGGTTTTTTATAGACATCATGGGGCATTGAGAGAGGATTCGAGGTTTTTCTCCGGTGCAAATTAATTATTTGGTAGATGTGGCCATGCATATTTCTTTATGAACTCAACTCATTGTGCATGTTTGCCTAGCCAAAACATAAAATATAACAATAAGGATCTTGTTAACGAGTATCTCGAGACACTTACTAAGCATACTTAATTTAGAATATTTCAATATTCAAATTATTAGAGTACAATCATATATTGAAATTTGTAATTTCTTTTAATTAGTTTCTCAACAAGAGTCATTAGGATACTCATTGATGAAATTCTAAAAATAAGACTAGTCATCATCTTCTATCCAACACCCAAAACTTTTCAAATCTATTTGACGAAGTTAAAACTACACCAACACATCATTGTTTGCTCATTAGAATGAATTGATGAATGAACACAAACATAAGCTGTCCACAATTTTTCCCCTTCCCTTTTGCATAGAAGTGTTTCAAGCAAGTGAAAATTTAGCCTTTTCCAAGCCCCTTTGGGCTATTTGAAGTCACAAGTCAATGTTTTATTTTTGGTCAGAACAAGAGATACTTCATTACTTATAAAACAGTAGAAATTACATTTCATGGGGCCCTCCCTTCGACATCAGAAATCAGCAAAAGAAACAAAGAGGATGGGGGATCCATGTCCCTATATAATAAACACATCCCCTTGCTATACAAAGAAGCTAATCTGATGGGCACACTAATTTAGCATCTCTGCAAATTAAACTGAATGTCAATGACCGGAAAGGGACATCCTCTCGGCATATATATTCGCAATTATGCTGCATTTTCCACTTTTTAGCTCTACTGTGATCCGTGAAGTCTTTAACAGTCACTTCTAAATCCATCCCAATGCACGCTTTCCCCCAATGTTGCTCCTTTTCCAAACTAAATGCCAAACCAGACAGCTAAAGCTTCAGTTTCTCCAGTATCCTTGTTCCAACCAACTCTGTGCCTCCTAACAATTTGCTTTAAAATATATCTAGCGAGAACCCCAATGGCGGCCACCTCATTCTCAGGTTGAAAAGATTCATCACCGTCGACTTTAATCTTATGGCCTTTAGGTTTACACCATTTCCTTGCAGTATGACTCTCACCAGGGGCAGTTGATTGCCTGCTGCTGTTCAAATTTGCACGCATACACTCGTTAGCTTGCGAGATTCCTCTTATGACCGGGAAAATGACACAAATGGTCAGAATTCTTACACTTAAAATAGCCTCGTTCCTTCCCTTCCCCAAAAACCAATAGCAGAAAGCCACTTTTTCTCACACAGATTTCGCCGTTTCTTAATCTTATTTTGTAAAACCGGGTCTCGTTCTTCCCTCCTCGGGTGATCTCTTATGGGATCCAGTTTCCAATTTTCGAGACTACTGTCAAGCAATGACTCTCCTATGAGGCTTCTATCAACTTGCTCAAGATCTGTAAGATGCGGTTTATGATAAAAGCTGCTCTTCAAGCATCTATCTTCCAAAACTTTTAACAGAGTTGCCATCAGATTTCTGCCAAAAGCCCTTTCTTTTTATGAGATCTCTTCCTTCAAGATTGCTGCTCCAACCCCAGGACATCCTCCCTTCCCTCCTAACCTCCATAAAGCTGCAATTTCAGAAAAACAAACCCTTCAAAACCTGGACCCAAAATTTAGATGGACTCTGCTCTATCCTCCAAGCTAATTTGGCAAGGAGGGCCTAATTGAAATTCTTAGCTTTTACTGCAAGGAGGGCCTAATCCAGCTCTCCCCACCAGCAATAGTTCCAACAGCCTCATCAAACCATTATTTTTGTGGGAAGATTAAGGCAGGACATTGAATACATAGGTACGACATAAGAAGCAGTTCTTTAACACGAATTTAAAAATTGCGTCCTTTTTTTCCATAATCCTCCCATCAAGAGCCTCATATACTTAGACCCAACAAAGGAGGAAGCCCACGATACTTCCCGAGGTTTCGGATAATGAAAAGCTGAGTAGGAGGGAGACATGATTTGAGGACACAAAACGAGAATGAAGGCGAAAAGAACAGCTGACGAGTCCATGTTGAGCACGCATGTCTCCTGTTCTTTTCCTGGTGGTGACTGATTTTACAACGCCAACAAGACTCATCATAATCACTTGGAAAACATTTTTTTTTTGGGGGATCCCATAAAATAACTTATAAGCTGAAAAATATAAAATCTTCTATTTTTCAAGATTTTCTTTTTCCTACTTCCCCTGCAAAACCAAAGGCTGGGCGTCAGTGTCACTCGCTCCTCTGGCATTCCCAATTCCTCTCTTGCAGTTCCAAATTCTGAGGATTCCCCAAATGCAATCCCAAATCCTCACGGCTCAATCTCCAGCTTGCTTCACCAATTACCCTCTGTCCAATTCAATCGGGGAACCCCAGTTCCTCTATTCAGCATCTCGGTTCAAGATCAAACCCTATCTCCCCCTCACTCTCCGCTCTCGAAGCCGATTCAGTCCTGCCCAGTCGGCCACCGCCAAGACGACGACTTTCGTCTCCGATTCAAGCAAACCCAGTTTCGAGGAATCGCCAAGCGAATGGAACGTGCAAGTCGGGAGCCCCAAGATCGTTCCTGCATCGCCCGTTGCCAAGCTAAGCTTGAGCGATCAGGCTTTCTTTCTCTTGGCCTTCATCGCCTGCACTGTAATTGTTTCTTTCCTTCTTTTTCGTTTCTGGGTCCTTTTGTTTTGTGATTTTTCAGCCGAAAGTTTTGAAATTTATTGCACCACTGTGGTGTTTCTTTGCTGGAAGTTGGTATTGGTGTGGGGAGTGGGGTTGATTTATGCATTAACTGAGTTTGGAATCTGATTCGTGCAGACTTCCGTTGCGTTCACGAGCCTTGTGGTCGCCGCTGTTCCAACATTATATGTAAGATAGGCTGATTGCGTTCAAGATTACTGCTGTTTATGTGTGGTTATGTTTTGCTCAGTTTGTGTATGAATTGTTCTGCTTTGATCTAAATTTGACCGCTGAATTCTCAAAGCATGTGTGGATTGGATTCTTGGGAATGTTCTGGATTAGTGATTTTCTTTAAGTTGTTTAATGGATGAAAAATAAAACGTTGTATAGTAATTGATTTTGATGCAATGAAGAATCTAGATAGAAGGTATCTGGTCTATGTTTAAATCTTGCATAATTTTTGCAATTCTTTGTTATCATACCTTCACAGGCTATGGGAAGAGCTGCAACATCTCTATCCAAACTGGCAGATACAGCACGGGAGGAGCTACCAAGTACAATGGCTGCTATTAGGCTCTCAGGCATGGAGATCAGTGATCTTACACTGGAGTTGAGCGATTTGAGGTGATATGTGCTCTTATTTGAGCTAAAGTCATGTTGATATAAGTAGCTAATCTATACACTATATGGTTAATCCAAACTAATTTCATCAACAATTAAGGGAAATGCCATGCATTTAGCTTCTTATTATCCAGACCACATGCATATCAAGTGATGTTGTTGAGTTCTTGAACTTTGTCTGGACTTTTGTGGTGAAGTCCATGCTGAGGCATCCTCATTAAACTGGAGAGAAAATGACATTTGAAGCACTTCAAGCCAAAGAATTAATAGAGAGATGAATTAGTGCAAGACAAAATGTTCAATAGTCAAGATGTATTATGCTGAATGTTAAGGTAAGTCATGCTTTGACAGAGTCGAGTGAATGTGTATCCTCCCTGATGAATGATCAGTGCAAAGTGTTTTTTTAAGATCAGCATTCTTGATTAAAGGTTCATGTAGACAAACATTTGACCCATGTAATTCATCTCCTCTCATAAGCTGTTTTTTGTTATTAAAATAACATAGGTAAATTGAAGGTCATTTTTCCTTTTCTTTGTCCTCTTTTTAGCCAGGAGATAGCTGATGGAGTAAACAAATCAGCTCAAGCTGTGCAGGCTGCAGAAGCTGGAATTAGACAGATTGGTTCCCTTGCTCGAGAGCAGACCATCTGTATGCCTTAACCCTTCCTCTTTGTTCAATCCCCCTCCTCGATCTCCTAAAATAACTTTGCGGTTGCTTGTTTTCACAATGTCTGATTTATGTTCACCAAATGCTTAATGCAGCAATGATTCAAGAGAGAGCTAGCCTGCCAATTATCTCGTTACAACCTGTTGTTGCAGGGGCTGCGGAGAAAACATCTCGTGCTGTTGGTCAGGCAACAAAAACGTTCATCAATATGATTTCTCGAGGTGAGTTCAGCCCAGAGAGCGAGGATGATACTGGAATTGATAGGGTAGAAATATAAGCTTACTAATTATCCACAAAGTGTATAGAAAATCAACATCAGTAAAGATGGTTTGTTTTGTTGGTTGAAGATACAGCAGTCTCCATAGAATGTCTTTCCTGTTATGCTTAGTGGGAATAATGCCAAGTACAGATTGTTTCTTCAAGCTCATTTTGCATCTCTATTCCACTGAAGTGAAGTTGATAGCTCCATTCACTGCTTACATATCCATGACAGCAGTAGCTGGAGTTATTCCTGTTTGCCATTCTTTTGATACTCAAGTATGCATAGGAAACTATACTTTGGCTTTATGCATTCTTTTATTTTACATGCTTAAAAGGGTTAGTGTATTCAGACACCGTAGTTTAGACAAGCTGCTCAGGAAGTATAAGACATCAGTCCACTCTTTCTCTGCGACATTGGTTCTTCAGATCATCCTCAAAGTCACATGACTTGAGATCTCCTCATCATCGGAGAAGACGAGATATTGCAAAAGTATATCAACTGTCTGTGATCAGAATATATGGTCTGTAAAGGCATACGTCTACTTGAATCATCTGATCGAAGGGACGGGAGATCTAGAAAGGTAAATGTGTTAGACAGGAAGATTATATATTCGGATCCAATGCTTCAATAATTTGTCCAATACAATGGAAGTTTTGAGTACAAATTATGGATGATATTTTACTACTTTAATGAAAATACGACCCATATGAATCCCATCATCCCCTTTGCTGCCTTTACGTGGGCATCTATCTTGTTGCTCCTGCAAAGTAACATTAACCCCTTAATTCAATAATATATTGCACAAGAGTCACACCCCATTAGTTTCTAAGACCCCAACTGTCGGGGTGATTATTTGCAAGCTTATGACTTGCTAGAGACTTGGATTCATCCAACATCGTTGTTTGGTTCAACTGGTTTGCTACTGGTAAAGATACTATTTCTATGACTTGTGGTTGGTACTGTGAAGCTGGGCACAGCATTGCACTGTGGATTGAAGTCAGCTTCTTCATGTCTGTAGACACTTCTTGATGTTTGTTCCTCTCATTTGTCTCTGCCATTGGCTTGTTCCCGTCTTTGAATATCATTTTGAGGATCATTTGGGTGATGCCAAACAAGAATCCCAGCTAATATGGTAGCTGAAGCACCCAATTGAATTCCTATTTTAATTTCAAAGTCAGTAAGTTATATGCGTTTAAAGATAAATAAAAAGGTAATGGAAGATGGATAGATGGCATCCATCGTATAATATAAATGGAGGTTGGATTCAAGTTTTATCAATTTTCTGAGTTTAGGTCTGGACTATTTATCGAGTGCTTATTGATGTGCCTATTGCTTAAATGGGCACGGTACTAGAACTCAACTTAACAGGCGTATGAGAAATATCAGGAACGATACCATGCAGGAAAAAATTAACATTCGCAGTGCAAGGTTCCATGTGAGTTTGCAAATTGAAGTCAGGTCTATGCGAATCGGGCATTGTACACGAGATCACTACGAAGTTGCATGTACAATGAAAAGCATTAGAGTTGAATGATTGAGAGAGCTAAATAGTGCTTACGGCGATGAACATGTCCTTGACGAAGAGTCCAAAGAAGAACCCGGTGGTGGCACGGAGTGTGAGGAGGACGGACAGAGTGAATGGCATGAACTCCACACTTTCGGTCTTTATCACCCTCTCTGCACAGAAAACACAAAATTACACTCTTGAAGTTGAGTATCTCTTGTTTTGGACTGTTTTGTTGTCATAGCATATGCAAAGTACCGCCTCTCTACAATACCTGAATAAAATGAAGGAGTGTTATGATGCTAAAAGGCACGGCAAACATGGCGAGATTCAGGGTCACGCAGATCCATCCGATGGCATTGACGCGCTGCCAACCCTTGAGAAGAAAGATGGTGAGCGCCATCATCACTCCAAAACCTCCTCCATTGAATAGCAGTAGCGACCTTGTGGTGCCCATCTGAGCAGATTGGTGATTTACTCAAATCTCCTTCATATTTCACTGTCGGTTGAAGAGAAGTTGTATTCTTGTAAAAGTATTTCATTTATATTCCTTGTCGCATGAATTTCTTAAGAATTGTTTTCCTTTTTCTTTTTGCATATCTTCATAAATGTAGGAATCGCCTAAATTTTGAAGAAGGGCTAACATGTGATGCTGTTAGAAAGCTTTAGTTATTTGGCGAATTAGTGAAAACACACTTCGTGCCAAAGACTTGTGAACAACCCTTAAGACAATCTTAATCTTGCTTGTAAAAACAAAAGAGATAACAAATTTACACAAGAGTTTTCTCCTCTAAATCCAGCTTTGAGAGCCAGTCATAATTTGCTTAAACACTCATAATTCGCAAGCTAATGAACAACACCTGGGTAAGATATCCGAGGGACACTAGTTTGCCACAGTTTAAAGTACAAAAGCAGTAAGAGAGAGAGAGAGAGAGAGAGAGCTTCTCTTTGGTGGAGGCATATATCAAGAAGAGAAGAAGATAGGCGAGTTCAATGACGATGCCAATGGCATTGCTGCCAATGATCATAGTGGCATTAGTCTTGAGGACTCCATAGCACAAGCACAACAATGCCCTTGAAGGCACCACCACATACGGCATCGTTTGATACCCATCCAACTACTTCTTCTCGTTGATCTTGTAAAATGTCTGGCTGCAAAAATACAAAAATATAAGGAATTCCCAAATTCATACTAGGTTACTTATAATGGTCAAATGATTGAAGGGACCAAAATGAAGAGTTGGAGGTCTTACATTATTAGAATCGTTCATAGAACTCCAATAGATGTTAGAAATGATTCTCATGTTTTGAATATGTTCATATCAGCTAGATCGCGCCTACCCACACAAGACCATAATCATCATATATTCAACTATATTACAATGAAATCATTTTTTTTTTTTTTTTTTGCTAGGGCAGAAAGAGAATTTCATAGGATTTCTATGATCATACAATACAGAACTTATAAAATATCAGTTACATGATCATCTATATGCATGGACATGTATCATGCAATCGATGTTGTACGCAAAATGTAAAGATGAACAACAATGCCGCACATCAAAATGAAATTCATCTTAAACAGAAATATTTAGAGAAATGTAAATGCACTTCACGAAAAATTTTCTTCCTCCTTTTTTCTGTGGGGGGTGGCGTTTGATGAAGCTCTTAGCGAGAGCAACCTCAAATGACGAATTGTTCAAGACTTAGAAGAAGAGTTTAAATGTTTGTTCACGGAGATGCCTATATAGGTGCAAAAGTTAGGGTTTAAGGGTTAGGCCAGTGTCGTTTAGGGTTCGTGGGGGGGGTTCTTACTTAGTAGCTAACTAGAGACAGTTTGACCGTCTACCGTCAAGAAAATTACGTGCTTGGTTGCTATTTGCCACTGTTGGCAGCCCGCCAAATACAGCCATGTCATGAAGATTACACCACCACACATTCAAAGAGATTGACTTTGACTATGAAAATTAACATCATGAGAGAGAATATCAATAGAAGTTTGGTAAATGCCCTGTTGAATATGTACAAGAAGCCCTTATGAGATTTAATTGATGCAACATTTGTTTCATTTAATTTTGGGCGAAAGTGGGTTAGTTCCTAAGCTTCATTGTGGTCATTAATCAATTGAGTTAGCTTAAGATTGACTTAGATGATGTGGTGTGTACTTTTATTCTATTATCCCCATTACGAGTTGGAATATGCAAAAAGTGTCAAAAAAATTCTAAATCTATTGCATTTGTGCCAATTTAGTCCTAAATCTTGTGACTTTGCACTAATTTAATCATAAATATTTTAACAATGCTAATTTAATCATAAACATTTTGAATTTGTGTCAATTTAGTTCTAAACATTTTGACTTTATGCCAACTTAGTCATTTTAGCTAATTTTGACAAGATATTACTAATGTAGACCTTGAATTTCATGGTATCGCCGGCGCTGATATGGATTATTTTTAATTCCAATTTTATATTATTTTTTCTGATTTTTTTTCTTTTTCCTTTTTTTTTTTTTTTTCTGTCCTTCCTTTCTTCTTCCTTTAGGCAAGGGTCAACCACCAGCCATGGGCAATGGCTGGCAAGCTGACCTCACCTAGCCATAGCAAGGACAAGCTCCGATGTGGGTTGGCCTATTTGGCTAGGGTGAGGGCAACCACATCGAGGGCTCCCCTTGCCAAATCTAGCAAGGCCAACCTTGCTAGGGCTTAGCCTCACCATGGTTGCCTGGCTACGGCTAGTAGCCAGTCATCACTTGTGACCCACCATCACCTATAAGAAGAAGAAAGGAAGGAGAGAAAAGAAAGAAATCAGAAAAATAATAAAAATAAAAAAATTATTAAAAAATTATTAGAAATTGTTCATGTCAGCGTCAATAGCCACCAGTGCTATGTAAGCCGGTTGGCGTCTATGTCAGTAATATTGAACCAAAATTAATTGAAAGGACTGAATTGGCACAAAGTTAAATAATTTAGGAATTAATTGACACTAGTTCAAAAGATTTATGACTAAATCGACAGTTTATGACCAAATTGGCACCAAATTAAAAGGATTAGGACTAAATTTACCATTAAAATGTTCAAGATTAAATTGATACTAATGCAATAAATCTATGATTTTCTGGTACTTTTCCAGTTGAAATACTACCTTTATTTCTTTTAGAATTTCTTCTAGGTCAAGAAGTTTGATGTTTGACAAGTTTTGCAATTTGACTTTGAGTGAGGACAATTGTGAAAGAGAATTCGGTGAACTTGTGGATGCAACTTTAGGAGGTGAGTTCAGCCCAGAAAGCAAGATTGAGACTGGAATTGATAGGGTAGAATTATAAGACAATTAATTATCCACAACGTGTATAGAACATCAACATCAGCAAAGATGGTCTATTTTTTTGGTTGAAGATCGGTCTTTATGGAATGTTTCTCCTGTTATATTCAGTGGGGATAATGCCATGTATAGACTGTTTACTTCAAGCTCATTTTGCATCTCCATTGCTCTAAAGATGAACGTGATAGCTCCATTCACTACTTGCATATTCATGAGACTAGTAGCCGGAGTTATTCCTGTTTGCTGTTCTTTTGATACTTAAGCATGCAAAGAAAAATTCTCCTTTGGCTATATGCATAGCATTTCCTTTATTTTACTTAAAAAGGTTAGTGTATTCGGGCATTGTAGTTTAGATAAGCTGCTTGGGAAGTATAAGAGATCACTCTGATCTCTCTCTGCGACATTGGTTCTTCAGATCATCCTCAAGGTCGGATGTCTTGGGAACTCCTCATCATCGGAGATGAAGTGATATCTTTAAAATATATCAACTGTCTCTAATCAGAATATATGTGTGTGAAGGCGTACTTCTACTTGAAGCATCTAATCGAAGAGATAAGGAAGATCTAAAAAAGAAAATGTATCGTCAGGAAGATAATTTTTGTTAAATCCAGTGCTTCAATAATTTGTTCAATACAGTAGAAGTTTCGAGTACAAATTACGGATGATATCATACTCCTTTGATGGAAATATCACCCATATGATACTGTTGGAAGATATGCTCGCAATATTCCAATTGAAGATTGAAATTGATACACTAAATCAATTTCATATTTGATACAATATTGCAAGAAATATTATTTCCTTTTATTGATCTCCATTTGTACTATATATTACAAGTCTCTTGTACATTGAATACATATACAAAAAATAAAAAAAAGCCTTATGTTTTTTCCCATTTTATTCCCTTTGCTTGTCTTGCTTGTTTTCTTTCATGGTATCAGAGCCACCGAGCTCTAATTAAGCTTCCGCACCAATATCCACCCCTGTTTCGCGATTGCCTGTTGTCTGAAAGTTCTGACCAGCAAAACAGAACCAATTTTCCGGCAAAGGAATTGAATTCTCGCAAAACAAGAAGCAAGTGAAGGAATTTTACCATGACTCGGAATACGTCCGCAGACTCCGAGCAGCATCAATCAGAAGGTTTGACCTCCGAAGTCCAGGATCCAATCATTGCAGATTCTAGAGTCCGAGGCCCACCCACTCAAGCCCAAGACTTGCAAACTGACCAAGTTCAGTTAAATCTGGGGCAGCCCACTCCAGGCCAGCCCATCGTGGGCCATTCTTACCAGTGGATTCCCTTTTAGTGGCTCATTGTGGGTCATCCAAATCCATTGTTCTTTGGGCTAGGCCCAAACACATCATTGCCCATTTATCGGAATTATCAAGGCTACACCCAGCCCATTGGCAGCCCACCAGCCTCAAATGGGGCAAGCGTGTCCAATGGGCCTGGGGATTCAAATGCGGGCTTTTTGGGTGGGCTAGGAGATCCGAATCCAGGAAACGGGTTGAATGGACCGGGTATGGGCATGAATCCCTACCCAGTCATTCCACCCGGATATCTGCCGTATCCCATCGCGGTTGTCACCGGTTGGCCGGAACCCGGCGACGCCCTTTACGTCTCTACCGCCGACGGACCAGAACTAAGGCTCATTAGCCACCAATTAGCAAGACTCGAAGGATATTCAACCTAGGCATAGGAGTTCCGTTGAGCCCTCGTCACCAAAGACAAAGACGGGTTCGTCGACGGAACGGTGCCGATCCCAGCAGACGAAAAAATGGGCAGACGGTGGAAAAAGTGCAACCAGCTAGTTAGAACTTGGATCTGAAATTACATAAAGCCAGACATCGCAGCTGGATTACCCCCGACGGAGGATGCAAAAATGATGTGGGACAACATCAAAGAAATGTACGGGAAATTAGATTGAGCGAAGATCTTTTCTCTTACCTAGGCATTATTAGAGTTAAAGCAAGGTCATGCTTGTCACCTTATGGTCGGGACCTTGCTCAATGCACATGATGAGGCAGCTTAGGTATATCCATGAGAATTAGTAGAGTAGAAAAATTTCAGACACCCATAAACAGATGATGTGAGATTAGGCAACATTCCCTCTGTTGGTTTATTCTAAAAGCTTAAAATGAAGATCTTCATGATTTCCAAGTTGTATCTTACTATACTTGATGGGGAGTCAATGAAACACTTCCATTACGGAAAATGCTCAACGGTGCGAAAGAGCTGTGATAGATACCTACGTTAGGCCAAGAGAATGTAGGAAAAAGGGAAGAAGAGAGAAGGAAAAGTCCATAGGTTGGGCTGACCGGATGTACTAAGCGTTTTAACCCTGACCGATCATGGGGTGTTGGATTTTTTGTTTCAGCGTCACAATTACAAGTGCACCTCGACACTGTCAGTACATGTCGAGCGCACATTAGGAACTATAGTCGGGTCCAAGGTGGCTCAGGTTGGTGTCGGCCAACTAGTTACAAACTCAAGCTTTCGATCGAGCCTTCGCTTGGTTCGTGGAATTATGCAAGGAATTGAGCCAAGCTGTGAGAATTGCCCTATCCTGAAAGGCTTTCCTATTTCGACACTCGAGTAGCCCCACGCATCGAATGGCCACCCTCCAGATATTTTTTCTTTCCCCGAGTTCGATTTCATTGCACCTCTTTTGAGGCTATGAGACATGCAAAATATCATCTATTCATAGTACAGACCAACCGGTCACAAACTCAACTCGTGAAATGCTCCTGTTTTTAGCATAAGAGACAAACGATAACTTCATGGACTTCACTTTCCTGTGTTCAGACTTGCAGCTATTACACCCAAGAAGGATGCATTTCTGGTGCAAGTAGGCAAGAAAACAAAGAAGGAGAAGAGGACAGGGAGACTCCTTTAAAGAGCCAATGTTGAAAATTTGTACCTTCTCTTCCGGCGCAGAAGTTTTGCTAATTCGCAAGACAGCTTGCCGTTCCTTTCTTCTTCTTTGAGTTCCTTTTTATGGTATTGATTGATCCGATAGATATTCTTGGCACATTATCGCAAGATCACGAGGATGAGTTCTTGATCTGATAGACTCAGTCAATCATGTGTTCGGTAATGTGTTAGCACCCATGAAGAATTTCGGACAAAGGATAGGCTTCATAAATGCATTTTGTTTTATCTTATGATTGATGTTGTTAAGATCACTAGTGTGTATAAATGGGAGAAAGACCTTAAAAGTGCCAAAAGTTGTGTATAGCATTTACTTTAATATCAAAAGTTGTCATTGGATGACTTAAGCGCCAATTAAAAGAAAAACAATCATTCAAGTGCCACCGATGAGAAATTCCGACAAAAATTAATACATGACTTTTATAATCAAAAATTTTATATGACTTGGCAAATTATTTAAAAAATCTAATCCACATAGCATTTCCATGTGTGCATTTCAAATAAAGGATAGGGTTCATAAAGGCATTTTGTTGTGCCTTATGATTGATGTTGTTAGAATCACTAGTGTGTATAGAAAGAGACTAGAAATATCAAAAGTTGTGCATGGTGCTCATTTTAGTGTCAAAAGTTTTTGCCGAATCATTTAAGTGCCAAATCAAAGAAAAAACGATCATCTAAATGCTAACGGTGAGAAATTCCTTTATAATTAAAAAAATTGTATGACTTGGTATATCATTTAAATATCTAGTTCATGCGGACATTTCTCCCTCCTCTCCCTCCACGTCATTTTTTCATTTTTTCTATTTTTTTTCTTCTCTTTCCTCAAGCAGCCTCGCTGTGAGTTCATGTGCATAGAGTACTCGACCACAACTTTCACCGACACTCACCCATCACCACCTAAACCTACGAGCTGCGGCACAACCTCCGCCAACCCCTCCGTTGCACTCAATTGCAAAGTTGAGCTTCGGTCGCTGAATCCCTTAAGCAGTATCCGACTCTTCTTTCTCACTCATCTCTGCTGTCACAACACTCCTCATCGCTGATTCAAGTCTAGTAATAGCTGTTACAGTCGTCATTGAACACCATCCAACGTCGTTTTTCTCCATGACCTTACGCTCCAAGTCTCCCCTGTTTCATTTTGTATTTCGACCAAGAGGACTCGAAGTGATGCCTTCTGAGTAAAGGTTCCATTTCTGGCTTTCATCATCATCGATGAGGCACTTAGAATCTCTTGGTGTTAGAGTAACCGGCAATGGTAATCAGAGTTGCTTCTCGGAAAGGTAGCATTCGAAAGTATCCATTTTGGTTCATCCATGGTTGAAGATAAAGATCTGTTGGGATGAAAAGTGAATAGTGTTGAAGTAGTTCTTGACAATTTGGTTTGGACTTCCACTTATGGGATATTATGGGACCGACAGCTTACTCTAGTTTTGCATATAACACCCTCACTAGAGACGCTCACCATATGTTCGACAAAATGCCAACACTAGACATGGTGAGCGTTGGCAAGAAAATTGAATGGAGGTCCACAAAGAAGGGGCGGGATAGAGCCCTCGCGGTAGCGGAGGTCAGGATGGGCCAATGGAGCAGCTTCTTCATAGCTTGTTAGCAAATTGAGGTTGGAGTTCGAGCATCAAAGGGATTGAAGAAGAGGGGTTTGAAAAATCAGGGTTTGAAGAAACTTGACTTGTCCAAATTAGGGTATATAATTTGGAGAAAACAAGTTAACCGATGTGGTTTTGTGTCATTAATGTCAACTAGGCATGCCAACGAGTCATGTAGGCTTGAGAAATTAATAAAATATGGCCACATCGAATTTTCAGCAACTCATATCGGAGTTGGCACTAAATAGATTTTTTTAAAATAGCATTTAAGTTATTTGAAAAAAAAATTGGAACTAAAATGAACACTAAACATATTTTTAGTACTTCTAGAGTCATTCTCCTGCATATAAACACACCTCTCGAATAATTTTATCTTAGGGCGCGCATGATAACTATTATATTTCTCTATTTTCTTTTTTTTTCCTTCCAAAATATGTTTGTAATAGAAATTCATTTAGTAACATTATTTTATTTTTATTTCCGAAATAAATTTTTACTCCATGAATAGGTTTGGAATAGAAATGATAAGTGAGAACTTTTTACTTTTCTATTTATGCAACAAAAGTGAAAATAAAAATTCTTTTCATCATTTTCTCTCACTACTAGTTGACTGCCCACCCATCACCAGCCGCCGTCAGCCTCCGCCAACCGCTGCCTAGGAGAGAAAAAGTTGGTATTGTTATCAAAAAAATTTCTAATCTTGAAATAAAAATTGTGTCATTATCAAACACATATTTTTCTTGAAAACTTGTTCAAGAAATAGAAATAGAAAAAAATCAACATCAGCAAAGACGGTCTATTTTGATGGTTGAAGATCCAGCAGTCACCATACAATGTCTCTCCCGTTAGGCTTGAGAAATTAATAAAATATGGCAACATCGGATTTTTAGCGACTCATATCAAAGTTGGCACTAAATAGTTTTTTTTTTAAGTAGCATTTAAATTATCCAAAAAAAAAATTTGACACTAAAATGAATGCTTAACATAATTTTTGATACTTATAGTGTCCTTCTCCCACATATAAGCACACCTCTCTAATAATTTTTTATTAGGGCGCGCATGATAACTACTATATTTCTCTATTTTCTTTTTTTCCCTGCCGAAATAGAATTGTAATAGAAATTCGTTTAGTAACATTATTTCATTTTTATTTCCGAAATAAAATTTTTCTCCATAAATAGGTTTGGAATAGAAATGATAAGTAAGAATTTTTTTACCTTTATATTTATGGAACAAAAATGAGAAATAAAAACTCTTTTCATCATTCTCTCTCACTACTACCGATCGCCAACCGGTTCGGCCGCTACCTACCCGCAGTCGGCCTCCACCAATTGCCACCTAGGCGAGAGAAATTCAGTATTGTTATCAAACAAATTTCTAATCTTGAAATAAAAATTGTGTGTCCTAATTAAGCACGTATTTTTCTCAGAAACTCATTAAGGAAATAGAAATAGAAAAAATCAACATCAACCAAGATGGTCTATTTTGATGGTTGAAGATTGAGCAGTCACCATACAATGTCTCTCCCGTTAGGCTTGAGAAATTAATAAAATATGGCAACATCGGATTTTCAGCAACTCATATCAAAGTTGGCACTAAATAGTTTTTTTTTTAAAGTAGCATTTAAATTATCCGAAAAAATTTTTGACACTAAAATGAATGCTTAACATAATTTTTGATACTTATAGTGTCCTTCTCCCACATATAAGCACACCTCTCTAATAATTTTTTATTAGGGCGCGCATGATAACTACTATATTTCTCTGTTTTCTTTTTTTCCCTGCCGAAATAGAGTTGTAATAGAAATTCGTTTAGTAACATTATTTCATTTTTATTTCCGAAATAAATTTTTGCTCCATAAATAGGTTTGGAATAGAAATGATAAGTAAGAATTTTTTACTTTTATATTTATGGAACAAAAATGAGAAATAAAAACTCTTTTCATAATTCTCTCTCACTACTAGCCGACTGCCAACTGGTTACTGGCCGCTACCTACCCGCAGTCGGCCTCCACCAATTGCCACCTAGGCGAGAGAAATTCAGTATTGTTATCAAACAAATTTCTAATCTTGAAATAAAAATTTTGTGTCCTAATTAAGGACGTATTTTTCTCATAAACTCATTAAGGAAATAGAAATAGAAAAAATCACCATCAGCCAAGATGGTCTATTTTGATGGTTGAAGATCGAGCAGTCACCATACAATGTCTCTCCTGTTATGCCTAATGGAAATCATGCCATATATAGAATGTTTTCTTTGAGCTCATTTTGCATCTCCGTTGTTCTTAAGATGAAGGTGATAGCTCCATTCACTACTTGCATATTCATGAGACTAGTAGCCGGAGTTATTCCTGTTTGCTGTTCTTTTGATACTCAAGGAAGCAAAGTTTCCACCAAAAAAAAGAAGTATGCAAAGAAAATCCTCCTTTGGCTATATGCATAGCATTTCCTTCAATTTAATAAAAAAGATTAGTGTATTCGGACGTTGGAGTTTAGACAAGTTGCTTGGGAAGTATACGAGATCAATCCGATCTCTCTCTTCGACATGGGTTCTTCAGATCATCCTCAAGGTCGGATGTCTTGAGAACTCCTCGTCATCAGAGATAAAGTGATATCTTTGAGGTATATCAACTATCTCTAATCAGAATATATGTATGTAAAGGCATACTTCTACTTGAAGCATCCAATTGAAGAGATAATGAAGATCTAAAAAGGAAAATGTATTGACATGAAGATTATTTTTGTTAAATTCAATGCTTCAATAATTTATTCAATACAGTAGAAGTTTCGAGTACAAATTACGGATGATATCGTACTCCTTCGATGAAAATTTCACCCATATGATACCCGTCATTCCCTTAGCTGCCCATCTATCTAGTCTTTCATACAAAGTAACAATAAACCCCTTGATGCAATCATGACAAATAAAACGCTAAAGAATGTTACACTCCATAGTTTCTAAGGCCCCATCTGTCTGGGTGATTATTTGCTTGCTTATGACTTGTTAGAGAGACATGGATCCATCAAACGTTCTCGTTTGATTCATCTGGTTTGCCATTGGAAAAGACATACGTCTCTGCGACTTCTGGTTGGTGCAGTGAAGTTGGGTACAGCTTTGCCCCGGGGAGGGAAGTCATCTTCTTCATGTCTAGAGGCACTTCTTGTTGATTGTTCCTCTCGTTTGTTTCGGCCATTTTCTTGTTGCCATCTTTGTATATTATGTAGAGGATCATTTGAGTGATGCCAAAGAAGAATCCCAGTGTATTTGGCAGCTGAAACACCCAAGTGGACCCCATATCAATTTCGAAGTCAGAAGAAGCAAATGACTGGGAGAGATGAGTTTAAAGATGAATAAAAAGTATAAACTCCGATGACTGACGGATAGATGGCGTCAATCATAAAATAATAAACGGATTGGGTTCGAGTTTTATCATTTTTCCAAGTCTAAGTTTAGAATATTCATTGTTTATTCATCTACTAGCATAATTGGGAAAGGTCGAAGTGAGAAATACAAGAATTCAACTTAGCGTGTTCACTAGAAATCTCAGGAACGATGATGGTGCAGAAAAAGATTCACATTCGGGGTGCAAGGTTTAATGGTGCATCCGGGTGACTTTGTAAATTGAAGTCAGGTCTATGCCAATTGCCCCTTGTATAATAAATCGCTGTAAAGTGGCATGTGCAATGAAAAGCATTAGAGTAGACTGGTCGAGAGAGCTAAATGGCACTAACAGCAATGAACATGTCCTTGACGAAGAGTCCATAGAAGAACCAGGTGGTGGCACAGAGGGTAAGGAAGAAGGACAGAGTGAATGGCATGAACTCCACATTTTTGGTCTTTATCACCCTCCTCTGCAAAGAACACAAAATTACACACTCAAAAGTGAAAAACTCTTGTTATGGACTGGTTTCGTTAGTTTTAGCAGGTGCAAAGGGCTGCATCTCTAAAATTATTTAATAAGATGAAGGAATACCATGATGCTCAAGGGCGCGGCGAACACCGCAAGATTGAAGGCTGCGCAGATCCATCCGACGGCGTTGATGCGCTGCCAACCCTTGAGAAGAAAAATGGTCAGTGCCATAATCACTCCGAAACCTCCTACATTGAATAGCAGCAGCAACTTCGCCATGTACATCTGCACAATTGGTGATTCACACAAATTTCCTTCAGATTTTGTCGTTGATTGGCAAAAAGTTATAAATATAGAGAAGTTTTTTATTTTTCTCCCATGTCCCATAAATTTCCTAAGAATTGTTTTCCTCTCTTTTTGCATATCTTCTTAAATGTCGGAAATTCCTATATTTTCAAGGAGGCCTAACATATGAAGATGCTATAAAGCTTTAGTTATTCGGCGAATACATGAAAACACAGGCTTCGCGCCAAAACATGTGACTAATCATCAAGACAATCTCAATCTTGCATGTAAAAATAAAAAGACACAACGAACTGAGACAAAAGTTTTCCCCTCTAAATCCAGCTTTGAGAGCCTGTCATAATTTGCTTTAATAAGCTAAAGAATAAGACCTGAGTAAGATAACAAAGGGACGATAGTTTGCTACAGTTTAAAGCACAAAAGCAGCGAGAGAGAGAGAGACCTTCTCTTTGTTGGAGGCGTAGGTCAAGAAGAGAAGAAGATAGGCCAGTTCAATGACGATGCCAATGGCATTGATTACGATGATCATAGTGGCATCCGTCTTGAGGACTCCATAGTACAAGAGCAACGATGCGCTCGAGAGCGCCACCACGTACGGTATCGACTGGTACCCATCCGATGACTTCTTCTTGTAGATTGTGTAAAATGTCGGGCTGCCAAAAACAAAAACATAGGAAAATTTCCAAATTTTTTTCTAAGATACCTTATAATGGTCCGATGATAGAAGGGACCCAAATGAAGAGTTGGAGGAGGTCTTACATTGGTGCCAAGAACACCAAAAAAGACACGATGTTGCCTTCACAGATTTAAGAGAAAAGGAGACAAGAGAAATGTTAGGATCATTCGTAGGACTTAGAATAATAAAACGAGATGCTAAACATGATTCCCATGTTTTGAATTCAGTCATTTCCATCGGATCTTGTTGACCCACATGAGACCATGCTTGCCATATATTCAACTATATTACAATTGACTCGTGTTATTTTTTGACGGGACAACACAAGTAATTGTCATAGTATCGGTATAATCATACAAGATAGAACACATGAAATATTAGTTACCCAAATCATCTGTTTACATGAACGTGTGCCATGCAATCGGTGTTTTACCTAAAACGCTTCCCTTACTCTCAATTTAACCCAATGAAGATTGGCAAGAGTACTGCTTATCACGGATGAAGTTGTGTACCTAAGAGACCGAATATGAAAGCCAGCTGCTTATCGTTTGAGATCGCCATGTGATCTTGGACAGAAGTATTAAGAGAACTACAAATATAAATCTTTTCCTTCTTGTTTTCTATCTTTTGAAAAGGGGGAGGGGAATGTTTGCTGAAGCTCTTCGAAGCCTAAAAACGAGTCGCTTAGAGCTTGCGAAGAACTTGAGTTTGAATCGATGCTCATGGAGATGCTTATATAGGCTCAAAAGTTAGGGTTTCAATCGTTAGGCCAGTGTCGTTATAGGTTCGTGGTGGTTCTTGCCTCTCAGCTAGTCCAAAATGAGAAACAAAGTTTGGGTGTCCGACGCCGAGAAAGTTACATGTTCGGTTGCTATTTGCCCATTGTTGGCAGCCTGCCAAATACAACATTGTCATGAAAGTTACGTCTTCACACAATCCGATCCTTTCATGCTTCCTAAGTACATTTTTTTAACAAAAAGAAAAAGAAAGAAAAGCTCATTGAAATGAGTTGATCTCTACAAAGAGAGGTTGCACGCGTTAAAGGATTCGAACACCCGAAAAAGGATAATATCCGGCTATTGTTCGGGCAGAAGTTAAATGCGCACGCGGAATCTCTGCCCTGCATGTTATTTTTGTTCGGTCCCTACTGAGAATTTAATCGATAACCTGAAATTTATTGATATGTCAAGTGCAGCACTGGATTGGATTAGTAATCCCCACCTAGTTAGCACTTACATGTACTCCTACTTTTTAAACTTTATATCCATGTATAGTTTGACGATATTGAAGTTTCTTTGGAAGTCGACTCTATTGAGTGACACTTAAATTGAATATGGTAGATCTTGTATTCAAGTCACAATATCTCTCGTCTCAAAATAACATAGGTCACGCTTGTCACCCTATGGCTGGGACCTTGCTCAATACACATGATGAGGCAGCTTATGTATATCTATGAGAATTAATCGAGAAGAAAAATTTCAGAGGCATAAGTACAGCCCAAGTGCCAAAACTTGGCACCAAGGAACACTTAAATATTAAAAGTTACAAAAGGTACACTTGAGTGCCAAAATCGAAGTAAAAATGATCAGTTAAGTACCAACAGCGAAAAATTCCGGCCAAACTGCCACGTGTCCATTTTCCGGCGAGTTTATTTGCTAACGGAGCTTTTTTTTCAAAATAAAAAATCTACATGGCAATTTTAATAAAAAAAGATTGTTCACGTCAGATTAAAAAAATTTTAAAATCGATTTTATATAAAAAAAAAAAAAAAAAAAAGGAGAGGAAGGGGGATCCGGCGAGGGCTGTGCAGCCCTCGCCACCGCCGTTGTTGCCACCCCACCATTGCTGGGAAGGTCCACCGACAGTGGGCAAGGGTCGGCTGGGGTCGCCGGACCTCGGCCAGTGGCCGGCGACCCTGGCCGACCTGCAACGAGGGTAGCCGGCCCTCGCCTAGCCGGGCCAAGGGCCACCGGCTGCCCAGCTAGGCAACTGGATGTATTAACCGTTTTAACCCTAACCGATTGTTGGGTGTTGGATTTTTTTGTTTCCGCGGCACAATGACGAGTGCACCTCGATACTGTCAATAAATGTCGAGCGCACATTTGGAACTGTAGACGGGTCCAAGGTAGTTCAGCTTGGCGTCGGCCAGCTAGTTGCTAACTCAGATCGAGCCTTCGCTTGGTTCGTGGAATTTTGCAAGGAATTGAGCCAAGCTCTGAGAATTGCCCTGTCCTGAAAGTCTTTCCTATTCTGGCACTCGGGTAGCCCCACGCATCGAAAGGCCACCCTCCAGATAATTTTTTCTTTCCCCGAGTTCGATTTCATCGCAACTCTTTTGACGCTATGAAACATGCAAAATATCATCGATTCATAGTACAGACCAACCTCAACTCGTGAAATGCTCCTGTTTTTAGTATACTAGACAAACGATTGCTGTTCAATACTTCATGGACTTCACTTTCCTGTGTTAAGACTTACGGCTACTACACCCAAGCAGGATGCATTTCTGGTGCAAGTAGGGAAGAAAACAAAGAAGGAGAAGAGGACAGGGAGACTCCTTTAAGGAGCCCCTGTTGAAAATTTGTACCTTTTCTTCCGGCGCACAAGTTCTGCTAATTCGCGAGACCGCGTGCTGTTCCCTTCTTCTTCTTTGTGTTCCTCTTTATAAATGTTTTTGGCACATTATTGCAAGATCACGAGAGTGAGTTCTCGGTCTGATAGACTCAGTCAATTACGTGTTCAACAATGTGTTAGCACCCATGAAGAATTTCGAACAAAGGATAAAATTTGCGACGTCCTGAATTTTCAACATATTTTGAATTATATGAATGAATATTTTATCAATGTACTTGTTAGTTAAGTCTTGCTCTGAATTAATCAGTCAATCACATGTTTAGTTAAAACCCAGTCAATTACTTGTTACTTGTTAGCTAAATCTCGCTCTAAACTAATTATTTACGAGATATTAACCAAAGGGAAAAGACTATTAAGGATTCAAGTATGCGTGCGATCAAAGGACTCGACTATGGATGACGATTCGACTATAAGGATTAAAATGGGCAGAAAATCGATCTCTTGCAATTACATGACAACCCAAGTCATCCTTGGCTCGAGTTCATGCAAAAATGGATTAATATTATTTTAACCACAGATCAAGTGCGCATGACTTTTGATAGCTATCTGTTAGTCTAAGACGCACTAATGTTGCAATTAATTGACTTGGCCGTGAATTTGATCCAAATTCAGTTATCAAATTCCCGAACGTCTGGACTAAATTCTTGAATTTTGCCAAATTAATTTCTGAAATTTTCGGTTTGTGCGGAAAAGTTAGAAAAGAATCAATAGACCGAAAATTTTAAACCCAACGCTTTTCGCTTCTTATTTTTCGACCAGGGACATTGGGGACAAAAAAAAAAAAATTTGGTTTCTCCTCATTTTCTTCTCTCTTGCTTTTTCTCTTCACGTACGGCCCTCATCTCTTCCCTCTCTCTCTCTCTCTCTCCCTTCTGTCTTCCCGCGCGGCCCCCACCCCGTGCACGTCCCTCTTCTCTCTTCTTTCTTCTTCTTCTTCTCCTTCATTTCTTCCTTTTCTTCTCCTTCTTCCCCCTCCGCCGGTCTGCTGCTGCTGCACTTTTTCCTGTTGCCGCCCCTGTTGACGGCCACCACCGCCACCTCAGCCGCCAGCCTACACGCCGGACCGCCTGAGGACCGCCGTCCGCCGCTCGCCAGCTCAACCGCGCCGGAACAGCCGCTCTCTTCCTTCCTCGGCTCTCTCTTAAGGAACCAGCTTCATCGTCGGCCAGCCCACATCACCCTCGCGGCGCCGGAGCTGCCGCCTGCCTGGCCGCGAGCCGTCGTCCTCCACTGTGCTGCCAAAGCGGCCGACGACGCTGTTCGTCCCTCCCTCTCCATTTCGCTCGGGTCCCTCCCGGACGACGAGACCGGCTGCCCGCCTCTCCACCGTCCTCCTCAGCCGCCTCCAGCCACCTTGCACCGCCACCGGAGGACCATCCTGAGCCACTTCAGCCATGCCTGAGCCGCCCTCCCTCACAGCTCCCCCTTGGCCAAACTCTCCCCAGCCGAAACCCGTTTCCGCAGCATTTCGCCTCGACGAACTGGCGGTACCCGCGCGTTTGCTTGCCACTGCCGTCACGCCCGACTCGTCAGAATCGTTGCCGGCTGAGTTAATTTTCTAATCCCTCAATTAGAGGGTTAATATCAAATTAGGGTTGAATTAGTTAGAATTAACCTTGATTAAGAGTTAATGATGGTTAATTTATGCTTAATGATAATTAGATGCACTAATCTCATTTAGTGTGAGTTAATTATAATTTAATTATATTTCATGCTAATTAAATTAATTAAATGATAATTAATTATTTATGGAAATACTTAATTATTGTTAATTCTTTTAAGGCAATTAAGCATTTATAGAAGTAATTATATATGATTTTTTTCCTTAGTGTTAATTAATTATTGTGATAATAATTAATGGTGATTATTCCCTTTTGTGATAATTAATTGTTGCGGTAATTATTAATTAACAGTAATTTTTTGTAGTATGGGTTAACTATTATGGGAATAATTCTTAAGGAATATTCTTGGAGTGTAATTAATTATTTTGGTAATAATTAATTATGAATATTCCTCGAACATTGATTGATTGTCGGCTAACAATTAATTGTGGTTAGTACCCTTTTGAATATTTAAATGTGGGTAAAATAATTGTTATCAATGATTGTGTATATGTTGGTTAATTATAGATGACTATAGGATAACCGTAATGAGACGATGAGTGAAAATTATTCCTGTTAGTTGTTCGATTTATATGCTAATACATATTCATTGAGGTTGGAAGACTGTTGTCTTGGAAATATAATTGATGGGTTATATGCTTCAATGGTTATGTTTTACGAGAGGTTATGTAAATAAAGTGAGCAAGTTTGTGTGACCACCTATTATTATTGTATTACATTGTACATGTGACAATTGTAATAAATATATCATGTGAGCACGAACTATAGTTACATTGACTAAGGACGAGAAGTGAAATAAATTTGAGTGGTTGAGGTATTTGCGAGATTACCTAATGAAAACCCATTACCCCTGTATGATACAAACATGCCATTCGTGGCCATGATAATACCCCCATTTAAGGATGGGTGTGCCTTGAATGGCCATGATATAGCTCCCGTATGATTACATGCGTGCCCTACGTGGTCCCGATAAGATAAAACCCCCGTATGATTGCGGGTGTGCCTTGCATGGCTGTGATGATAACCTTGTCCGAGACCGGCATACCTTAAGTGGCCATGATAAATGTTCGATTATGCTGAAAGATGGCCAAACTTTTGGTTGTGCTAAGACCCTAGGAGTCATAATAATCGGAATAGATGTGAGTGCATTGCACATGAGGAAATATAAGTTGTGTTCTAATTATATGATTGCCTAATTGCATTATTTCTAACACGTGTGAGTTTGTATCGTGCAAGGTGCATGTGCCAAAGCAAGGTAAGAATGCTTGTGATTGCATTCGATGGACGTTATGTACTGATTATGATTGAGGACCTATACACATTAATAGTTGAAGCAAAGTGTATGGCGCTTTACTATTGATCTGCTATCGATATTTGGGTGCATGTTAGGGCGCTTAAGACGAGATGACTTCCTAACTGAGGTTTAGGATATCAATTTATTGAGATTTATATCTCACCTATTGTTGTTTAACTATGTTCAGGTCCATAATGTGGAGAATTGACAGGTGATGCAGTTCGTTACCGTGTTTTGGAAAAAGTAGATTAACCCTAGCCTTACTGGTTTTGTTGACTTGGTAGGAGCTTGCCTATTATAAGGGCATGTACATGTAAACTTCCTAGGATTAATCAGTAGATAAATAAAATAGTACTGTTAAATATATTTTCTGGTTAGTTTTCCTAACTATCCTTATTACTATGTTGATTGGGGATTGTCTATTGCTTTCTTATGCGTTTAATTGAAAGCTAAAAACAATGGTTGATGACACGTTTTGGGACATTGCACTCATTTGACCACAAGTGAACAAGAGTCATATCGTGGGCTAGAGGGCCAAGACGTGACAGGCTTCATAATGCATTTTGTTTTACCTTATAATTGATGTTGTTAAGATCACTAGTGTATGTAAATGGGAGAAAGACGATAGAAGTGCCAAAAATTATATATGTGTCTCACTTTAGTACCAAAAGTTTTCATCAGATGACTTAAATGCCAAATTTGAGAAAAAAAATCATTTAAGTGCCAATGGTGAAGAATTTCGACAAAAAATAATACATGGCTTTTATAATTAAAAATTTTATATGACTTGACAAATTTTTGAAAAAATTTAATCCATTTAGCATTTCCATGTGTACATTTCAAACAAAGGAAATGCTTCATAAATGCATTTTGTTGTACCTTATGATTGATGTTGTTAGAAATACTAGTGTGTATAAACAATAGAAAGAGATTAGAAGTGCTAAGAGTTGTATATAGCGCTTACTTTAGTACCAAAAGTTTTCGCCGAATCAATTAAGTGCCAAATCAAAGAAAAAATGATCATTTAAATGCCTTATCTGCCTGCACGTCAATTTTTCTTTATTTTTATTTTTTTTCTTCTCTTTCCTTTCTATGGCCTTATTGTGAGTTCATGTGCCTGGAGTACTTGACCACAACTTCACTGGCAATCACCCATTACTAGCCACACCTACAAGCTGCATCATAACCTCCACCAACCTTTCTGTCACTCTCAATTACAAAGTTTACCTTTGGTCGCTAAATCCCTCAATATCCAACTATTCTTTCTTACTTATCTCTACTGTCATAGCACTCCTCATCGCTAATTCAAGTATAGTTGTAGCTATTACGGTTGCCGTTGAACACTATCCAATGTCGTTTTTCTCCATTACTTACAACTCCAAATCTCCCCTATTTCACTCTATATTTCAACCGAGGGGACTCGAAAGTGATGCCTTATGAGTAAAGGCTCCATTGCTAGCTTTCATCATCATCATTAGTGAAGCATTTAAGGCACGAATGATAAAAATTTTATATTTCTATTTTTAGATGAGTTTATGAGTAGAAATACGAGTTCGATAATGACACAAAATATCTATTCTTAAAAAAAAAAATCATGTGATAACCACCCAAAATTTCTGCCTTCCAAACGATGGTAATGGCCGGCGACCGACAGTTGCGCCCATGGCGACCAGCAGTGACAAGCAATCGGCAGCAATCGAAGGCTGGACGAACAGCTATAGGCTAGGGAGACTCTTTCAGGTAAAAAGTAGAAAAGATAAACAATTTTTTATTTCTATTCAAGAAATAGAAAGTAAAAAAAATTACTTCTTATTATATTCCAAACCTATTTATGGAATATAAATTTATTCAAAAAATAGAAAAGTGAAATTATTTTACCAAACGAATTTCTATTCCATAGATAAGTCAAGAATAGAAAATAATTTTGGAATAGAAATAGAATGATTATCATGTACGCCTTTATAATCTCTTGGTCTTAGTTTTTCCTTTAGAGCTAGCAAGGGTCACCGACGACCCTTACCGGCCATGACCACCTAGCCCTTAGCCACAAAGGCCCTGGGTGAGGCCGAGGGCCCTCATGGGTCACTAGGTTGCTGTCATGTCCCAAACCCTAAGCACGCAACAACCATTTACATGGTCAACTGAAAACGACGTCCCAAGACTCGTCGACAATCATTTATTTTAATCTTTTATTATGCGCAAGTAGAAGACGAACCATCCCCAAACCAAACAAACAATCAAATAATCAAACAGAGATAGATGGATGAACAACAAAAATAACATCAACTACTCATTTATACATTTTACTAGATAAACCAACGAATGATCTTTCCGATTTACAAGCCCAACAAAGGGGCCGATTCGTTCTCTAAATCAGACCAAAAGAAACTAGGCTCGGCTAATCCATCTATACAAAAAGAACCCTCGGGTTTAGCTCCACTATCACTCAGACCCATCGGACTCAGGCTCTATCGGGTCGTAATCGGAGGCCTTCGGGTCAATCACTGGAGGAATGGGGGCAAGATTCCCCACTGCGCCATCAGGAGGGTCTAGCTCCATGGGATCCCAATTGGCATCCTTGGGGCCCCTACCAGTGGCCCGTCAAAACCACGCAGAGGACCGATCAGCATATCGTCCTCTCTAATGAACCACGCCAGGAACCAATGAGGTATCCATTGCCCCGATCCCTCGTCCACCTAGATAGTAGAGACGTATTTCTCGTACAAGTGTGCCCAACCCGGAAAGTGGTGGCACGTCACAATGGTCTCCTAGTCCTTTGGGATCCCAAATCGCCTCGGTGGGTGCACCATTCTAAGAGTCTAAAAGTGGTTATACAATAACCAGTGAGATAAAATATCAGCGAGTTCTTCCCTTAAGCTCCAGTTAATACACCAACTCAACCCGGGGTATCTCTCCAGAATCACGTCTTACACAACCCAACAACAAACAACCAACAATCATATAGTCGGTTTGCGTGCAACCTTACCTGGTATGCCATACCCTACATGTTAAATCTCATACAATGCAAGTAATGCACATGGCCGTTAGATGATACAATTCATCAATCACATGCGAGTCGCGTCACAAGTGATCTTATCTGACTATTACCACACCCTGCATGACTGTCATTTAAATCATTACGACATTAAGATGCATGCAAATAATCAAAGCATTGCATACAACTTTTTCATGTCTCACATCCACACATGCTCCGATTATTACGACCCCTCCCCCTTGGGCCACGGCACAACCTTATCGTTGGTGGTTCCTAGCCAAGCCAATTTCGTTTTCTTTATCTCGAGGCACGACGACGTCAGGGCTCATACCTTTCCTTTGACAACATTCCCAAAGGAGCATAGAACCGCCCACTACCGCAGCCCTGCAACTAACATAAGCACAAGATTCGCCCACCACCGCAGCTCGCAATTGGCACCCCCATTGGGCAGCCAACCAAAGTCAGGATGACTAAACGGCCACGACACAACCCCATAAGGGTTGGTGGTCATCCAGCAACACCGAGTTCTCAATTTAATGTAATCATGCAACACATCATCAAAAAATTCATTCTTATCTTTGCTCTATCGTGAACGCAACATCGCTCATGCTCATGAGACATGCTATTTTAGATAACCTACGCAATGTGATCGACAATTCCAAATTTTAATTCCAACCGGCATTCGATCACGCATTTCCTCATTATACACGGTTAAAACTAACAACCGGCACTTCAATAAATCACAACAATCAAGAGCACATCAACTTAAGACTAAAAATTGCTTCCGTATGAACAATGCCGTGAATAATAATTGTGAGCACTGTTTGTGAACAGTAACTATGAATAGTAAATTTTCAGAATTCAATAATTAAAAAATTAAATTAAGAAATTAAACAAAAAAATTAATTAAAAAAATTAATTGATCCATTTAAGCTAAACATGCTGAATTAATCACATAAACCACAAATAAGCACTATTAAGCAAGATTAAGCTAAGTTAATCTTAACAATCTATCTAACTACCTATCTTAGAGCTAATACAACTTAATTAAACTTCTTAAACCAACATTACCACTAATTAACTCAACCCTTAGCAAGTTTAGACACTAACAAGATATTAGGAGTTAAACTCACCCGTTAAGTGAGTCGGCAACATGGATGCGGCGGCGACGACGAAGGCAACATCTAGGGACCTCTACCATAGTGATCCAAGGTGGTCCCGAGGCTAAACAATAGCAACAACCTCTTCTCCCCACTATAACGCTAAAAAACTGACTGTTAGAGGAAGAAAGGGGCTGACCGGAGCTAAAACGGACTAGCCGGAGCTCCCGCGAGCGGCTGGCCAACGACACCATGGGGTCTAGCGGGAACGACTGGTAGTTGGGATGGGCGGTGGTTGGGTCGGAATCGAAGGAAAATGGCTAAAATAGGTGGAGCAAAGCTAAAACAAGCGGTCAGGGAGCAGCTAGCTTCCGGCCGACTAATGGGTCGACGACGGCTTCGACCGGCGAACAGCCGACGTAGTCCATACAAATTGCCTCTCCTGAGCACGGTGGTGGGTGGCACAGGCGGTGATCAGCACGGGAAAGCCATGAACAACTTAGGTTTTTGGAGGAAGGTCAGAAGGATAAATAAAAGGAAAGAAAGGAAAACAAGGAAGAGAGAGTGTGCGATTTTGTGAGGGTTGAAGGGGAGGTGAGAGAGTGAAATGAGGGCTGCTAGACAAGCTCCATTAAGGCCATTAAAGGCTTGGTCCAACTCCTAAGCAAGTGACATCATCTTCTCTCTCTTCTTTTGTCTTTTTTCAATAATAGCTAGGGCCAAAATGGTTATTTCCACCTTGCACATTTCCCAATTTGCCCTTGGGCTGAAAATAAAAGGCGGGCCTAAGAAACGGGCTAGAAAATTAATAGAAATGGGCTTGGGAATTGGTTGGGCTCGAAATGGATCAAGATTAGACAACGGGTTCGAAAGGGTAAATTGGTCGGTTGGGTCCAATGGGCTCACTTGCGTACCTCGAGTCTATCATGGTGGCTGTCCCACCTTGGGCGTGAGGCCCACACTGGTCTTGCCTGGCCCACATTCTCGTAGGCTCGTTTCCTCGATCTAAAAATCCCTTTTTCAAAACTTGGCTTAACTAACACTGTCGACTATCGAAGAAGCATCGTCCAAAAGTCCGTCCTAGACGTTCTTGAAAATTCAAAGTCCAATACTAGATTCTCATGCCTTGTCAATTTTGCCCGAATGCCATTTTGGTACAACTCAAACTGATAGGCGGTTTTAAGGATTCACGCGTAACCGACTCGTGCCAAATCACGTTCAAGACTTCTCGACACATGGACGTCCTTGACTACGTGAAATTGCGAAAGATAGATTTTTATTTCAAAGTACATGATTACCAAGGATCGACATAGGGTCGTTCGCGGGCTTGACAATAGTAAGCGGAATCACCTGTCATCTTATTATGTTATGTCTGCGAATTGACTTCTAGTCATCCGTGAAATCGGCTTGCATATCTACAGGATCGTCCTCTTGCAAGTCTCATAGTCAAGTCGTTTTCCCAGGTCAAGTTCTTTAGTCGCATGAGTTATATCCTCATTAGCCTTTCTCCTCAGGGTTAGTATCTCGGGAGTGATCAGTTCCGAGTGAGATCAACCAAGAATGCATTGACGAAATTCATGTTCATTCATCCCTCAAATGGCTCGAATTTCAAGACGTAACAGTTGCCATAAGCAACGCCACCAAGAGTGGGCAAGGCTCGTCGTAGCCTAGCCAATGATCGGTGAGGTTGGGGCCTTGCCCAAGGCCTTTGACTGCTGGCGAAGCCATGATGGCCCTCACTCGCTCTAGGCGGTGTCACTTATGATCGGCAAGGCCCTAATGGCCTCGCCTAGGACCTTCGTGGCCAGTGATGATCATCAATGACCCTTGCCCGACCCTCGCGGGCCATAAAAAAGAAAAGAAAAGCAAAGCAAAAAATAAAAATAAAAATTCATAAAATATAATAAAATTATCAAAAAAATATTTTATGGTTGTCATGTTAGCTTTTCCGGCAAGGTAAATCGGAAGTGACACTTAAGTGATTAATTTTTTAAATTTGTGACAGTCAAGTGAGAAAACAAAATATTGACACTTGTATTGTACTTACCCCTTCCTGATCCATATTTTTTTTTATCCATAATATTTTACTTTTACTTTAACTCTTACTCAGACTTTTACCCTGCTTTTTTTATAGGACATGAAGTTGAAATTTACACCTGAAACTAAATCTTCTCCATCCCAACCCCCCTCAGAAAGTGGGGATTCGAACTCTTCACATTCCTCTTCCCATAGAGAAGGGTGGTCACAAGGTAAACCCTAGTGGTTCCAATCCTATTATTTGAGTAACGACCTTTTAGCTACATCAGAAATAGAAAAAATCAATATCAGCAAAGATGGTCTACCTTGTTGGTTGAAGATTGAGCAGTCTCCATACAATGTCTCTCCTATCAAGCTTAGTGGAAATAATGCCATATATAGATTGTTTTCTTTGTGCCCAATTTGCATCTCCATTGCTCTAAAGATGAAGGTGATGGCTCCATTCACTACTTGCATATTCATGAGACTAGTAGCTGGATTTATTGCTGTTTGCTGTTCTTTTGATAGTCAAGTATGCAAAGTTTCAACCAAAAAAAAGAAGTATGCAAAGAAAATCTTCCTTTGGCTATATGCAAAGCATTTCCTTTATTTTAATTAAAAAGGTTAGTGTATTCGAACATCGGAGTTTACATAAGCTGCTCGGGAAGTATAAGAGATCAGTCCGTTCTTCGGATGTCTTGGGAACTCCTCATCATCTGAGATATAGTGGTATCTTTAAAGTACATCAATTGTCTGTAATCCGAATATATGTATGCAAAGGCATCCTTCTATTCGAAGCATCCAATTGAAGAGAAAAGGAAGATCTAAAAAGGAATTTTTGTAAAATCCAATCTTCTCAATAAATTTGTTCAATACAATAGAAGTTTCGAGTACAAATTACGGATGATATCTTAGCCCTACCATGGAAATATCTCCCATATGATACCCGTCATTCCCTTTGCTGCCCATCTATCTTGTCTCTCATATAAAGTAACAACCCCCTTACAGCAATAAAGACAAGTAAAATGCTAAAGTATGTTATACTCTAAGACCCCAATTGTCTGGGTGATTATTTGCTTGCTTATGACTTGTTAGAGAGACATGGATTCATCAAACGTTATCGTTTGATTCATCTGGTTTGCCATTGAACATGATATAAACTTCTGCGACTTCTGGTTGGTGCTGTGAAGTCGGGTACAGCTTCTCACTGGGGATGGAAGTCATCTTCTTCATGTCTAGAGACATTTCTTGTTGATTGTTCCTCTCATTTGTCTCTTCCATTTTCTTGTTCCCATCTTTGTATATTATGTAGAGGATCATTTGAGTGATGCCAAATAAGAATCCCAGTGTATTCGGTAGCTGAAACACCCAATTGGACCCCCATATTAGTTTAAAAGTCGGCAAAAAGCAAATGAGAGGGAGAGATGTGTTTAAAGATAGATAAAAAAGTGTAAACTCTGATGACAGACGGATAGACGGCATCAAATCATTAAATAATAAATGGGTTGGATTCGAGTTTCATCATTTTTCCAAGTCCAGGTTTAGATTATTCATTGTTTATTCGTCCATGCTTAATTGGGAAAGGTCGAAGTGAGACATACAAGAATTCAACTTAGCACCTTCGCTAGAAATCTTGGGAACGATGGCAGTGCAGAAAAAGATTCACATTCATGGTGCGAGGTTTACTGGTGCATCTGGGTGAGTTTGTAAGTCAAAGTCAGGTCTATGCAAATTGCACTTGAATAAGAAATCGCTGTAAAGTTGCATGTGCAATGAAAAGCACTAGAGTTGAATGGTTGAGAGAGCTAAATGGTAACGTACAGCAATGAACATGTCCTTGACGAAGAGTCCATAGAAGAACCAGGTGGTGGCACAGAGGGTGAGGAAGAAGGACAGAGTGAATGGCATGAACTCCACACTTTTGGTCTTTATCACCCTCCCCTGCAAAGAAAAAAAAAATTACAGACTCAAATTTGAAAAACTCATTGTTTTGGACTGGTTCTGTTAGTTATAGCAGGTGCAAACTGCTGCACCTCTAAAGTTGTTGAATAAAATCAAGGAATACCATGATGCTCAAGGGCGCGGCGAACACGGCAACATTGAAGGCCGCGCAGATCCATCCGACGGCATTGATGCGCTGCCGACCCTTGAGAAGAAAGATGGTCAATGCCATCATCACTCCGAAACCTCCTACATTGAACACCAGCAGCAACTTGGCCATGTACATCTGCGCAGATTGGTGATTTACAAAAATTTCCTTCAAATTTCGTCATCAATTGGAGAAAAGTTGTAATTTTACAGAAGTTTTACATTTTTATGCCTTGTCACATAAATTTCCTAAGAATTGTTTTCATTTTCTCTCTTTTTGTATATCTTCTTAAATGTCAGAAATACCCATTATTTCAAGGAGGGCTAACACGTGAGGATGTTAGAAAGCTTTAGTTATTGGGCAAATGCATAAAAACATAAATTTCGCGCCAAACATGCGAATAATCATCAAGACAATCTCAATCTTGCATTTAACAACAAGAGAGACAACAAACTGAGACAATAGCTTTCCCCTATAAATCCAGCTTTGAGAGCCTGTCATAATTTGCTCTCACAAGCTAATGAACAAGACCTGGCTAAGATAACAAAGGGACAATCATTTGCTACAGTTTAAAGCACAAAAACAGTAAGAGAGAGAGAGAGAGAGAGACCTTCTCTTTTTTGGAGGCGTAGATGAAGAAGAGAAGAAGATAGACGAGTTCAATGACGATGCCAATGGCATTGATGCTGATGATCATAGTGGCATCAGTCTTGAGGACTCCATAGTACAAGAGCAACGATGCGCTCGAGAGCGCCACCATGTACGGTATCAACTGGTACCCGTCCGACGACTTCTTCTTGTAGATCGTGTAAAATGTCGGGCTGCCATAAACAAAACATAGGAAAAATTCCCAAATTCTTGCTTAGGTACCTTATAATAATCAGATGATAGAAGGGACCCAAATGAAGAGTTGGAAGAGGTCTTACATTGGTGCCAAGAACACCAAAAAGGACACAATGTTTCCTTCATAGATTTAAGAGAAAAGGAGACGAGAAATGTTAGAATCATTCATAGAACTCAGAATAATAAGAAGAGATGTTAAACATGATTCCCATGTCTTGAAATTGGTCATATCCGCCAGATCTTGTTGACCCACATGAGACCATGCTCACCATATATTCAACTATACTACAATGAACTCGTTTTATCTTTTGACGGGACAACAAAAGTTATCATTGTAGGATTAGTATAATCATACAAGATAGAACATATGAAATCAGTTACCCAGATCATCCGTATATATGGACGTGTGTCGTGCAATTGGTGTTTTACCTGAATTGCTTCCCTAACTCTCAATTTAACCCAATGAAGATTGACAAGAGTGCTGCTCATCGCAAATAAAGTTGTATACCTAAGAGACCGAATATGAAAGCCAGCTTCGAGATCGCCATATGATCTTGGACAGAAGTATTTGGAGAACTACAAATATAAATCTTTTCCTTCTTTTCTTTCTTTTGAGGTGGGGGGTGGGGGGATCGTTTGATGAAGCTCTTCGAAGCCTTAAAACGAGTTGTTTAACGCTTGTGAAGAACTTGAGTTTGAACCGATGCTCATGGAGATGCTTATATAGGCTCAGAAGTTAGGGTTTCAATCGTTAGGCCAGTGTCGTTTAAGGTTCGTGGTGGTTCTTGCTTCTTAGCTAGTCCCAAATGAGAAACGGAGTTTGATTGTCCGACGTCGAGAAAGTTACATGTTCGGTTGCTACGTGCCCATTGCTGGCAGCCTGCCAAATACAAGGTTGTCATGAAAGTTACATCTTCGCACAATCCGATCCCTTCAAGTTTCCTAAGTACATGTTTTTTGAACAAAGCGAGAGAGAAAGAAAAGCATATTGAGATGTGTTGATCTCTACAAAGAGAGGTTGTAAGCGATAAAGGATTCGAATACCCGAAAAAGGATAATATCCAACTACTGTTCAAGCAGAAGTTAAGTATGAGGGCGGAACCTCTTCCTTGCATGTTATATTGTTTGGTGCCAAATGAGAATTTTAATCAACAGCTTGAAATTTATCGAGACATCTAGTGGAGAGTCCTACTGATAACTAATCTCTAGCTAGTTAGCACTTACATCTACTCCTACTTTTCGATCTTCATATCCCTATATAGTTTGTTTGTATTGAAGTTTCTTCATATGTTTACTCTATAATGACACGACTTAAATCGACTACCCCATATCTCGTATTCAAATCACAATATCTCTTATCTCAAAATAATCCAAGTGAGGGTCGTCACCTTATGGCTGGGACCTCACCCAGTGCATGTGACGAGGCGGCTTATCCCATGAAAATTAGTCAAGCGGGAAATTTCAGACACCCATAAACAGAAGACATGAGTTTAGGAGACATTCCAATGTTAAAAGATGAGTGGCTGTTTGGTTTAATTTAAAGACTCAAAGTGAAAATTTCCATGATTTCCAAGCTGCATCTTATTATACTTGATGGATGGTCAATGGACACTTCCGTTACGGAAAATGTTCAACGGCGCGAAAGAGCTGTGATAGATACCTACGTTAGGCCAAAAAGGACGTAGCAAAAAGGGAAGAAAAGAGAAGGAAAAGTCTATAGGATTTGCTGTCCTAGTCCTTATAGCTAACCCTAAATGGGTACTCGATTTCTCGGACAATGGGAACCCACGTGCCGGGCGTTTCTCCATTACACGTGCAATGCGGGGGCATTTTGACATTTTCTGAGGTTGTCTCGACTTCTCAATGTCCACACCAGCCCTTATTAATGCACATATGCAGATCTAAGTAAATTTTTAAAATGTTTCTTCTAAATTCTGAAACATAAAATACAAAGGTATTCCCACCTTTTGGGGAAAAAAATATACAACTTAAAACAAAAAATGCAAGATGTGCGAGTAGTGAAATATTAAAATAAAGAACACAATCAAGTTGAGTGCCATTATTGGAGACTATTGCCGACGGCCCTTGTGAGTGGAAACACTCTTGGAGGAGGATAGCCTAGTCACACTAGCCCTTATTAATGCACATACAAGATGGCCCTTGTATTGCGCCATATGCTACGTCGTGTATTTACGGGATTTAATAATTCACCATGCCCACTTAAGAGACCAACTTCTTTTTGTTGGAAATTAAACCACATTCATAATTATTGTCGGAACTGAGAATACCAAGTTGTCGATACCTTGATACCAATATCCTATAATTGATCTCGAAGACTTCTCAATACTCGCATTGAAGAAGAGTCATAATTATTGCGTTGTTTTTTAAAAGTCTATTCGTATTTCTATATTATGACCGTTCCTATTTCAAAGTGTAATCAACATTTTGTAAGTTCCTAAAAATTTATCTTCTTGGAATGTTAGCTATATTTAAGAGGAAGAGGAAAGATCATGTAAAAAGTTATAAATAGGGGAATCTTGTCATTGTTTAAGTTAAGGTGAAATAAGGTGAATTAAAGAAAAGTCTATCAATCTCCTTCTCTTCTGTGTGAGCTGCGAGTTTTTTTCATTCAAATTCTCCCATCAAAATATCAGAACTGCCCCTCTGACGTTCAACACTTTACAGGGCAAGTTGATGTTCTTTAGGACGGTAGGTTGGGCCGACCGGATGTATTGACCGTTTCATCCCCGATCGGTCGCTGAGTGTTATATTTCTTGTTTCCGTGGCACTATCATGAGTGCGCCGGTACATATCGAGCGCACATTAGAAATTGTAATTGGGTCCGAGGTGGTTCAGCTTAGCGTGAGCCAGCTAATAACAAACTCGAACTTTTGATCGAGCCTTGGCTTGACTCGCGGAATTATGCAAGGAATTGAGCTAAGCTCTGAGAACTGCCCTATCCCGAAAGGCTTTCCTATTCCGGCAGTTGGGTAGCCCGGTGCATCGCATGGCCACCCTACGGATATTCTTTTTCTTCCGCGAGTTCCATTTCATGGCAACTCTTTTGACACTATGAGACATGCAAGTGTCGTCGATTCATAATACAGACCAACCGGTCACGACCCCAACTCGTGAAACGCTCCTGTTTTTTGTATACGAGACAAACGATTGCTGTTCGAACTTCTGATGGAAAAGTAGGGAAGAAAACAAAGAAGAAGAAGAGGACAGGGAGACCTCTTTTATGGAGCCATTGTTGAAAATTTGCACCTTTACTTCCGACGCAGAAGTTGCTTTGCTAATTCGTGACACCGTGTGATGTTCTCCTCCTCTTCTTCTTCAAGTTCCTCTTTATGGTATTGATTGATCCGATTGGTATTTCTGGCAACATTATCGCAAGATCACGAGGGTAAGCTCTCAATCTCATAGATTCGGTCAATCGCGTGTTCCACAATGTGTTAGCACCCACGAAGAATTTCATACAATAGGTAGGCTTCACAAATGCATTTTGTTGTACCTTATGAATAATGTTAGGATCACTAGTGTGTATAAACACAACTCTCTAACAATTTAAGGGTTAATCTCTCATAATTTTCATTTCTTAGTTAGGGAAATTATCAAGAAAGTCTTAAACCTATTACATTTGTATCAATTCAATTATAAATATTTTAATTTAGCCAATTTTTGTAGCCAATTTTGATTGGAAATGGTTGGCGTCTACGCTAACCATTCTAGCTAGGGGTGAGCATGGTTCTAAGTTTCAAGGTATGTAGGATAGATTTTAAGTTCTAAAGATTGGGGAACCTAGAACTTGAATCTGAAACAATTTTTGGCATTTTCTTGGTTTATGTCTTCCCGCAATTCTGCAGTATTCCATAACGTTTAATGATGAATTTATAATATAGAACCACTAGTCTGAGCTTTTATTTAGTAACTGAGGCTTTTACTTTATTAATATTTCACATTATTCGCATGTCTAAATGTAAGTTGAGGTTAGAGGATTATAAAAACAATTGGTAATTATTAAAAGAAATAATTCATTACAACCATTTAATTAATAATACGGAGCTGATCTTGGAACTTGTGATAAGATAGGTTTTTGGTTTTTGAGTATGCAAGGTAGATTCAAGATTTTAATAAATAAGGAACCTGTTCTAATGGATAGGTTTCAAATTTCAAGTAAAACCTATACGGAACTTAAAACCGCTCACCATTAATGCTAGTCCTACGCATCGAATGGCCACCCTCCATATATTTGTTTTCCCCAAGTTCAATTTCATTGCAACTTGTTTGACACTATGAGACATGCAACTATCATCGATTCATAGTACAGACCAACCGGTCACAACGCAACTCGTGAAATGCTTCTGCTTTTAGGATACGAGACAAACGATTGCTGCTCAATACGTCTTGGACTTCACTTTCCTTGTGTTCAAACTTACGGCTATTACACCCAAGCAGGATGCATTTCTGGTGGAAAGTTTGAAAGGAAACAAAGATGACTAAGAGGACAGGGAGGCTCCTTTGAGGAGCCATTGTTGAAAATTTGCACCGTTTCTTCCGGTGCAGAAGTTTTGCTAATTCGCGAGACCACGTGCTGTTCTCCTCTTCTTCTTCGAGTCCCTCTTTATGGCATCGATCAATCTAGTAGATGTTTTTGGCACATTATCGCGAGATCACGAGGGTGAGTTCTCGGTCTCATAGATTCGATCAATTGCGTGCTCCGCAATGTATTAGCACCCACGAAGTATTTCGTACAAAGGGTAGGCTTCACAATTGAATTTTGTTGTACCTTATAATTGATGTTAGGATCACTGGTGTGAATAAACACACGTCTCTAACAATTTTAAGGTCAATCTCTCACAACTTTCGTCTCTTAATGGGGGAAATTATCAAGAAATTTTTAAACTTATTGTAATTTTGTCCAATTTAGTCCTAAATCTTTCAATTTAATCAATTTTTATTTAAATCCTAAACCTTTTTAACGATTTGTCAATGTAATCCAGCAGGCAATTTTGACTGGAAATCTCTGACAAAACGTCTACTGTCCTAGGCATGGTAGAAGGGCAGCATTGACGTAAACAATTTTGACATGTAATTTTTTTTTTGTACTTTTCCCCTTTTTCATTTTCACTAGTGGCCACCCTCGCGAGTCCTCACCAAGGGGAGGGTAAGCCCCTCTTGCTAGATTTGGCAAAGATGGCCCCTGTCTTTGCCCAGGCCAATGTAACCTCACCCTTGCCCAAGCAAGGCCGGAGAAGGGCCACCCTCTCCGGCCACTAGCATAAAGAAAAGGGAATTAAAAGAAACGAAAAAATTTAAAAATTATTCACATCAATATTGGTCATATCACGTAAAACGCCTAGCATCCACGCTATGGTTTTTGACTAACATTTAGCTAAATGGACTACATTAATTAATCACCAAAAGGTTCGGATTTCAAATTAAAATGTTTAAAATTGAATTGGCATAACTATAATAAGTTTAGGACTAGCCAATAATTTCCCCTCTTGATTCTCATTCATATTAGATAATAAGTAATAACCGTTGCTTCTCCACATGTATCATTTGATACCTTCAATATTTTAATGCTATAATAATTCTCAACGAAACTTGAACGCAAGATTATAAAGACAATAGCATCCCCTCTTACGGAAGCGAAATTAAAGTGAGCACACTTTACTCTAAAAGATAGACCGAGACAATACAACTACTATAGTCTATTAGCTCTTGCTTGGTACTAGAGGTGTCATTATGGGTCATAAACCCATATTATGACACACTTTTAGTTAAATTGGTCAAATATGGGTCAAGTGCAAGTTAAATATGGGTCAAATATGAGTTAAGTGAAAGTTAAATATGGGTCAAATATGGGTTGAGTGAGTTATTAGGTAGACTCATCATCTCTCTTCTTCTATCCCCCTCCTCTATGCATTCTTAACTTCCGTTGCCAATCCGATGAGGTTCACTCAATAATAATTAAAAAATTGATTTTTTTAAAAATTATTTTCCTCAAACTATTTCAATTTAGAGGTATTTACATTTTTTTATTTACTAATTTTTATTATTTAATTTACTTTATAAATTTGATGTGAAATTTTTATTCAAATAATTTATATGTGAAAAGTTTAAAGTGGACTAAATAAGTGGGAGTAGATTTTCTTAAATTAAGTTAAATATTAATATGTATTGGTAATATGGGTTGGGTATGGGTTGGGTATGGGTCGGGTCGGGTATGTGTCATCAAATTTACATTACATGAAAATGGGTCAAAACGGGTTAAATGGATCAATGTGGGTCGAATCATTTTTGACCCGACCCAAACCCGACCCGACCCACCCATTTGACACCCCTACTTGGTACTTGTTTTGTTTCTCTATTTTTCTATTCTTTTGTTTTTTGGGATAGAAAAAGAATATAAATTTATTTAGTGATATCAACTAATTTTTCTATTTTTAGGAAAAATAAATTTGAAATAGAAATAAGAAGTAAAAAAAAACATACATTTTTATTCTAGAGAACAAAAAGAGAAATAATGCTCAATGTAACCTAATGCTCGTTTTTACACAATCAATACAAGGTCTGGCCTCATGACCCAATTCGAGTCCCCATTTTTTCGAAATAAAAAAAAATAAAAAGAAATTTAGGAAAAATTTTAGAAATTAGATTTTGAGTAGTTTTACTAGATTTTGATGTTAATTCTTTATGAAAATTAGATTCAAAATTGGATAACCTTTTGGAGCTTCATTATGTGGATTTTTGAACGCCGTTTCCTTTAGAAACAATGCCAAGCCACAAAGGCTTGGTGACTCCAAGCAAAGTTTGCTCTTCTTCTTGTAGTTAAAAAAGCTCAAAAGGTCTATGCATATGTTTATTGTAATGCCCAAGGATTTACCATCAACCCTCCTCCTATTATGAGTTATAAACAAGTGGGGTTTTTTACTACCATTTCTAATCATCCATCTTTGACTAACTATTAGAGGTGTGCAAAAGAATTGGAAACTTCCCGAACTACCGAAAAACAAACCGGACCTACATAAACTAGTAATTCCCATGGGGGTCGATCTAGTTCCTAATTCCAATTTAGTGAAACCAGTGAATATCGGTTCGATTACTAGATCTAGGCATGGAATTGCCCACCCATCCACTCGGACCGAACATGTATATATATTTAAAAAGAAAAGAAAAGAAAAGAAATTCCTTCTCAATTAATTAATCATTTGGTAGTTTTTTGACCAAATATATATGTACATAATTTATATTTGTTGTTATTAGAGATTATTGACTAATTTTGTCTGTTGGGAGTGTAATGAAATTAACCCCCTACTTTGTTTTTTTTTTTTTTCTAAATTCTAATAATCCATTTACTTGTTTTCTCAACCAAAACAAATAAACAAATGAAAAGGAAAGAGAGAACCGATTGGAGATGTCTATAACAGATGCAACACTTTGCTATCATGATACGAAATTAAGAGCCAACGGCTCATTTTAAGAGTAAAATTAGGTCTCTCCTTAGCCATTCTTATCATCAAATTAGGTTGACATTGAAAAAAGATGGATAAAGCGATTAATATTTTAATTTCTATAGAAGTTAGGACTTTAAACGTGGAGTCTAACTCTCCACATGTTTCTAGTGTCGGGAAACCTTAAGAGGACGACACCATGACCTTCGAAGAAATTATGTTTTTAATTAATGAGTATTGCCTATTCGTTTTGCCTTATAAATTTTAATCCTTAATCAAAATCAACCGCTTGCAATTCCATCCGAATATAAAGCCAAACAAATTTTGGTGTTCAAAATAAAAACTAAGTTCACTATGATATTAATTGATAAATGCACTTTTGTAGAGATTGGGACCTGGTTCCATGGACCCACTTAGGAACCAGCCCAAACCACTAATCCAGTTCTTGAATGGGTCCATGGAACCAACAGACGAGTCCCAACTGGTCCTTAGTGGGAACCGCCCACCCTACTAATTTTTACGTTGGATTTTTTTAGGTCATCTTAGAATATCTTGATCAACTAAATTGTTGCAAATGTCCGATTTTTTCCAAAGATGAAATATTAAGTCTTCACTGTCATTTTTATAATTAAATAAAAAAAAATTGAGAATATAAATTTTTAGGACCATACTAAAGGCATTTATGTTCTTTCTCTATTCCGGAAATCGAAATTTTATATAATTACCAAATACGTTCTTCTGCTTAGAAATTTGCCTAAGAAATATAAATAAATAAAAATATTTTCGAATGAAAATTATTCCCACAAATAAATTTGTTACAAACGCACCCTTACTTACTTCATTACCCTTCACGTTGCTTCCCTTCAACATACACCAAAACTAGAGGAGAAACATTACAAGTTCCCATTCACTGCTTTCTGCTCCATTTCATTACTTGTCCTCAACATCAATCCGCTTACCAACTTTGAATTAAGAAACGAAGTGCCAATAGTTCCATCAATGAACGGTTTAATACTTTCTGGAGCCGTCCACGACACGGTCATCTCAAACGGTTCAATTTGAAGCCACTTGCCTCTAGACTTCATCAATGGGTGCACCCGAGCTGAGGCTCATGCGTATGACCTCGTAAATTTTCCCGTCGCAATGGTCAGACGGAGTCAGCCGGGCCCAACACTCACCCTAAAACAACTACGCTGGCCAGCCGAGATCAGGATCGTGGGCGAGAATGGGCTGGTCAGGTTTTTTGAGGGAAGTATAAGCTCATAATCACCAAAAGAAAAAAAGAAGAAGCATATCTCTGCCTGAAACTGCGAACAATTGAAGCTTCCTTTGCAACCAGAAGTACGTTATTATCATAATCCGGAAGCGTACAACACGGAAAATCAACTGCACATGCAACCCGACAGATTTAATTCAAAGAATGTAAACCGTCAAGGCAACACATCTATGTGCGACGATCATCGAGCTCTACAGTGTCAGCAAAAGTGTATCATACTTTGGATCCTACGACCTCCTTTCACAAAACCTACCGGCCATCTGCCCTTTACAAGTGACTGTCATCTCCTGAACCTTTCGACTCTCCGGCGGCGCAATTCGTCCAGAGGAAGATGGTCAGAATACCTGGAAGATGGAGGTGAACGGGACCTGCTAATACTCCGACTTGTCCCACACATCTCACATTCGTCTAACTGGCTGGAATTATCGTAGGTACAAGTGCTGCATCTCCAAACACCAGGCTCAGTCCATCCTCTTTGATTTCTACCCACAGTTCCTCTACCGAAATCTGACGACGGCGGAATCCAAACAAGGACCGCATGAACCTCCAAGGCCATCTCAGCACACCACTGACGCCTCTGATAACCAGTGTCAGAGGATCAGGAGCTGAGTACATACCCTTTAGACGCAGATAAAGTATGCCGGCAAGTATCCCACCAAGGTGTCCAAGAAACGAAACGCCCGGCACAAACATTTGAATCAGAACCAATTCAGCCCATGCTGCATAGCGTGCAGGGACTACCAGCCCATGCACATATGTGTAGTTCTCAGACTGTGAATTCAAGACAACTTTCATGGCAAAGAGGACACCAGAAAATCCAACTGCATATTCTGAGTAATAAGGTCTTTCATAATCTAAGAAAACGTAAAGGGATTTCGCGAGTATCAGAGTTATTCCTTGGGACATTGCTAATAATGCAGCAACCATGGATGCAAATTCAGCACTTCCCATCGAACTTTCCAACTGAATTCCCTTCCATAATAATGACAGCATGTTGTATACAAGGTGAGAGTCGCTCACATGGTAAAATGCTGATAAAAAGAAGCGCTTCGGGTCCTTGTACTGTGCACAAAAAAAGAAACATAATTACAATTCCGAAATCAGATACATACTCCATGTGCTTACAAGAAAAGAATACACAAGCAAATGTGCGAAAGATCACTAGCTCATCACGTCTTGCATGCCATGTCTTCACTAGCTTATGCCAAATTTCTGAACGGAAAGAAGAAAAAGACAAGGAGAAATGAAGGACACACTAACCCTATCCATACACTTTCAAATATTTTCCAGGAAAACATGTCACTGCGTAAGAACACGAGCGACATATTGAAGGAGCTGACAAAACCAGCGAGGGTGCGAAATGCATATGCGTTAATCATCAATTGCAGGAGTTTTACCAGCTCCTAAGGTACACCAAGAAAATGTACTATGCACTTGTGCAGGCAACATCAAAGCAAGGCTTCGTTTCAACAAATGGAGGAAAATGCAATATACTCACCACTCTTCTGGGCACCAGCATTTTCCTAGTAAAGAGCACACAGGGGCCTCCTATGATCCCTGGTGACCAATACCCAGATCATAACTCGCCACAACTCTTCAAAATTTCTTTCTAACTCCTATACAAAACGTGCTAATTCACGAAGACAGAAAAGGGCCTACAATCGACGAGCGAGATGATCTCCTCCAACACTCATCGAGGGATTAAGGATCCTGTCGGCTGAGATTCTTAGAAACTCCCAGAGCATAAATTACGCATCCGAAAGCGAAGGACGCTCCAAACTCCACTAAAAACTAAAAAACAACCACAGATCGAACTCAAGCCACTGAGAAAAGAGAAACTTTTGGATGCAAGACAGCACCCATCAATTTGCAGTCAGTCAAGTCACCCAAGATCAAATTTTGATTTCGGAACCGCAAGAGGCGGCTCTCGCTACAGGTCAACTAAGTCCCAAACACGAACTAATTCATTGCGACGACAGCATGATCAAGGTTCGCCAGCGTTTCCCACCTAAAAGACAACAAATTGACCCAACACCACCTAATCGAACGAAACGAAACACCCCGGGGAGGGAACGCACCTTGAGAATGAGGCGAGGGTTGAACCAGACTTGGTCGATGGGAGGGAGGAGGGTGTCGAGCACGCCGGGCCGCAGGTAGACCAGCGTGTTGGCGGCGAGGAGGCCGGCGGTGACGGGCGGCTTCCGCTCGAGCCGGTAGTACTCGCTCAGGGCGTGGAGGGCGAGGATCGGGATCATCCCGCGCGACCTCCCTCTACCGTCCATCGTCGTCTTCCTCCCTGCTTCTCCTTCTTCTTCTCCTTCTTCTTCTCTCGGTTTTTCAACCCCTCTGAGGTCGCGGGTGTCGATTCCGAGAGCGTCTGAGGACTTGCAGATGGACGGGGCGAGATGGGTTTTGGTTGCAGGATCGGTTCGATTGCTTCTTGAGGGAAAAGAAGGGAGGGAGGGAGAGGAATCTAGAGGTTTCTTCGTCCTTCTGCTTCTTGCTTTTGTCCTCTGCCCGTGCTGCTTCAGGGTGCAGAAAAGAAGAATTGAGAAAGAAACTTTAATCGGACCGAACCGGACCGGTCCGGACCGACCCGACCGGACCCGATCGGTTCAAGGCACTATAATATTGAACAAGAAGGAATAAGGATATAATCATGAGTTAATATCACAAAAAAAACTCTAAACTGATACAATTTTAATAATTTTATCTCAAACTAATTTTTTAACCACTAAAAACCTCAAATTGATACACTCATGACAAATTTAACCTCTGTTGGTTTTCATTAAATTTTACTAGTCGAATTATTGAGTTGGATGACATGTGAAAGTTGACTAATATATCAATTTGGGATTTTACTCTGTATTTGTTACAGTTATACTAATATGTGGCTTTTTGTGGTGTTAACCCAATTCAACAAATGGTATATTTGTCATAAATGTATCAATTTAAGATTTCTGGCTATCACAAAAATTAGTTTGGGTAAATTTATTATGAGTATAGTAGTTTAAGGTTTTTTGTGGTTATTTGGAATAAATTTATCATAGGTGTATTAATTTGGAGTTTTTTGTTGTCAAAAAATTAATTTGAGAGTATATTTGTCATAGATATATTAATTTGAGTTCAATTTTTCATAAATATATTAATTGAGATTTTTTATAATATTAACCCTATAATCAATCATTTGATCAATTTATGTTTTGTAGTGAAACACAATGACCTTTATGTTTTGTTAAAAGAATTGATTTGTTTTTCTTTGCACAAAACAAAATGTGAGAATTGAAAAACTGATCCATTCAAGTCCTAATTCCAAAAAAGTTTCGGGAGCCACACAGTATCATTTCCCAGGTCAAGAGCATGCCCAATCTGAAAATATGATCAATTGTTCTTTACATCGACCTCGAAGTGTCACAAATCGAATTCTCCCATACCTTTGCGATTCCGTGCCATGGATGAGGACATACAGCACTCACGTAGAGTAGATTGGAGTGAAGGCTGATTCCTCTTATCTTGTTATTTGGCCATACCTAGTTTTCTAGTATGAATTTTGTATGCTACCTTTTTTTTTGGGTCGGTCTCATATGCTACTCTAGCTTCGTAATGAAAGCCTTGAACCATAAAACACTCCAGTGATAAAAACCTTTCCAGCTACCTAGGATAGGATTGGACTTAAGCAGATTCTTAAAAGACTCAAGTAAGAAGAAACGGGTGGGAGATCCATCCTGAGGTGAGAGATCTTGCAATATTACCTCCCGTATATCTTGGTGATGAGGAAGAAAAATATTCACCTACCAACAATGGGTGCAATGTGTGATAACGATGGATCAAACCGTGAGAAGATTGTCTTTACCATCACAAATAGAATATCGAATAAGGGGCTTTTATCTCTGCCCTAAGTTTGGGAAGCTTCCACCAAATATACCAGGAGGAAAACCGAGGAAAGAATTTACCAGGAGAAGAAAACTAGGATTGTCAAAACGTTCGTATGGCACTCATTTAAATGCCAAAACTTTTCTTTTCACTCACTTGAGTGTTATATCAAAGTAAAATCAATCACTAGAGTGCCATTTTCAACCAAACGTCTTACGTGGATTTTTTATAATTTTTTAATTTTTTATCAATTGTCTATGTTAGCATCGGCGTTGCCACGTAGGTTGACTAGCACCTACATTGAATTTCTAGTGAAGCAAATAGCTGATGGCACTTAAGTGATAATTTTTCAAATTTGTGGTACTCAAGAAAGTATCACACGAAAGTTGTGGCACTCCTAATGTGTTTATATCAAAAATGCTTCTACATATGTCCATTGAATGAGTGATTATTTAAATATTTGGGAAAATTATCAATTTAGTCTTATGAATGTCAATTTAGTTTTAAATTTCCAATTTTGTCAAGATAGTCTTACACATTTGTGCAATATTTAAATGTAATCTTTCCTACTTATTTATAGATTGACCCTAGTCTCGGGACTTCGCAAGTCACTGAGTCTTTGATAAAGTTGTCAAAAATTGTCACCGTAAATTGCAACGTGGAAATCAACAAATTGCTCACGTTAGCATGCCACTTAGGAGGATCGGCATTGACTAGACACCACATCAGTGATCTTAGGTGGCAATTGGCAAAAAAGACTACATTAAAATATGGCCCAAAAGTTTAAGATTACATTGACGAAAACTGAAAAAATATGTCTGATTAAGTGGAATAACTAGTTGTTAACAAAAAAATTATGACAATTGTAATTGCATTATAAAACAATCCAATCAAACCTTGATAAATACATATTTTTTCCAAAGAAAGAGAAGAAAAAAGAGGTAAGAAATAATTTTAAATATGGGACCTGTAAGAGATGTTATGATCAATTTAAGGTGAAAGATGGCATTGGAAGCCAAAAAATAGATGGAAAAAGCACACATCTTTATGCATTTATCCTTTTATACCATTGCTCATTTAAATGTTATACCTAACATACTTTATTTAAGCTGATGCGAGTAAAATAAGGAGAGAGTATAATGAACTTATAGAGTCAAGGGTTGGGAAAAGTGTCATAAAGTTCTAAACCTTTTACATTTATGCCAATTTAGTCTTAAACATTTTATTAATGTTAATTTAGTCCTAAACATTTCGACATGGTGTCAATTTAGTTTTAAACGTTTTGACTTGGTGTTTAGTTAGTCCTAAAACTTTTAACCTAGTGTCAATTTGGTCCTTCTGACTAATTTTGGCCAGATTTTGCTGATGTGGACATCGGACGGCTGACGTAGCACCACGACGCTGACGTAAACAATTTTTAATAATATTTTAATATTTTTTTTCGACTTATTTATTTATTTATTTTCTTTTTCTTTTTCTTTTTTTCCCCCTCTTCTCCTCCTTCCTCCAGCCGTTCGCCGACTAGGCAATCGGCCAGAGGCGAGAGCCGACAAGGTCAAGGTTGATCTTGTTAGCCTCTAGTGAGCCTAGGGCGGCCTCATGCTAGGCGAGCGAGGGTCGAGCCTCATCAGTTATGGGTGAGGCCCGACCTCACCCAACCCTTGATGAGGGCTTGAGCCATCGCCAAAGGCTGTGACTCACGACGACTCAAGCCCTCCCCAGGAGCTAGGCAAGGCTCGACCTCGTTGGATTTGGCGAAGTCGGGCCTTGCCCATGGCCGGCGAGCTTCAACCGTCATCAGATCTGGCAATAGCAAGCCTCACCCACCCGGCACAAGGATGCCCTCACCTCTGGCTTGTCGCTCAGCTAGCAACTGGTCGGAGGAAGGAGGAGGGGAGCGAAAAAAAGAAAAAGAAAATAAGTAAACAATTCAAAAAACTATTAAAATATTATTAAAAGTTATCAACGTTAGCAAAATACAACCAAAATTAACCGAAATGACCAAATTGGCGCTAGGTTAAAAGTTCTAGGACTAAATAAACACAAAGTCAAAATATTTATGACTAAATTACTACCAATAAAAGTTTTAGGACTAAATTAGCACCAAATCAAAATGTTTAGAACTAAATTGGCACCAATAAAGCGTTTATGACTTTTTTGACACTTTTCCCATCAAAGCCAATATAGTAGTTGGGAAAAGAGAGAGGCAAAAGTGGTAATTTATAATTATACTACTTATGTATTAATACATAATAATTGTTTTGATAATATTTTAATTTTGATCTTTGTTGAAAATTAAATTTAAAATATTTTGAATTTCACATGCAATAAGCTTCATTCATGAGAAAGACTTAGTTTTATATAAATGACACCACCTTGACCCTCATGGTAAAGTTCATAACAACCGTAGTTGCATTGGCCCTCCTAAACCTTTTTACCTGTAAATAAAAATGCTAGGATAATAATAGTATGTGTGCCATAACTTTTGTATGAAGCTCGTTTAAGTATCATAACTTTTTTTTCGCTTTACTTAAGTACCACATCAAAGTAAAATCGATTATTTGAGTGTCATTTTAGACAAATCATCATACATAAATTTTTTTTAATAATTTCCCATTCTCATGTGGATTTTTTTAATTTTTGAATTTTTTTATTAATTGTCCATATTAGTGTCGACAAAGCCACATAAGACAATCAGCGTCCATATCGGATTTTCCGACGAGGCAAATCATAATTGATACTCAAATGATCAATTTTTCAAATTTGTAGCATTCAAGTGAACATCGTATGAAAATTTTGGCACTTCTGATATTTTTCTCTCGAATTTACCCAAAACTCCTCTCTTTTGAAACACAAAGCTTTTACCCAAGCAAATCCCCAAAGACCAGCATCCTCAAGCAACAGCCATTCGCCTTCATCATGACAGCTTGCTTCCATAGGAATCTGCTTTAGTCCCAAACCTGTCTCCTTTGGCAAGCAAACATCCCCACCTTACTTTTTGCATTTTGTTTTTGGTTAATACGAAGAAATGAACTTTCTGATAGAGAGTTTTGAAAGTTTATTTTCACAAGTTTTGACCATTTCTTGGGATGTACTTCTTCGTGGTCTCTCACAACTTCAAAATAAGTTACACAAATAGAGAATCCAAACTTTATAAACTAGTCAAGACTCTTCCTGAGCAATGTGAGATAAAGATATGTGCCTCCTCTGCCATTTTAGTCACGTTGCCCACCTTATTGGTTTGGATCGTCACATTCTCCCTCCTTCGGATACAACTTCTCCGTTGTGGCCCCACACACTACGGAAGTCCTCAGGTTTGGATCGTCACATTCTCCCTCCTTTGGGCATAACGTCCCTATTGTGGCCCCACACGTTATGGAAGTCGGTTCTGATACTATTTGTAAGGATCCGAGATTTCTACTATATAATATTATTTGCTTTGAGCCTTTGATTCTTAGGGCTTTAAAATGCGTTACACAAAACAGAAAACTTAAGTCTTATAAATTAGCTCAAGATTCTTCCTAAATAATGTGGGATAGAGACATGTGCTTAGTCTCACCTACTTTTGGGTCATAGGCACTTGTTGGTGTAGCCTCCCGGCCATCATAGCCACCTTGTCCACGATAGGGCATGGGGTCGTCACAGCTACATCCCTGAAAACGTTTTCCCCAAGGAACGATCGGAGTGATCTTTAGCTCGTCACGGCATGTCTTTTGCTGGTGCTCCCAAATGGTGCTCACAAATGCTCTTTGCTTTTGCTTACTTTTCACGTGACAGAGCCCTGCTGTATGGCAACGACTGACCGTCGCTTTTGTGACAAGTGCATTGCATGGCGAACCCCCCGTCACCGATTTGCACAAATGGGAAAGAGGACAAAAAGGCAAAGGGCGAGTTCTTTCTTTTCTAGACGGTTTGGCAGGGCCAGAAGTTGGGATGCTGAGCCTATTTTGGCACGATGGACGGTCTTGATTGGCCCCGGTTCTAGTTCCCTTTCTGATCGGGACCTGTGATATTATGGGACCCGTGAAATTGCTATACATCGAGGCTGGTGGTCCGGATTTGAGTCCGGAAGGATATTTTGTTATCCTATACGATGTTTGGGAATATCCTCCCGATCAGATGAACTCGGACATAACCGGATAAGATACGAGATAAGAAATCTAAGGAGGGGTGGGATAAGCCCAGATTGAATATAAATCTTTTCTAAAATTAACTTAGTAACTTTGGTTCCATCAATGTCGCGCCCGCCCCTCCACCAGAATGGCCTCTGTCCACTCCCTTGCCTTTTACCCCCCTTTTCCGACGTCGCCCACCCTCCTCGAGCCCATCAAGACCGTCCCTTGCAACCTCCATCTTCATGGTCAATTTCCTCCTTGTTCCTTACAGCTTCGACCTCAAGCCCTCCGAGACTCCCCCTCCTCTTGGCCTCCACATCACCAAAGCCCTTATTGACGGCCACAACTTCAATGTCGCTCCCTCTGGCGTCGTCCAGGAATTCGAGGCCAACGAGGGCGGCGTTGGTATCATCAACAAAGCATTTACTGAATTGCCTACGACCGAGAGCTTGCAATTCCCGCTTGCTGATGAGAAGGCCCTGGTGCTGAGCTTTCGCGTCTTGCATTTTTATTACCCTTTCAACTTTGGAATCAATTGCGAATCCTTGAGGCAAGGAAAATGAATTAAAAACTTTTAGTGAATTTCTTAAGGGCTAGCCTCTGCCTTCTCCCACCAGGAAAGACTATAAAAAATGACGTTCAAACCACTTGGCAACAATTCAACACCCTTCCTAATCTCGTCAAGAAACTTCCTCTCTCTCTCTCTCTTTTATATCTGTTTTCACAAATCATTTTTGTTTTCTAACGTCCAGTAGCTTCCCTGCCAATATCTTGACTTTTTTTAGCAACTTGGAGAATCGGAGTCTTATCTAATTTCAAGTTGCACCAAACATATGATGGGATTTTCTATAATCTGGAGAATATTTAAAGGATTTCTAATCCCACCTTATCCTATTCAATTCTAATCCAAATCCAGATGACCAAATACACTCTGAATTCATGTTATGTAAAGGTTTTTCTCATTGCTTTTTAGGTCAAAAAAAGTATCACGGAATTTTTTTATCTTTCTGAATCCGAGGCATTGGAGTTGCCATGTTCAAGTAAAGGGACCATTTTGCGAACCTTGCTCATTCTCTTTTCGTGCATGGGCTGACTTTCGACACTTACGTGGGCTCCTCTTCTTGCATTGGGCCGGGCCCAATTTGAGTTGCCCGATATGGCCGATCGTCAACAAACCCGGCCCAAGTTGTTCAACCGCGTGCTTTTCTTGTCCCTCTCCAGATGCGAGCTGTTGTTCTTATCGTATCAGATGACGCTTTTCCAGTTCAGGTGCTTGACATTCCCAGTTTTTTTTTTTTGCTTTTGCTGTGTCGTTTAATTTCATCATGAAATGTCGTCCAGACCGCCAATGGGAGCAAGACCACAAGCTCTGCCACACCCAGCAAGAGACCGAGAAACAAAACAGGTAACGATTCTCGGTCTTTTGAATTTCTTCGTGGTCTCTGTAATACAAGTGAAGTTGTTAGAAGAAAAGTGTCCACAGACATAACAGTTTCTAGACTAGTACTAGAGATGACGTGAGTGTTACATAGAGATTATTATAGGTGTTGAGCTGTGCGTTCATCTTGTTTAAAAGAGGTGTCGCAGGCACTGGCTGAACTGAGCGAGGAGGAGACCAAGCTCTTGAAGGAAAGAGGAAGGCTAAGATGGGTATATGTGTTTTCTTCTTCCCGTGTTGCGAGTTGCACGTCTGTAGCCCTTTTGCTGATTTTGGGTAGCATCACTGCTCATTGGGTCAAAATTAGTTTTAAGTTGGCTGTTTAGTTTAGAATATGGACATGTTTGGATGGTCAATGAGCATCACGCTTTGTTCTTTCACAGTATGCATACCAAAAGATTGTTTGTGGACGTGCAAACAAGGCGTGCAATTGATGCGCCTCATAGAACAACATCCTAGACAACTTGCAAACAAGCAAACTTTCCACATACAGCTTGCGGTTCGTTGCTCATGCAATCACAATAACTTTTTATTTGGTGTTGATATATAAATTTTGGTGACCTAACCATTTATTGCATATAAAAGTAGGGATTAATTTTTAACCCTAAACAAAAATATTAGAATTGATTTGCATAGCATATACTTTTAGAAGCATTTATTATCTTTATTGTTGCATTTACATTAGACCGATGATGGATGGTTCTGAACTTTAATCTGACAAATTGGATTGAGCTCATGGAGAGAAGGATTGCCGAAACTTGTTATATATCGACGGTCAAAAGTTTACTTTATGTTGGAAGATTGGTATATTTCGGAAAAAGATTTGTATCATTTTTTTAATATATGGTGAATCTTCATGTAATACATGGAAAGTAAAGATAGAAAAAAAAAGTCTGCTAAGGTGGAATCGGTAACATGGGGATATATTTGGTGGGCAATATAGCTTCAATCGTCAATGTGACGAGAATAGGAAAGAAATTATAATGGAATCGCAAGTGAATATCATATGCAAGATTTCAAGAAAAATTTTCATGCAATAGAAGGAAATAAAAGCCTATATCGACCCTAGTCCTATAAAAAGGCTAGGGGTCTGTTCTGTTCTTTCTCTTGTCTGACAACGTGCAGAGGGAAAAGAAGAGAAAAGGCAAAGACGAGAGAGGCGAGGGATCGTTGTCTTCTTCGGCTGTCCCCGACCGCCGGCCCGCCCGTGACGACCAGCTCGCCGCCGTCCCTCACCGTCGCGTCTGCCGACTTCCAGACCCGCTGCTCTCGTGTCCTACACCGACGACGTGCTGTTGCTTCGCCTGAGTTCTCTGCCCGTGACGAGGTGCTGGGCGCCGAACCGTCGGCCGTGGGCCTGCCGCTTTCGCTGATCCGTCTGTTGGCCGCTGTCCACTCGTGCCGACGCCTCCAGTCCACCGAGACGAGCCCGCCCGCAACGCCGTCCTCCATTCGTCGAGCCGTAGCCGAGCTCGCCGACCCGCTGTTGTCCGAACTCCCAACGTCGCCTGCCGTCCGTGCTCGCACCCGAACCAAGCCGATCCCACGTAGCTTCTATCTTTTGCAGGTTCGTTGGCCGTGAGACCGTCCCTGCCGAGACCACCACCGCCGGCCGCCGTCGTGGTCGTATTGTCGGCTCGAATTCAGAAACCGCGTCCACAAATTAGGTAACGATGATTGCACTGCCTATTTTAAATAATTGTTATCCAGCTGTGATTTCATTGAGATTTTAGGTATCGTTAGCAAAAAAAATTATTGTTCTGTTTTCTTGTGCTTTGGGACGTGCAGATTCAAAATTATTAAAATTATTAATTTGATCCATAAAATTTTGAATCATTTTTTAATTAGTATTGTTTATGTTAAAGGTTAAAATAATTGTTAATCTAATATGTGAGATGGTGGATTATTTTTCAATTACCTTAATTCTTTGTGCGAAATCTTGGATTGAATATAACGCTTGTTTGTGATAACTGCTTGATTTTGGGGAAAAAAAAACGCGAAATCACGTGATAGATAACCTAGTTTCCTAAATAGGTTAGGGCTGCACATTTAGAATTTTTTAAGTTAGATTTTTAGATTAGATTTGCATGTTAAAAGTAGGATGTGCTTAAATAAGATAATTTTCCAAATTAAAATAGGATTTATCTAAATTATTTCCTATTTTAAATAGGATAACTTGTTAGGATTGGTAGTCAATTTTCATTAATTATTTGTTTCGAATTTTAATGAAAATATCCAAATTAAAATATGATTTATCTAAATTATTTCCTATTTAAAATAGGATAATTTGTCAGGTTTGGTAGTCAATTTTCATTAATTATTTATTTCGAATTTTAATGAAAATATAAAAAATATCATAAGTGTGTAATATAATTTGCATGTTAGCTTCATTTAATTAGAGATTGGTTATCAATAGAAGTAGGCCATGTAGTAAAGTGCATGTTATGTAGGTAAGTTTTAATTTCAAGATAAGAGAAAACCCCAAAAATAATTGCTTGCTTTGGTGTGTTTAATTCATTTAATGCAATTTTTTTATTTTCTCATCAAGAGACTTACTGAAATTTTGCCATTACCTTCATATTCCAGCTAAGCCTGACACTCATGGATGAAGATGAAGCACAAGTAACATCTGATGAAGCAAAAGATGAGCTTGGAGGCGGGACAGAATTTAAAGAATTTGATAATGATGAAGGTCCTCCTAATGAGGATAAGGAGGATGTTGTTCCAGATGAGATCATTTATGAAGCTGCAATGGGAAAAGGGCTGTCAGGTGCCCTAAAGCTCCTCAAGGAACGAGGAACACTTGAAGAAACTATTGAGTGGGACGGTAGAAACATGGATAAGAAGAAAAGCAAACCCGTAGGCATTGCAGATGATGGACGGAAAGAGATTCGCATAGAAAGGACAGATGAATTTGGCCGAATGGTAAGTTTTTTGAAAGGACATATGAATTCTCCATTATAATTTTTTTTAGTATGACAAAGAAAAGCTGATTCATTGTTTTTGTTACTGTTTTGATTGTTTTGCAACAGTTAACAAAAAGGAATCTTTCCGATTGTTTTCCCATAAATTTCATGGCAAAGGGCCCGGCAAAAAGAAGCAAGAGAAGCGCATGAAGCGATACAAGGAAGAATTGAAGTTGAAGCAAATGAAGAATTCGGACACGCCTTCTTTCTCTATAGAGAGGATGAGGGAAGTTCAAGCTCAAATGAAGACACCTTATCTTGTGCTTAGTGGTCATGTTAAGCCAGGGTATGCTTTTCTATGTTAAAAAATCGAAGTTGTTATTTCTTTACTCAGTGGCAATTAAGTACATAGCATTTTGACTTTATAAGATGTTAACGTGTTCTCTGACCAAAGTGCTCGACTGTCTTTTTATTTTAACTCGTTCAAATTTTCTATTTATCCTTGTTGACACCTAAATTATTTTTTTAACTTTAATTGCATAGGAAATTGAGGATTATTTTTTAGCCCATAAAAAATCATTTAAATTGCATAGCATAAATGTTCTAGGAGTATTTGCATTGAGTAGTGATAGGATTCGTTAAAATTTGTAGAAAAAAAGAAAGAAAGCAAAGCAAGAAGAAGAAGAGAGACCGGCTGGGCTTGGCCCAAACTCTTCCTCTCTTTTCTTTGCTTCCTCACGGGCCGGCACATCTCCCTTTCTCGCAGGCCCAGCCCGTGTGCTGGTCTTCTTCCCCCTCACGTCGGTCACGAGCAACGGAGGTACAAAGACGGGGAAGTAGCAGGTCGCAGCGTGATCCTAGGATCGGAGATCAGGCCAGCCGCTACAGGCTGGTGGTCAGTAGCCATGCTCGCCTGTCGCCAGCCCTTAAAAGTGCGAGAGGTAGAGTCGAGCAAGGGGGCTCGGTTTTTGGAAGGATCAGAGTGAGCGAGAGTCCGAGCAAGGAAGCGACCGAGGGAGAGCGAGAAAGCTTCAGCCGACGCCTCGGCACCGCACGAGCTACGCTCGACGGCCACTCAGATGGCTTCCTCAAGTTGAACCCGGTAGGCCCTTTTACAAGTTCTGTTTTCGCCTTGTTTTGTGCGCGCCAGGCTGGAGCTCGCGGCCGTCTGGCTTATGCGAGCTCCGGCCCCGCCGGTTTCCTGTTGAGCTGCTATGTGTTCTTGTTGGCTTATCAGAAGTCCCGGTCCGGATTTGAGTCTAGGTTGAGCCGAAATCTCTCGTTCCTCTAGCGTATTCCACCTGTTCGATAGAATGCTTAATTGAGATCTAGTTTTCGTCCTCCCCTTTTTGGTCGAAATCAAGTTATCCATACACGTCGTGATCTATGGGGATGTTCCAGTGGTGTTGGGCGACCTTGGGCGTCGACCGTGTAGTCGTTCGCCACGTTCCCATCGTGGCCGTATGTTGTTTGGTGTTTGGCCAGGGCGTGGCTTTTGGCCGGCGACGGGGAGGTCGGCCAAGGGGTGGCGTTCGGAGTGGAAGGTGGTGGCTCGGCAGCGGCCTGAGTGCCGGCAAGGGCCTGTGTAAGTGGCGTCGGTTCGGTTGAGGAGTTGGGGGGGAGGGGGAGACGTGCTCTAGGCAGGGAGGAGGCGTGGAAGAGAAGGAAAAAAACAGAGAATAAAGAAAAGGAATAAAAAAGAGAGAAAGTAAAAAAAAAAAAAATAGAAATATATATTAAAAAAAGAGAAAATGGGCTATGGCATTTCTAATATGAGCTGGTCGGCAAGCGGGAGTATCACAAGCCGAAAATTGTGAAAATTTGAAGAACCTGTAAAACACTCAAGAATCTTGCAATGGGGACAAATTGTCTTTCTAAAGGAGCTAGAGATTGATATTGCTTATATAAATACCTAGAGGGGGTGAATAGGTGTAAATGAATTTTATACGCAACAATGTAAAAATTTTGCAATCTACAATCAGAAATTAAATAAAGAAAGGCGATCAACCAATAGGCATCTCCAGGCGATCAATCAATAGGTTGGATTTCACTATGTGATCAAATGTGATTATTTGCACTTGGTGATGATATGTCTCACAAAGTCACTCTTCTTGATAATACACTAAAATCATTCAATTTCGCTCTTTTTCAAACAACTAGTGAAGAACTGAATCAACTTTGGAATATATTAATCCTCTCACTCTCCTAGTCACATCCTTCCCTTATATACTCTTCGACGCATACTTGACCGTTGGTTATCTCTTTGAGAAATTTGTCTTCCCTTTCCTTTCTTAGACATACTTCATAAGGAAAATCTTTTTGACCGTTGAAGGTAGATTGGATCCCCTTGGATTCTATTCGTCCATACAATCAGAATCTGGGCTTTTATAAGTGTTTCATCCTTCTTTGGAAGTTGTCTTGATGATTGATCTTGCCAATCGATTTGATATAACAAAATCAATATAAATAAGGTAAGTGAAATTCATGATTGTTGGTGATCTTGCTTTCGGTCTGGTCTTGTAGGTTCGTTCTTGATCTGTCAGACTGAGGTTCTGCGTCTACTTTGTGTTCTCCGTCTAGTACTCGTAGATTCAGAGATTCTGTGTCTTCTCGTGTTCTCCGTCTGGTACAAGTAGACTCAGAAACTTTTTCTGGACATGTCAATATGAAACATATCTCAAAACTATTCCAAAAAGCTTGTTTGTGGACTGTCTTCTTTAAGCTATAAAAAGTCAGAACTTTGCTTCGCATGCATTTTAGAGAAACATGTAAGAAACTCTTTTAAATCTGTGAAACATGTTTCCTCTAACCGTACTTTACAGCTTCTTCATATGAATCTTTTTGGACCAACTCGAACTGAAAGCATTGGGGGTAAGAGGTTCTATTCAGTTATTGTAGATGATTACTCTTGCTTTACTTGGGTATTCTTCCTTGCTAATAAAGGAGAAACCTTATTTTACTTTTCGAAATTTGCAAAAAGAGTTCAAAATAAGAAATGTTACTCTATTTCGAGTATTAAAACAGATCATGGTGGAGAATTTGAAAATCAAGACTTTGCAGATTTTTGTGATAAGAATGGTTTTCAGCATATGTTCTCCTTGCCTACGCTCCAAAACAAAATGGAGTTGTAGAAAGGAAGAACATGTTCCTACAAGAAATGGCCAGAACTCTACTTGTTGAAAGCAAAGTAGCAACTTGCTTCTGGGCAGAAGCAGTTTCAACAACATGCTATATCATTAACAGAGTTTTTCTAAGACATATTCTTGAGAAAACTCCCTATGAAATTTTCAAAGGAAGAAAATCAATTGTTTCTTACTTTCATGTTTTTGGTTGTCAATGTTTCATTCTTAAAAATGCTAACAATCATTCGAGCAAGTTTGAAGAAAGCTCAGATGAAGGTATATTTCTAGGATACTCAACCACAAGCAAAACATACAAAGTGTTCAACAAAATTACTCAAACAATGGAAGAATCTATGAATGTGAAGTTCTTGGAGCAAGATTTGTCTAAACAGGATAAAACATCATTCGAAGATCCAGAACCTATTGCAGACACTATGAACTTGATGCAAATACCTTGACTAACATTATGAAGGTTGAAAAGGGTGATTGACAAGTTTTATGAACTTGATGCAAATACTTTGGCTGATGTGTATCCAGAGGAGTAAGTGATGTTTGTCCAAAGAGAATTGGTAAATGCCTGCATACAGTCTCATATGAAATCTCAATGGGTCTAAAATCACTCCTTTCAACCTTCATAATAGTGTTTGCAATAGGTTCTGGATCTTCAAATGATGTTTTATCCTACTTAGACAAATCTTGCTCTAGGAACTTCACATTCATAGACTCTTCCATTATTTGAGTAGTTTTGTTGAACACTCTGTATGCTTTGCTTGTGGTTGAGTATCCCAGAAATATATCTTCATCTGACCTTTCTTCAAACTTGCTCGGATGATTGTTAGCATTTTTAAGAAAGAAACATTGACAACCAAAAACATGAAAGTAAGAAACAATTGGTTTTCTACCTTTGAAAATTTCATGGGGAGTTTTCTCAAGAATAGATCTTAGAAAAACTCTGTTAATGATATAGCATGTTGTGGAAACTGCTTCTGTCCAGAAGCGAGTTGCTACTTTGCTTTCAATAAGCAGAGTTCTGGCCATTTTTTGTAGGGACCTGTTCTTCCTTTCTACAACTCCATTTTGTTTTGGAGTGTAGGGCGAGAAGAACATATGCTAAAGACCATTCTTATCAAAAAAATCTGCAAAGTCCTGATTTTCAAATTCTCCACCATGATCTGTTTTAATGCTCGAAATAGAGTAACATTTCTCATTTTGAACTCTTTTTGCAAATTTTGAAAAGTAAAAGAAGTTTCTCCTTTATTAGTAAGAAAGAATACCCAAGTAAAGCGAGAATAATCATCTACAATAACTAAACAGTGCCTCTTACCTCCTATGCTTTGAGTTCGAGTTGGTCCAAAAAGATCCATATGAAGAAGCTGTAAAGTACGGTTAGAGGAAACATGTTTCACAGATTTAAAAGAGCTTACCTGTTTTCCTAAAGTTCATACGGAGCAAAGTTCTGACTTTTTATAGCTTAAAGAAGGCAGTCCACGAACAAGCTTTTTGGTAAATAGTTTTGAGATTTGTTTCATACTGACATGTCCAAGCTTGCGATGCCAGAGATTTGTTTCATCTTGAACTAGATGAGACATTTTGCTATATCTTCATTTATATCCAGAAGATAGACATTTCCATGTATTCGTCCGATAAATGATTGAGATGAGTATTGACTGATTCCATAACATAAGTTCTCTTTGAAATCAATTCTGAAACTAGCATCGCATAACTAACTAATACTCAAAAGATTGTAGTTTAGTCCTTTAACCAGAGAGATATTGTTTATGATGAGACTCCCAATCTTAACTGTTCATAATCCAATAATATTTCCTTTACTATTGCCACCAAAGGAAATAGTTCCTCATTTTATTCTTTCCAAACCAATGAACATTCTAGAATCTCCAGTCATGTGTCTCGAACATCCGTTGTCCAAATACCATTTCTTCTTGCTTTTAAAACTTTCCTGCAATCAAAACACACACTCAAGTTTTCTTTTGTACCCAGACTTTCTAGGGTCCTTAGGAGTTAGTAGTGTATGCTTTGTTAATCCAAGTTCTTTGAATATGTTTCTAGACTTTAGGACACTTATTCTCAAAATGTTCCTTTTCACCGCAATTAGAACATTTGAGATTATGTCGTCCAATAAGTTTTGCAAAGTTCTTTTTAAAATGATTTTTATAAGCATGTTGAGAAGGTCTTTGTCTGATTCTCTCTTTGACTTTTGGAAAATCTATTAAAGAATCACTTACCTTATTACATCCAAGTCCTGACTTGTTGTAATAGAGAATTTGAATGGAAAGTATGTGCTGTAAAGTTTTTGATCCTTTAGAAAATTTCGTAGTAATATCCAAAAATTCCTTTTTGAGAGATTCATTATTATTCTGTAAAGAATCTCGACTTTCCTTTGTTTCCAAAAATTCTTTTTTCAGATCATCAAACTTTCCTTTCAGAGAAGAATTCTGTTGACTCAACTTGAAATTTTCCTTTTTCAGTCCAAAGATCATTTTCATAGTGGATTTTAGATTTGAACAAAGCTCATTTATATAATCTAAAACTTTAATAGGAATATCAAAATGACTAACCTCAATTTCTCTATATGAGTCTGAGTCCGATTTTGAGTCTGCTCCAGAATCTGAGTCTGAGTGTGCCGTTAGACAAATATTCCCATATTCGTCTTCACTGTCTTCAACTTCAATATCACTCCACATTTCAGCTTTCAGGACTTTCTTGTACTTTTCATACTTGTTTTTGTTCTTCTTCAGTGTAGGACAATTTTGTTTTATATGGCCCTTCTTTTTGCATTCAAAACCGATAACATCTTTGACAGAGTCCTCTTCATCGTCAGTTTTTGTCCAGATTGTCTGTTTTGCTTTCTGCTGTTGAACTTTTTGTCTTTCTTGTTTAACTTTCTTACTTTTTTATTAATAAGGCAAGTTTTTCGTCGTACAGTTCATCCTCAGAGTCTATATCATCAGAATCGACATTAGATTTAAGAGCAATGAATTTCTTACCTCTAGATTCTACTTCTTCATTCATCTGTTCAGCTTCGTAGGATTGGAAGGTTCCAACAAGCTCATCAACTGACGAGTGAGATTCGCCAAGTTTCTCGTATAGAGGCCTTCACATTATTCCAGTCCTTTGACAGGCTTCTCAAGAGCTTGTTAACCTTCATAGGTCCTGAGATAAGCTGTCCTTGATATGCAAGTCCATTTACTATTTTAGTAAACCTGCTGAACATATCTCTGATGGACTCCCCCTGTTTCATTTTGAAAGATTCATGTTGACCAAATAAAATGTTCACTTTGGTCTCTTTCACTCGATCAGTCCTTTCATAGGTTATGTGCAGCCTATCCCATACTTCTTTTGCTGTTTCACAAGAAGAGATTCGATTATATTCATTAAGAAATAAAACACAATAAAGAGAGTAGATAGCCTTAGCATATAAAGCTCTCTTTTCGTTAGTTCTTCTTTTGAGATGGTAGCTGATGGTTCTGTTATTTTCCCATCATCTTTCCTTGTGGTTTTTCCAGCTTCAACATTGGGTTCAATTCCTTTCTCGACTACATCCCATTCTAGTGGATCATTTGATCTAAGAAAAGCCTTCATTTTGTTCTTCCATATATTGTACTATTTCCCATCAAAGTATGGTGGTCGAGTGTTGCTCTGTCCCTCAATCAGACCTGGTGCAAGATTACTAGCCATAGAGGATCTTTAACTCTGAAGTAATAAACACTTCAAAAACACTGAGCACAGGACTCTGATACTAATTAATATTGCTAGTATAAACACCTAGAAGGGGATAAATAAGTATAGGGGAATTTTATGCGCAATAATGTAAAACTTTTGTAATCTACAACCAGAAATTAAATAGAGAGAGTGAGAAGATTGTAAACATAGTTTTAGTGGTTTGGCTTTTGAAAAGCCTACGCCCACTCTCCAAGCGATTAGCCAATATGCTGAATTTCACTATGTGATCAAAGGTGATTACACACTCTTAAGTGTTTGTACTTGGTGATGATATGTCTCACAAAGTCACTCTTCTTAGTAATACACTAGGATCACTCGATTTCGCTCTTTTTCAGACAACTAGTGAAGAATTGAATCAACTTTGGAATATATTAATCCTCTCACTCTCCTAGTTGCATCCTCCTCTTATATACTCTCCGAGCCATACTTGATCGTTGGCTATCTCTTTGAGAGATTCGTTTTCCATTTCCTTTCTTGGACAGACTTCATAAGGAAAGTCTTTTTGACCGTTAAAAGTAGATTGGATCCATTTGGATTCTGTTTGCCCATACAATCAGAATCCGAGCTTCCATAAGTGTTCCATCATTCTTTGGAAATTGTCTTGATGATTGATCTTGCTAATCGATTCGATATAACAAAATCAATATAAATAAGGTAAGTGAAATTCATGACCGTTGGTAATCTTGCTTTCAATCTGGTCCTGTAGGTTCATTCTGGGTCTGTTAGACCGAGGTTTTGCGTCTGCTTGTGTTTTCCATTTGGTACTCGTCAGAGATTTTGTGTCTTCTTGTGTTCTCCGTCTGGTACAAGTAGACTCAGAAACTATTCCTGCTTTTCCGTCTGCTTCATCCAGGTTTAGAAGAATACGTCACCCTGTGACTTTCCTTCTTTAGAAAATATATGAAATTCTGTAAGCATAAAATGGTTTGTTATAATCAAAATTAGAAGTTTTCTCAACAGAGGTCACTCTTTCAAAAGCAGTCTGTCAATTCTTTTTCCTGTTTTAGTTTTGTTTCTCCTCCACATGGGCCCTGTTTTGGTAACTCTCCTTTTTTTTTTTGTTTTTATGTTCTTTTGTTCCCTAATATAAAAAAAAAACAGAAATCTATTTAGTAACATCCACTAGTCTTTTCATTCTCCGGAGTATAAAGTTGTTATATGGGATATAAATGAACAATGTTATATGGGATATAAATGAAAAATAAAAAAAAGTAGTTTCTTGTTTATGAAAATAATTTCTACAAAGTTATTTCTTGGGTCACTGTTATTTGTAACCGCTATTGACCATCGCTCACTGCATGCCTCCTATTGCTTGCCGCCGATCGTCGTCGACTACCCACCACCTGCCGATCGTTGCTTGTCGCCCGTTGCCACCGCCGCTCTTTGCTTGCCGGTTAGCGACCCACCAACATCGAGAAAAAAAGGAATAAAACTTTTTTTAGTTGGTACTAAACGCATTCCTATTCTTTTTCCATTTCGAGAGTAGAAAATTTGTGTAGTTATAAAACACATAAATTATTTCATGGAGTAGAAATAAAAATAACTATTTTTCAAAAATAAATTATTCTCAAGAATAAAAATATTACCAAATTGGCTTGCAAATAAGCCTGACTTTGGCACTAGCCATTGAGGGTTCATGAATTAGCAAGGTCACCGATTACTGAATTTCTGGAAACAGATGCAGCCTAAAAGATTGGGCAATGTGTCCTTTGTTCATTTGGCTCACTATAAATTTGGCGACTTTATCACAAAAGAGTCCTTTTATCTCCCAAGACACTTTGTTTGGAGAGCATTTTGAGGATAAAGGGTGGTTTTTCATCGTTAGTCTTCCTCTGGCGTTCGGAGTTTTGAATATTCATGGTTCTCAAAAGTTTGTGTGGATTATGGTGTAATCTGGTTCACTCAACAACGACAATCAGTGCATTTGAGTGTAGAAAAAAGGTTTTTACTCGATTGGATTTTAGTCAGTTCCACTGATGGACACGAGGGAAGAAAAAATCTATTGCAAATCATCCATCGGCCGAGTTAGATATCGAAGTTGGACTGTAGCATTTGAAGGCTGTGACATGACGCCGTTTCAAAGTTGTCCTCAGGCTGTGAGATCCCTACCATTTTACGTCTGATTGAGATAATCCAGAAAGCAAAATTCAATTGTGAACTCATGCTAGTGATAAACAATCTATGGAACAAATTATAATGAAGTCAACAAGCCTCGCGACATAGTTCAAAGCATTCGACTGCACATCATCAACAGGGGCCTTGCTTAAGCAACGAAAAAGAAGGCAAGGCATAAACTTTTGGATGCCTTGGCATGGGCATACAATACCAGTCTAGCAACTAATGACAGCAGGATTTTTTTTTTTTTTTTTTTTTGCGCCTCTAACCACAGACAGCACGATTTTTTGAATCATATACAAATCTATCGAACAACTACAAGGAAACATATTTTTCCTACTTAACCAAATAAGCACAAGGACGGAACTAGTGCCACAATGGCTTCAATACATCCATGACAAGTCTTGCCTGAAAGAAACAGATTCTGCAGCACCTTGAAGGCCCCTTTCTGAAATCTGAGGACAATCTTCCACCGCAAGCAACTCTTAACTTTTGTGATCCCGCAGGTGGCTTCAAGCCATCATCAATGACTCCCAGGCACTTCACCAATCGAAAGATGCGCAAAAGAAGGAAAATGGATCACATGCTGCAGTCCCTCGTCTCTTACCTCTTGGCATCTGACAAACTGCAAGAACTCCAAATACTGAGCAGAGCACAGCGCCTCCATCCCTTCACCATTGAAGGAGTCTATATGGTCAAGAGTTAGTTGGCGGATGGGGCACATTTTAACCGAACTACCCTTCATTGGTAAAACAAACACAACCCCACACCAGCATGAGACGACAGTGCTACATAAGACGTAACCAACAAGTTGTCACTTGCAAGCAAAGGGCAATCTTCTAGAGCTCCAGCTTTTATTTCTGCTCAAAATTCCGTCAATGAACGGCTTGCAGTCCCTTTTTTGATAGTCCACCGGGTATTAAAGGAAATTCCGAATACTTCCCTAGAAGAGTACCAAGCTTAAAACCACTTCTCAGTTCTCAGGATCATCTCACTCAGCAATTCATCACAAACATCCAGGACATGCTTCTCAGTTTTAGCAGGACTTATCTTGAGTCTTGACATTAGAGAGAATGCTTGAAAAACATTCGAATTCTCTTGTCGTCGCTTCTGGGCTTCCATCAGTCAATATAAAATGTCATCGGCAAAGCACATATGGGTTAGCTTAATTTCAAAGTAACTCACGATGGTACATCTACTTGACAACTTCAATAATCATCATAGAAACCAAGGAGAGAGGATCTCCTTGTCTCAAACATTTTGCATCTAGAAAATAAGTTTTCAATTTGGGACGAGAGGTTTTAGGGTTCCGTCTAGGTTCCAATTGAAACCTACTCGTTAGAATCAATTCCCCAATTTTTGGAATACGGAACTCATCCAGTATATCCTAGAACCTAGAATCAGTTCATCCCAAAACCATCCTCACCCCGATTTTCAGCCCACCATAGATAGAGATGGAAAAATTGAAGAGGAGATGCAAACATTCATAGCTCCCCTTCCACACAAAGCACACACATGTCTAGGGGTGAGCATGGTTTGGGTTGGGCCGGTCCACCCCCTAACCGTAGAACTAACCCGCACAGTGTTGATCCTCAATTTTTGGGATCGAGGATCAACCCTATTGAACCTAGGATCGAGGATCGGACCGATCCAATGGGTTCAGTCCGGTTCTAGGTTTAACCCAGAACCAATCATTAATTTTTTTCATTTTTTTGTATTTTTGAAAAATTAAACCAATTATTTCAAATTACATGTTTACCGATATTGTGATTTTAACTAAACTATAAATACTAATACATATTCAACAAATTTAAAATAAGGTAACAATAAAATTTTCACACTTGCTAAAAGCAAAAAACCATAAAAATAATTAAGATTGCTTATAGAATCGCAAGACGAGCATTGCTCACGAGCGAAAAGAATTTATAATTAGGGCTTTATTTCCTTATGATTTACTCAGAATGAGCAAGGTTAGCGAATAGAGGTGAGCGGCGCAAGCGTTAAGTGACAAGTGGGGTGAGCATGGCAAGTGAGGTGAGTGTCGAGTGGTGAGTGACCAAATGTGAGCAAGGTGAGTGTCAAGTGGCAAGCGGGGCAAGATTGCTCACGAGTGAAGTTATTTTTTTCAATTTTACTTGGCAAATTGAATATTAATAGGATAAAGTAAAAAGAAGAGAACAAGAGCACTAGAGGAGGACACCATTTAAATTAAGGTTTACTCTTTAGAATAAATAAAAATATATTATATATAATATAATAAATAAAGCGCAAGGCCGTCCTGGTTAGGCGACTCAAATTCAAACTCCTGGGGCCGAACCAATCCGCACAAGATATCGATCCCAGGGATTTCGGACTAGGATCGGTCCAATCCACTGGAAATCGGACCAGGACCGACAGGGTTGCGGTCGGTCCAGGGTTAACCCTGGACCGATGCTCACCCCTACACATGTCAGTCAGGACTTCATAACTGAGTGTGATATCTCCAGTTTTAGATAGGGCCCGTCATGCAGAGCCCAAACACAAGTGGCCCGGCCCGGAACGACCCAACCCGACCCGACCCGACCCCTCTAGTTTAGCAATAGCCGAAGCAGATAATGGTTGTCAGAAATCCATTTCTCTGTTGTCCGGTTGCCCGCTGGGGAACTTCTGACAGCGACGCCGCATCATCCCTCCATCATCATCGTCTTCGACCTTCCTCCATCGAATCTCTCGTGTTCTTCCCCCCGGGTTCGGCTCTTCCGTCTCGTGTCTGAATCTCGAAGCATCGGATTGGATCGGCTCGGCCGGCCCACTTTCTTTCGTGGGTACTTCCCGGTTTCGGCTTTGCAGGCAGGTGGTGGTCGGCGGCATCGTTCGAGCCTGTCGTTCGCGGATTGGTTTTTCCTCGGTTTACTGGCGTTCGAGTGGAACGAGCCTTTGCGAGGTTCCCAAATCGATGTAAGTGTCTTAGCGAATCTTTGATTCATTTGCTCTTGCGACGTTTTGCGGAGCATTCGATTGTGGGTCGTGGCGCTCTAGTTATAAGACTCTGGTTCCTGTGTGAGGGTTGTATGAGTTCGAGGTATATGACAGTGAGAAGATGCTGGAGCTTGGCTTTGACTGATTTATGAGCTGGATTGACATTAGGAGAAATTATTGAAGATTCGCTTGACTTATATGCTCAAAGTTTTGATCTTTTGGAAGATGCTTGCTCGGGAAGAATGATGCCCAGTTGTTAGCTTGGGTTCTTGTGTGGAAAGAAACAACATTGATTTTTCACTTGGCTATTTTGCTGTGACTGGAAATCCCCTTTTGTTTTCCGGCCCAGTGATAGTGTCTATCAGGGATTGGTCGGTCATTAATCGTCGCCTTTTATTTTAATAGCCGTGCAGTACTTGTTGGTCTGCCTCTAATTTCCCTTTTTTCTGAATGTTGTGTTCTAGGGATTCTCCGCATGAACCTATAATTCCAGGATTGCCAGATGATCTGGCCTTGAGATGCTTGGCCAGATTGTCTCATGGTTTCCATGGGCTGCTAGAAACAGTCTCGAAGAACTGGAGAGAAGTTACACGAGGCATGGAATATGCCAACTTCAAGGCTAGGGAGGGCTGGTCTGGGGATTGGTTATTTGTTCTCACTGAGGGCTCCGAGAATCAGTGGGTTGCTTATGATCCTGAAGCTGATAGATGGCATCCCATACCAAAGATGCCAAGAACGCATCCTGACTGGAAGCACACTGGCTTTTCATGTGTTTGTGTCGGTGGCAGATTTCTTGTCATTGGTGGGGCTTATGCATCAAGTAATCCAGGGTTCCCTCATCAGAAGCCTATCATAACTAATGAGGTCTACCAGTTTGACCCTTTCAGAAAAGAATGGACCACAGTGTCAAGTATGCAAACGCCACGTTCACACCTTGCGTGTTGCGTCATCTCTGGAAAGGTGTATGTAGCTGGGGGTCGCAATCTTTCATGCCCTAGAGGCCTCACTCTTGCTGAATGTTACAATCCATTGTCAAACAAGTACGTTTACTGCCAAAGTGTCATGCTACAAGTCTTGCAATTTGTACTTTCTTTCTATTGCTTATACCCTTGGCACCTAAAGTTGCAAAAGTACACGGTTCTCCATGTCCACTTTGGTTCTGAAATATGCTTACCTACTCATCTAGCTTTTCCTTTTCCTTTCGTCAACTCTGATATCGTAGGTTGGAGTTCATTCTTAAATTGTTCCAACAAATATCTTGTTTAAATCTTCTTTTTGAGACAACCTAAATTTTTCAAGCGTGGACATTGCAGATGGGAAGAACTACCACCAATGCCCAATCCCCAAATGGATTGCATAGGCTTGTCATACAACGGCAAATTTCATGTTCTCAGTGATCAAGTAGGACTTTTGGACCAAAATTCATCTGAAGTTTTCTGTCCATTAACTGGATTGTGGAACACAGTAGAGGATAATTGGCCTTTTTCTAGGGCAATGCAAGTAGCTGTGCAGGTCATTGAAAATGATCGTGTATACACTATTGTAGATTGGGGTGAGAGCTTAATTAAGACTAGGGATACTGCCAAGGGAGAATGGTACAATGTGGGGAAAGTTCCTTCTGTTTTCCTTCCTGACCACTCACGACCACTAGAAGTCTTTGATTATGGTTTTGCTGGTCTTGGGTGTGAACTGTATGTATTGGGTGGGAAGGTTCTCAAGTGGGAAGACACGGGAGCTGGGAGATTTGATATTGTAAAACTAGGTTTGGTGAGAGTTTGTGACCCTTCCAAGTTCCCCTTGAAGTGGCGTGAGACGAGACGAATGTGTCTGACTGCATCAGGCTCGATTCTAGGATGTGCTTCCCTAAAAGAAAGCTCTGTTTCTTAGTTACGATAGTTTGGAGAGCTTAGATGTAGGCCTTGCCAATGCTCTGTCATATGACTTGTACTTCTTTGATGTTTCTCTAAATATAGTGAAAACAAGTTGAAATTCTTTAGGAATCACTTAATTGGGTTTAGCTCTCTACTCCCTGGAACAACCTTGTTCATATCTTTAGAGGATTTGATGTCTTATCTAATGCCAATTGTCTCATTTACTTTCTGGTTCTCCTTTGCATTGAAACTAAAATGGACTTACAGATTCTTCTAAGCAAAAACAAGTTTGTTGCATAGACAACCAAATTTTTGCACCAAATGACTTTGTCAAGCTAGATGCATGTAAAATAAGTATGCAGATATGTGACTGACTTTGGAATTATTCAATCCTTGTCTTAAAAAAAAAAAAAAAAAACCCAACCCTTTTCCCACTGCAGCCATGCAATCCTTTGCCACCAGAAAACGCAAAAATGAGAGAAGGTATATAAAAGGCAAAAAAAGAAAAAGAAAAAGAAAAGAAGAAGCCTAGGAAAGGATGTACTCATGTTTCCAAGTCATCAAGCTTCTTATAGGCGACGGAACATGTTGCTAAGGGAATCAGAAGCTGCTGTCATGTCCTGTATGTTGAAGGATGGAAAATAGTTTCCTCCAAAAACTGTGGTAGGGAAGCAGTTTAGCCCCATCGAGTTAGAAGGAACAAGAACAGGAACATTCCTTCCAAGAAGTGTTTGAGCATAAAAGCTTGTGTGGGGTCCAGACATGGTATCCCAGGGGAAGGCACCAAAACTGTGGGTAAAGGTGGGAATCACCAGAAGCATCATAACTGGATAAAATGACTGAGGATCATACGAAGCCATCACACCGACTGGATCAATCTGCTCTCCAACTTTCTCTGTGGGTCAAAGGATATGCATATATAAAGAGGTCAGTACATTGCATAGTTTGACGGAACTTGTGAAGATTCAGAAGCTGCAAAGAGAAATTGTGGTACCTTTGGATTTATGGCATTGCCATCTTAATTCTTTGGGACTCTTGTACTTGTTATCAGGTGTAGCAGATGCAGACGTGGATTTTGCATTCAGACATTCTGTTGGAGCTGCTGTCGGGGCATATGTGGAGGCTTCAATTTGCCCACAGCTGCTGCAAATTGTCGGGGTAGGTCTCATCTTTCCGTCATCTCCCTCAGTTTTGGCTTCGAAGGGAAATTTTGATGGAGTATTTTGGTTGGATAGGGTGCTCAGAGGGCCAAAAGGCATGGGAGGTATGAAGCCATCACCAGTTTTTTTGGTGCCAGAATCTGAAGGGACATTAGTGGACTCACCACCAGGAGCAGAATTTCTTGCAGGTCCTAAATGGGAGTCGGCAACGGCAGTGGCAGCGGTGTTTGGGAAACTAAATGCAGGTGGTTGAGGGAAGGCATTACGTCGACAGATTGAGCCACCTCCAAGGTTGAGATTGGTGATGTTGCATGTGGTGTTGCTTGATGGACTACCAGATGAGGCTGTTGAGAACTGGAAAGCCAGCTTCACTGCACTCGGTGTGAACCATGAAGGTTGGGAAAATGGGGCGATGAAGCTGCTGCTGACGGATGGTTTGGTGGTGGTGCTTGGAGCAAACAGGTTGCTGATAGCAGGAGCAGCAAAGGGAGCAAACCCTTCAAAAAATGACTCCTGCTTTGATTCTGCACCGGAAAGCAAAGAATTCAGTCAGCACTATAAACTGCTGGTAAAATGTTACATGACATCAGACCCACAAGGGCAATTCTTTAGTTCAACCATTGGATGATACTGAATTAGGATCACTGATGATTGAATTGTTTCTTGCTCTGATCTGAGTGTTACAGTTTATAGTATCTAAGTTGATTTCTTGGGTGAGTAGACTAATATGGAGGCAGAGTGTAATTTCAATTATTACTTCCTATATTGACTTACGAGGACATAAAGTCAAAATGCAAAAGCTGGCCCAAAATGGAAAAATGCCAAGAGTCAAACTAAACTCTGGTGGTCTCACGTTCTCTCACCATTAGATTGAAATGTAACAGATCTTAATCATTTAACACATCTCAGTCTAGAAGCTTGTGTGTGGGTTTCTTCAATTATGAAAATTTGTGGAGGCACGGTATGACAACTTGAGAAACTGGGTCAGTTCAGCAAATGGGCTTGTTTGTTTTCAAAACAGAAAAGTAAATGGGCGTATGCCAATTGTGATGATGATCCTTTCTTTCTTTGTCAAAAATCGATTGAAAGGTTTTGGAGATGCGCAGGGTTAACAATGTAGTTGAGATTGATCTTTGTCTTGAGATTTGAGGATAAACGTAGTTTAAACTAACTTAATTGGAATGTTTTTTAGTAAACTTGGACTCCTATTATTGCATGTGTTTTGTTGTATGTTTGCATGAAATCTTGGCTCACACAGTCCTTGGTCCGCTGGTTAGATAGATATGCATGTATAAGGAAGTCACAAGTCCCGACATTGTAACGATGCGGGGGCTGCGTCGTACCTTCCGATTCATGGTGTTCCCATCTTAATTCTTCATGACTCCTGTCTTTAGTGGAAGGCATGGCAGACACAGACATGTATTTTTGGAGACGTCCTCCATCCTGTGCTTCTGGAGCCGGCGTTGGGGCATAATTGGACACTGTTGTTTTCCTGCAGCTGCTGGTCTCGCATCCTGTTCCGATACACAAGCATTTAGCTTAATTGGAGAGAGAATAAGACTCAAGACAGGATTTTCCAAATATACAGAGTTTAGAATGGGGACTTACCAAAGGGAAAAGCCGGGTTGCTGATCTTTTCACCGTCTCCATTGGTGCTTCTCTTGAAGGGAGAGTTCCAAAATGGGTTGGGTTGAGAATTTAAACAAGTTGACGTGGCGTTTGAGAAATCAAAAACATCATGCGTCACGGCAGGCTCGGATAATGCTGCACAACCAGGAATAGAATTGCTTGGAGGTCTGAAATTGGTGGTGTTGTTCGGCATCGGGAAGCTGAATGCGGATGGACGAGAAAAGCAATTGTCATGAAGAAATATCGAGCTGCCACCTGATGCTGGGGATTCGCTGAACAGAGGACGAGAAGTGAACGTGGCATCGCTTAACGCTGTGCTCAAGATGGATTTGCTCTGCGGGAAGGAAAAAGAAGGGGCTCTGAATCGGATTATAGAGGAATTATGAGCAGGCATTGTGGTCGCCGGCATAGTTGAAGGTCCGCCAAATGGGCTGCTGAAAGAGCTGGTTCCTGATGTGGCGGTGGTGACGATGCTGTTAGTACTGAAGGGACTGCTCAATCCGCCGAAAGGGTGTTGAGCCGGGGCATCGAGAATGCCAGAAGACTGGCAGCCTGATCTGGTGAAAGGACTGATGCCGGTAGTGAAGGAGGGTGCATGGGCTTCAGTTGACGTCTCCTTTGATTCTGCATTAAAAACAAACAAACAAAACATAACTAAGCACCGCAATTATATAATACTGATAATATGGTCAGGTACTATTGTGGTTCTACGCAATATCTGTTTGATGCATAGATAAGACCAGCGACTCTATAGATCAGTGGTTGCGATCGTGCGAACAGGACACGGCCATAAAACGAAAAAGCACAAATATAGAGAATGTAGATAAATCGGAAGAGAATATACCATGATAACATAGGAGATCGGAATGAATTTCTTTTTGTCAGGAACAAGAAAAGAAAGGGAAAAGAAGAAGCAAAAGAGAATATTCAAGTAAAAAACTGCAGATTCGCAAAGTCCGAATGTGGTGAAGCCATGAACATACCGACGGCGACGGACCCGCAAGAGCAACCCTTCAATTCGACCATGATGGTGATTAGCTAGTAGAATGAACTCTGTCTTGTCCCTCTTCTATTTTCTGGGTTGGAATTGAGTCAGGATGGTCTCTTGCTGTGATCGAGTCTCCTTTTGGTTTTATAGTGCTCTGTTTCCTGGGACGTGTAGCCTCCTATTGACGCAGAGATTAGCTTCATTCTAACGTCAACATAGTCATCTATAATACTCTGTTTCTCAGCTTTAGTTTTACGTCCCATGATCATTGACCTCGTGCCAAAATACGTTCCACCCAAAGAAAGTTTCCACCTATTTAGTCCTCCTCCACGACAATTCCGTACTGGCAAGACAGGTTAGATCGGGTGAAGAAGCAATCCTCTCTCCTTGTAAAATATTTCCCAGAAGAAAATTATCTTATCAACTTAAGGTCAACTACTTGCTCACCAACTCTCATTTTTCTTTTAGTTAGATGATTCCCCAATTTGCTCTTGCTCGACATAGGGCCGCTCCTGACCGGGTGTTTGGCGATGCCCTCTTGGAGCCGAGGATAGAAGGCGTTGGCTATCCGAGTGAATTTCAACGGCTCGAAGAATGTAAACTACTGCTTACCGATTAATTTGCAAGAGCAAATTGTAAGTTAAAGATCCAAAAGTTGGTAAGAACTAACCTACAATTCTTGAGGCGATGGTTTTCTTTGCCTTGAAATGGTCCCTTCAAACCATAACGAAAGATCATGTCTTTTGGATTAACGGACTACTTGAGGAACTAGTCTTGTTACTCAATAAACGCCCTTTGCGACTTAATGTACGTTTGATAATATTTTTGTTTCGGAAAATAATTTCTTTTCAGAAATAGTTTTATTTTTATTCTCTGGAACAATTTCCAAGTAAAAAAACGTATTTGAAAATTGTACAAAATTTCTATTCTTGAATTAGAAAAAGAGCATGAATGTGTTTGGTATGACCTACAAAATTTTTTGTGACATAAAATTTCTTTACTTAATCTCATTGAATAGCTTCATTTTGCCTGACTTTGATAATAGAGCTGCAGTCGATGCATCCCTATTCATTCATCGTGGCCCATTTTACAGTCTCCTAGCTTTTCTTTGTTTTAATCACCCAATCTAACATGGGTAAGCAGATATCACCATCTGATTAACAACGAAAGGGCCAGGGCTATTCATCACGATGGGCTGTCTATGCGTTTTACAGGGCCAGGGCTATTCATTACTTGCTGATATACAGTACGTCGATGCGAGGTGGGGGGTTCCTTTTGTGATTATCTTGCCCAGGAGCTCCGCGTGCTATGCCGTCTAGATGGGTTCGTAAACTACTCCTTTAGTACTCTTTTTCTCGTCAACTTGGCTGTGATATTCGGAAGTGTTTATCAAAATTGCATATTATTTCTTTACGTTAGTTTGCACGAACAGTTTAAAGATAGTTTCCTTTTGGTGTAGTTGATCTGTGATTTATTGCTGAGATCATGGTACCGTGGATCATGGGACAGTTTCCTTTTGGTGTAGTTGATCTGTGATTTATTGCTGAAATCATGGTACCGTGGATCTTGGGACAGTTTCCTTTTGGTGTAGTTGATCTGTGATTTATTGCTGAGATCATGGTACCGTGGATCATGGGCTTTATGTCATTTTGGCAGGGCAGCCTCAAGACTGCAGAGTTGCCTAATGGACTATGCTCCAGCGTCAACAGCTTAGTGTCATCATTCGTAGCTTTACTTCAGGTGATGCTCCTTATTGCCTCATTTGTTTACTAGAACTGCTTTTGGTAGGAGTGGCTAATTGGCTATGGTGGCTAGAAGTGTTTGATAAATGATAAAATAGAGAAAAAAATGTTTCTTCTTTTGTTCCTGCAGGCCATGGTTGGCCTTTTGGTTCCCATGTTGCCTCTGATCAATGTACCAGTGAAAGGGAAGTGCATGACCTGCTGATAGTAGAAATTCAAGCTCTTTGCCATGGTTATGTGACATTGAGTAAGAGTACAATATATTTCCTTTGTGAAAGGTTTCTAACTGTTGTAGTCTGATTATTTTATATGCATTCTTATGTGGTGAAGAAATTGTTGTTGGAAACTTCTGTTTCAGGAAGAAAATCCTTCTCGTGAGTGCACAATAGCGAGAACCGCTGGAAAGCTCACGCCATTTCACTTTAATAGGATTCAGGAGATTAATGATTGTAAAGTTCCTTTGGTGACCCGACGACGACAATTGGCCTCTGATGTTTTTGGCGGAGAAGCAATCCTCCCTGCTTGTAAAATATTTTCCGGAAGAAAACTTTCTTCAACTTCAAAACGTTCCAAAGAGATATCCAACCTATTGCCGAATGGAGAAGAAAGATTTCTTTTAAAGACCGCCCGATTGAAGTAAAAGTTAAATTAAGAAGTGGAGGTTACGAGAGAAAGAAACCATTCATTATCTTATCAACTTAAAGGTCAACCAATTGCTCATTACCAACTTTCCTATTTTTCTTTTGATGAGATGATTCCCCAACTTGTTGTCCCCCTCGCTCAACATGGGGCCGCTCATGATGGGGTATTTGTTAATATCTTCTTGGAGCCGAGGATAGAAGACATCGGCTATCTAAGTGAATTTCAACTCCTTGAAGAATGTAAACTATTGCTTACCGATTAATTTGTACGAGCAAATTATAAGATAACAAATTCAAAAGTTTGTAAGAATTGACCTATCATTCTCAAGGCGATGGTTTTTTTTTGCCTTGAAATGGCCCCTTCAAATCATAAGGAAGACCAAGTCTTTTGGATTAAAAGTCTACTCGAGGAACTAGTCTCATTATTCAAGAAAAGCAGTTTGTAACTTAGCAACCGCATAGAGGGAGTGAATCTAGGAATTGAAATGGGGGGATAATGAAGAGACCCTTTTCTTTCTTTCTTTCTTTCTTTTTTTTTTTTGGTTGGTAGGAGATCCTTTTCTACCTTTCCCTTTTCCATGAGTTGGGATTGGCAAGCACTTCTTGCTTTAAATCCTTTTCTACTTTTCACACTTTTTTTTAAAAAAAAAAAATAAATGATTCCCCAATATGCCTCCCGGAAAGTCTAGGAAATGTTGTTATATGAACTTGTGATGGACTTGGTGAATTTTTTTGGCTCGTCATTTTGGCAAAGGTTAGGATTTTGCTTGGAATGGAGTTGTTCCATGCGTACCCACTAATGTCTTGATTGTAGAACAATTGACAACGTATATTGGTATCTCATCCTACTTGTGAGCATAATAGGTGCGAAACTAGTACCAAGAATACATAATTTCCATCCTATGCTCAAGTCTATGTGAGAAAAGACAAAACTCAAGAAAATGAGTCTCCAACTCTTTTAAAGGGCCATGAGTCTAAACCAAGGCATGACCAAAACTTCATACAATCGTTAGGTAATGTTCCAACTCAATCTATCTAGCATGATCTTAGTAAAAAAAACAAAAACAAAAAATGAGTGTCGATGAACTTGACATGCCTATTGCTATTCGAAAATGAGTTAGGTCTTGAACCAAACATCCTATGGCTCATTATGTTCTTACAAACCTATCCCCCAATTTTCATGCCTTTACCTCAACATTGTCTCATGTGGAGATTCCAAAAACCGTACAGGATGCTCTATAGGTTCCTAAGTGGAAGGAAGCGATTCTTAAGGAGATGAAAGCTTTGGAACAACATGGAATGCGGGAGTGGATCTACCAAAAGGAAAGACCACGGTTGGACGCAAATGGGTATCCCCAACCATGCATAGATTTGATAGATCCTTTGAAAGGTATAAAGCTTGATTGGTTACCAAAGGATTCACCCAAATTTATGGGATCGATTACTCTAAGATCTTCTCTCCAGTTGCAAAACTAAAACTATAAAAGTGCTCATATCGCTTGCAACCAACCTTGACTAGCCTTTGCAATAACTAGATGTGAAGAATGCACTTTTGAATGGAGATTTAGAGGAAGAAGTACACATGGATTTCCCCTTGAGCTTTGAAAGAAGGTTTCAAAGATATGTAGATTGAAGAAGTCACTATATGGAGGAAATAGTCACCAAGGGCTTGGTTTGAGAAGTTTACTTAGTCATGTGAAGAAACAATGGTATGTTCAAGACAAACATATACGAATGTAGATTGGGTAGGGTCAAAAGGTCGACATCAGGATATTGTACATATATATGGGGGAACTTGGTTACTTGTAAGAAGCAGAATGTGGTGGCACAAAATAGGGCATAAGTACCCCTAGTGCCAAAACTTGGCACGAAGGGATACTTAAGTGCCAAAAGTTACAAAATGTACACTTAAGTGCCAAAATTGAAGCAAAAATGATCAGTTAAGTGCCAACGGCGAAAATTTTCGGCCAAACTACCATATGTTCATTTTTTGGTGAGTTTATTTGCTAACAAAGCATTTTTTTTTAAAAATAAAAAATCCATGTGGCAATTTTATATAAAAAAAAATTGTCCACATCGATTAAAAAAAAAAAAATTGATTTTATTTTAAAAAAAAAAAAAAAAAAGGAGAAGGGGGATCCGGTGAGAGTTGTGTAGCCCTCGCTGCCGCCGCCATCATCAAAGGGCCACCATTGTGGGCAGGGCCGGCGACAATGGGTAGGGTAGGCTAGTCGCCGCGACCCTGGCCGACCTGCAGTGAGGGCTTGCGGGCCCTCACCCAAATCTGGGGCGAGGATCGCGACCCTCCCCTAGATCCGGCGAGGGTTGTCAACCCTCGCCCAGCCGGGCCAAGGGCCGCTAGCCACCCAGCTAGGGGTTATGTGTCTTATCAACTCAAAAGTCAACCGGTTGCTCATTACCAACTCCCTTATTTTTTTGTCGATGAGATGATTCCCCAACTTGTCGGCCCCCTTCTCAACATAGGGCTGCTCACGAATGGGTGTTTGTTAATGCCCTCTTGGAGCCAAGGATAGAAGACATTGACTGAGTGAATTTCAACTGCTCGAAGTGTCAACTATTGCTTACCGATTAATTTGTACATGCAAATTATAAGACAAAGATCCAAAAGTTTGTAAGAACCAACCTACAATTCTCGAGGTGATAGTTTTTTCTACCATGAAATGGTCCCTTCAGACCATAAGGAAGACTGAGTCTTTTGGATTAAAAATCTACTCGAGGAACTAGTCTTGTTACTCGAGAAGTCATTAGGGACTTAGCAATTGCATGGGGAGAGTGAATCTAGGAATTGAATGTGGGACAATGAGGAGATCCTTTTCTACCTCTCTCGTTTACATGGGTTGGGATTGGCGAGCACTTCTTGCTTCAAATCCATCTCTACCTTTCGCACCTTTTTTATTTATTTAAAAAATAGATGATTTACCAATTTGCCTACCGAAAGTCTAGGAACTGTTGTTATATGAACTTGCGATGGGCTTGGGTGAATTTTTTTGGCTCGTCATTTTGGCAAAGGTTAGGGTTTCCCTCCAGAAACGAGTCGTTCTATGGATACCCATCCTAATGTCTTGATCATAAAACAATTGCCGACACGCCCGACGCATGGGGTATTCAAATGGGGGTCATTTGTTGGCGTGTCCTAATTTACAAATCTCATGACAAATTCTCTTGTGTTCAATGTAGGTTTTGAAGTATTTGTGTGATATTTCTAAATTAACTTGCTCAAGGTATTGTCCACTTTAACCCGTCCCATATCGAACTTTACAATTTTATCCTTTGGCATATAGGCAAACATTTTCCCATAAGGTCACTCATCTTGATAGTGCTTTAACTTTGGCTCTTTCAACTTTGGAGTTCCAAAGTAAAATTTGCCGTTATATCAAAGTACACTTCCTTGAGTTAATTTCTCCTTGTTTAGTGCACAATCGATAATTTATTGTCCCATTCGCCATCCAAGAAGCCTGCTAATAGCCACTCCTTATATAGGCCATTTACCCCCAATGACCACTCCTTGCCCTCGTCGAATTAGGTCATTACAGGCCCATTAGCTTCCACGTGGTTCAGCCCAAACCATAGATCTACTGGAGGGGGTTCCACTCTGAAACAATATAGTGAAATCCTTGGTTAAATTTACTCACTCAAGATATTATCCGCCATGACCCATATTATACTAAGTTTCACGGTTTTGTTATTTGACGTATAGTCAAACATTTTCCTAAGAGTCAACCATCTTATTAGTGCTTTAATATGGGCTTGCTTAATTTTGGAGTTCAAAAGCAAAACTTGCCGTTACATGTCGCTTCCGTGAGTTAATTCTAATTTTTAAATATATATTTTAAAATCGCTCTCCCCTCATTTGGTACATAGTTGAGTTCATTTTTCCCGCCCTTGCCATCCTAAAACCTTGCTAGGAGCCACTCTTTGTCTAGGCTATATAGCCCTAGCGACTACTTCCTACTCTTGTCAGACTAGGTCATTATAAGCTTACCATTTTTTGTGTGGTTCGTCGGGTCATTATAAGCTTACTAGTTTTCATGTGGTTCATTCTCAAACCGTAGACCTATTAGAGAGGGTTTCACTTTGATACCATATTGTGACATTTTAGATTAATTCACTTAAGATATCGTTTGCTTTAGTCCATCTCATATTGAGTCTCACAATTTTGTCATTTAGTGTATAAGCAAGCACTTTCCCAAGAGATTATCCATTTTGGTGGTGCTCTAGCCTAGGGTACTATCCATTTTGGCCCGTCATATATCAAGCCTCACAGTTTAATCATTTGATGTACACGGACACACTTTCCCATGAGATCACCCATCTTGATAGTGCTCTAGCATGGATTCACTTAATTTTGAAGTTTAAAACAAAGCTTGCATTTACATCAAAGGTACTTAAGTTAATTTCAGTTTTCATATATATATATATTATTTATAATCGCTCTCTTTCTGTTTAATACACAATTCGGTCCATTCCTGCTCTCTTCGTCATCCTAGAAGCTTGACAAGAGCTACTTCTTACTTAGGTCCTGTAACCCTGACGATTGCTCCCCACCCTCGTCGGACTGGGACGTTACAGTCCCTATATCACAAAGGTAGCATCAGTGTTGGTCGTTCAAGATTCCTCTGACACATCTTGGCTATTCGACCGAAACCCATACGGCTCGATCAGTAACATATGCTCGAGCACTCTGGTTCCAATCCTCAGTGACACAACAGAACATCATGTTCTGTCGAAAGGGAACGGCCGGCCACATCATGGGTTGGTATGCTAATCATGCTCCATCTCAAGCCAACGAGTCGTCGCCAAACGATGCACAAAGCCTCGGGGAGAAAAAGCTTCGTCGCTCCACGCCGAGAGGCTGCGGTAGGTAGGTCACGTTTCCACTGAAAATTGCCCCGGTCAACGTTTACATGTTCCATCCCCTGGCTTTGAATGTAGCAGCCGAGACAGCAGATCACAGCTCTTTTTCTCTGTGTCGATGCACGATGAAAGTTACAAGATATAAAACGGAACGTCGTGCGAAGATGTTGAGATCCTAAATTCAAATTTTTTTACTAGCAAGTCGCTATCGGAAAATAAAAAACACACTTTGTATCTTTGTCTTCATTTGATTATGTCCATAGTGTATTGGGGGAGTCCCACCACCTTCATACACGTGGCCTTCTAGCAAGTGTACGTGAAGACATTGCAATTAACTATACTACAAAATTATCAAATTAAGTATCAAGGAATCTTTTTGCTTTGGGCAGCTAATTAGCACAAGAATCTCACCCCACATAAGAGCCAGAATCTTTCAATCAGGTCGCCTTTGAACTACCATTTTTCACTTGTCGTTTAGGGTGAGGGATTTATTATTCCACGTCACCATGTCATTAAAAAAGAAATCTCGTCGTGTCAACCGTATAGCGATTTCGATATCAACAAGATGTTGATTGGCGATGGAGCGTTAATCAGGCCGGTTCGATGGGCCTTATGTGTCTTATCTTTAATCCATGGAAATACTTTTCCTCATTATTATTAATGGGCCGCACACATTTTGGTCGTTATATAAAGGGCCCTTCATTTTTTATCACACTCATACCCCAACTGTCACCTTGTTAGCAAAGCTCGCTTCAAGCATACTAGCATCATGGTAACAATCTACCTTAATTATATGCAATAGAGGGATGAGGCAGCATTTTCTACTTTACAATTCAATAATGCATTATTGATCATATCTGAATTGCAAAACCACATCAAGATCATTGCGCATGCTGCCTCGATGAGCCGTACCTGGGCAAACCGCATGCATGTGTGCTCAGTTTGTCATGATTGCTAAATCATGCGAATCTCAGCATGCGGGATACCTCTCAGGTCTAGATGATGGGTTGGGTAATGATAAGTTTAAAGAGAGTCGAGCCGGCCAAAGTAATTTGTACTAGCAACCCAAAAATTGTTAGGCATAATTATAAGAACAATTACGAGTCCTGTTGGCATTCCTCATTTTGGTTATGTGGCAACAACATGTGCAGAGGCGGGATGAAGAAGTGGCAGGGACCAAGGAACTGAATTACCAGCCTATGAAGAATTCAGGGCAAGGTGGATTCAAGGCCACCTATTTCATATTTGGTAAGTTAATTTGCAAGTGATGATCATTCAATGTTCAAGTCTACCATGCATCACAGTTGACACAATTCTCAAAATTGTCTTGTTGCAGCCATGATGCTCCTGGACAACATAGGCTTTGTGGCTAACATGGCAAGCATGGTTCTGTACTTCATGCTCGTCATGAAGTTCGACCTCTCCGGCTCCTCCACCACCACGACCAACTACCTGGGCACCGCGTTCTTGCTGACCCTCGTCGGAGGGTTCATCTCAGACACCTACATGACCCGTCTCAACACTGCCCTCGTCTTCGGCGCCATTGAGCTGACGGTAACTTTTCCACACGCGTACATTCTCAAGAAAACCAGAATGAAAAAGAACCTATTTTGATGAGCCAGTCCGATCTAGTCTGCACAGATCAAGTCTAGCCAAGTTTCCGTCAATCAACTTACTGTATAGGAGCTAATTTAGTTATCGAGAATATTGAGTTCAACTCTGTACCACATGAAAGTATCTTCTTTCCCACCAAGTGACCTAATGCATAGGTCATCGAATTTCAATTTTTTCCAGGGATATCTGTTGGTGATCATCCAATCCCACTACAAGGACCTCCAACCCGCACAGTGTGCAGAATCCACGTGCGTTCATGGCTCAAAGGCTCTCTTGTTCTACATATCAATATGCCTCCTGGGCCTTGGAGGAGGAGGCATAAGAGGCTCGATCCCTGCCCTTGGGGCTGACCAATTCGACCACCGCAATCTGAAGGAAAGGAAGGACATCGCCACTTTCTTCAACTGGTTCTTGCTCAGCATCACCATCGGAGCCACCCTCGGAGTGACCTTCGTGGTGTATTTGAGCACGGAGGTGAGGTGGGATCTCGGATTTGCAGTCTCACTGTGTTGCGCCTTTTTCGGGCTCGTGTTTGTGGCCTTGGGGAAGAGGTTTTATAGGGTCCGGGTGCCTGGAGAGAGCCCGCTCTTGAGGGTCCTTCAGGTAGGCCTATCTTGCTCTCTCTCTCTCTCTCTCAGAGCATGCGAGCGCAGCCACGCTGTCTAATCAAAGAATAAGGCCGTCATTGTACAAGTAGAAGGCAAGGCATTGCTTGGCTTCCCTCGTCAATGGTTTGAATTATGATTTACTAAATTCATCATGTCGAACAGGAATTGATAGATCCAATATGATCAGATCCATATTCTTTCTAGACCGTGATTGGCTAGATCTACCACACAACTTTGGTGTACGACATTTGTGTTGTGTCACCATCTAAGGGGATGGCAATGCCTCACCTTTCCAATCGAACATTCGTATAGGATGGTTGGTGTCTCTGGTGTGTTGAAAAAAATCGACAAGATTGCAATGCAGAAACGATGCTTCATTGGAAACTTTTGAAACTCTTGCGCAGGTTCTGGTGGTGGCAGTGAAGAACCGGAGAGTGGAAGTGCCGAAGACCGCAGAAGAGCTGTACGAAGTGCGAGATCTCAGGTCCGCTAGGAGACGAGAGCTCATCCCCCACACTTCTCAATTCGGGTTCGTCCTCTCTAACGCTCCAACCCACGATACCAGCACGGATTCGATTGATTCCAAATTGACGTGAATATTGATACATGATGACAGAAGTCGCAAACACCGACACAATGACACGGCATGAGTTATATCATTCTAATCTGGCCACAAAAACCTCTAAGATCGATCTTATTGTTTCATGATTAATCACTCTTGCTTACATTAGTATGTGTAAAATTTGTGCATGACCAGTTTTTTAGACAAAGCAGCAATCCTCCCTAAGGGCGAAGACCCAGCAAAATGGAAGGTGTGCACAGTGACCCAAGTGGAGGAAGTCAAGATCCTGACTAGGATGATGCCAATCCTCCTGAGCACCATTCTCATGAACACATGCTTGGCCCAATTACAGACCCTCTCCGTCCAGCAAGGCACCCTCATGGACATAAACCTCGGCCACTTCCAAGTCCCTCCAGCGTCGATCCCGGTCATCCCTCTAGTCTTCATGTCCGTTCTCATCCCCGTCTACGAGTTTGCCTTTGTCCCCATCATCCGGAGGTTCACGGGCCACCCGAATGGGATCACTAACCTCCAGAGGGTCGGGGTTGGGCTTGTTCTCTCTGCCATCTCGATGGGCATCGCCGGCCTCGTGGAGGTCAAGAGGAAGCACGAGTTCCTCCAGCATAACCACAAGATCAGCCTCTTCTGGCTCTCCTTCCACTACGCAATCTTCGGGATCGCCGACATGTTCACCCTCGTGGGCCTGATGGAGTTCTTCTACAGAGAGGCCCCCCTGGGCATGAGGTCGCTCTCGACCTCCTTCTCCTGGCTCTCTCTGTCGATCGGGTACTACCTGAGCTCGGCGTTCGTCGGTCTCATTGACACGGTGACCAAGAGGACTAGCAAGAGCAAGACAGGGTGGCTCGAAGGGAGGGACATGGATGCGAATCACGCGGAGCGGTTTTATTGGTTCCTGGCCATCCTCAGTGTGCTAAACTTTGTGAACTACCTGTTCTGGGCCAATTGGTACAAGTACAAGAACGATGTGCCTGGGGATGAGGAGATGCTTCTCAGAGCTGGGCCTAATAACAACGGTGCCAGCAATGATGACTCTCTCTCTACAAGTATGAGCTTTGTTTCCAGGACTCAAGATTTCTCTCTGACCCAAGAGAAAGAAGCAGAGAGCACATCAAAATAGGGTCTGCTGCTGCATAAGAATAGTGAATGATATGCCATGTTAAGAGGCTTTTTGAGAGTGGAAGCGAGTGCAAACCATCTTGCAATCCTACCCTTTATCTACTCCCAAAATTTGGGATGAAAAGTTGAAGTATATTGGAAGGAAATGGAACATGCCTAATCGAGTATTTACGAATGATGTGTCATTCGATAAGGCAATTTAAGAATGATACTATTCCTCTAATTATGTGATTTCTTCTCCGTTAATATTACCCTTTGTAATCAAACAAACATGCATCAATAACCAACTTTTTTGTAATTAAGGCGGTTGATTCGAAACACTAACCAAGAACCAATCTAGTCTGGAACCTATATATGTTTTGTTAGACTCAATTTTGTTCAAGTCATATTGCCTTTTTATTCATATAATTTTTTTCGGATAATTTAGGGGCATGAGCAGGAAGACTCGGCTACCTAAAAGCCCATAAATCACCTTGCAAGTTCCATGAATTGGTTAAGTCCAAACTTTTAATTTATACAGAAGAACTTGACCATTACACGTGGTTGTTGGGATTCCAACCGGTAACTTTATTTCTTGAACCTGAAAATCCGTCAATGACCCAATTCGTTGCGTTAATACCAGGAGTTAATTTGTTTTTCTCTTTTTTCTAATTGTGAGAGCCTTTGAAAAGGAAGAGATCCAATGATCTATTGAGAAATCAGTGGAAAAGCTTAGAAGGATATGTTTTGATATAGCTTGAAGAGTTTTATATTTTTTATGAGAAAAAAAAATTGGTTACTTGATTGCATTTTTTTTCTTTTCTAAGTGAAGTCCCATAGTATATGAAAGGGAGTTGTTTAGAGTGCGTTTGGCAACATTTCTATTTTTAGGAACAATTTTTTTTTGAGAAATAGTTCTTTTATATTTCTACTTCTTGAAATAATTTCTGAGTAAAACAACATATTTGCTAACTACACAAATTTTGTATTCTAGAAATAAATAAAAAATAGGAATACGGTTGGTACTGACTCAAAAAATTTCTATTCTTTTTTTTTATGACAGTGCCGGTTGTCGAATGTCAAACCTCGGTTGCCAACCATTGGCCGTTGGATGCCAGATGCCGATCGTAGGCCGCCAGATGTTGGTCCCTAGTCACCTGTCGTAGGTCACTGGCGACCGATGGCGGGCGGGCGGCAATGGCGGCAACGACCAAGAAACACTTATTCTAGAAATTGTTCTTGAGAACAAGAAACTATTTTTTTCTACTTCTTATTTCTATTTTAAATCTATTATCTAGAATAATTTTATATTCTCAAGAATAAAAACACTATTGGACATTACCAAATGAATTTCTGTTCTTTTTATATTCCAAGGAATAAAATATCAGAAAAATTGAAAAGTTACCAAACACACCTTGATCATTCTGAAAAGTTGACAACATGCATTGGATACTTGTTTGTAGCTCTTAGGTGCAAGATGAGTTGACTTTTGAAAAATGAGATATTCACAATAAATATGGATCATTAATGTAATGGTCTTCATTTTTGGAATGCACCAATTAGAGGAAAATCCGATATTTCTCTACTATGTGAGCATGAGCCATTGCATTTAATTTATGGTCAACCTAATTTATTAGGAGCAAGACTGGAAGAATTATAGCATCGTGGAGGGATTCTTATAAGATCAATTCCGACGCACATGCGAACACCACAACCAAAAAAGCTCAGAGACGATGGCAAAGTCACATCTATCCTTATTGCCTTTCCTCATTTGCTTTCTTATCATAAGGCATCCTTTTGAAACCTATGGTTTCAATAGCATACTTATCGACGTACAGATCCCTTGAGTGCTAAAATTTTGGAACAAGACCAGACCAAACTCATTAGGTCGGTCCAATTCTCGGTCCCAAGCTCAATAGGGTTGGTCCTCGGTTTCAAAAATTGAGGACCGACACTATCAAGTTGATCCCAAGATTAGGGGGTGGACCAGCCCAACCTAGACGACGCTCACCCCTAATCATGATCGTACCGACCACTAACTTGTGACCATTCCCTCTGTGTTCCTAAGCTATGTGTGAGCAATATTTGCGCCTACGATTTGAGGTATGCTGGATCTGAATATAGTAAGGGGCAAATAGATCAGACACCTTCATCTTTAAGGATGGTAGATCTCCCAAAAGATCCCCCAACACTGTATTTGGTTGTGGCCTAGAAAATTATTTTGCAAGTAGGGAAAGGAGAGAGAATAATACATTAGCTAGGATATTCGGCTTGAACCTAGGGAAGCGGTCCATCTTTATACAATATGAAAATGAGACTAAAAAGTGCATCTCGTATTGCTTGCCTTCGCTTGATGCCCATGGTACCTACACATTACTCAATTTCGGGGATGATGCAATAATCCACGGACGGCTAGGGGCGGAAGTCCATATGACTAGACTGATTCCTAATGTTGCCCTGTATGCAGTTGAGGTCGTGGGTATGAGTCTTGCTGGAAAGTGCCTACAAATAGATCCTGCAGTTTTTTTAATGAAACCGGATCGCACAGGTGGGTTTATATTCGACTCAGGAAGTCCTCATACTACTCTTGTTCATGCTGCTTATTACATTTTGAAAAAGGAAATGATCCAATATTTCCTCGAGAAATATAATTGGCATCCTGCACCTGCTCGATCAAGATCAATGGACTTGTGCTACAACACTCCGGGGAATTTCACATATCCAAGCATGACAATCCATTTTGCACAAGCAGATCTTTTTCTCCCCGAGAGAAATGTTTTTCAATTCTTCAATGAAGGCTTTTGCTTGATGGTGATGCCCACAAATAATTGAGTTCCTAGAGTGCTCGAAGTATTTCAACAAGCAAATTATCGATTCTTGTTCGATTTTAGAGCATTTCTTGTATCTTTTGTACTCAAAGTGTGTCGATTTAATTGAGAATCGAACAATTTGAAAAGGGGCAAAAGTCACATAGCAACTTAATGTTCTCTATGTAGCTCTCTTCTATATTTGCTATTAATAAATGATTTTGACAAATTTTCGGTAAGCTATTTTGACGGTATGGATCGGAGAGCTTTATAGGTGCCAAAAAAACTCTACTAAATAGCAATGGAGCCTATTGAATAGGTACCATTTTGGGCCAAGATCGAGTGGGCTGATTAAAGAGCATTTCTTGATTATGTACATATCGTCATCTGGAAGAGATATTTCCGTATTCTCTAATCTATTACCCAAACATGTCATAGCCCAGCTTTTAGAATTGATATAATGAAGGCCAAATTTAGCTTTTTGAGATAAGATTGACATTCTCATATTATTTAGCGGATCAGGATGCTCTAAACTTATTGCGTGACTGCACATCCAAAAGTTATCCTCTTGAAAAAAATTAACACCTAGCATGAATCCCCATTGAATGGTGGAGATTAATTTCCTGTTTTATCTGCTTTTCTCCTTTTAGGGTGAAGGAGACATGGCAGCGGTGGCGGCCGTGGGGCGGTGGTAGAGGCGGAAGGGACTAGGTGGAGGCAAAGGGGGGGGTTGAGAAAATTTAGAGTTAGGACATCCATTTTAGAGTTTGCATAGGGGTCGTTCGCATCTCTCCTATCAATATCAAGGTTCTAACCTGACAAGAGTTAGGTAGCCATTCTTACCCTTTAGATGTTTGTATGCTCAGTAGGTCCGCTTATCTTTTACTTTGATCTACAAACTTTACCTACATCTGAAACTTTGACTTTACAAAAACAATCACAGTCCGACATGATCCCACTTTATCTCCAGAAACTACCCAGAGAGTGGCCAACCGGCCCAGCCCGGCACGGCCTAAAGCAGTGGGCTTGAAGCCTAAAGAAGTGGCCATTGGACTCTGATTATGGTGGCGCTGGGCAAAAGAGAGGAAGAGCGATCACCGTCATGATTTCTTTTTCTCCACTAGGTTGGACAAAGAACCAAGTTATGGGTCAAGCCTTTTATGTTCTGAGTGGTGCTTAGAAAATATTTTTCCATGCACTCGTCCCACCTCCTTGGTGGGATGTTTTTATCTGGATCGGATAGGATAAAATTTATCATATCTGGTGTTTTATCCGGCACACCAAACGTAATTTTATAGTCTGACGTTTTCTCACTTTATCTCTAGAAACAAGTCTAAGATTGGCCAACCGATCCAGCCCGCCGCATCCTAAAGTAGTGGGTCCGAAGCCTGCTTGAAGCCCACTCGAACATCTTGCTCTTGCCATCCTTGAATTCCAGTGAAGCAGTGTGATGTATCAGACCAAGATGAGCTGAGAGCAACGCATCGTGCAGAGTTTTCCAAACTCATATGAACCGGCTTTAGCCTATATTGTCAAGAAGTGGACAGCGTGGTTGGCCTCCTAGCCTCGAGAAAAGACCCGCAAAAGTCTCTTATGCTTGGACCATCTTACGAGATATGATCCCCACAGATGTGGCTCTGCAATGACCGGTTGAGCTTTGCAAAAATTTAGCCTTAGAACGAGATGTCTGCGTCGCGGGCACACATGAACTGGCTTGATATGTGACATTTCCCCACCCAATTCATACGTTGTATTGTCATTGGACCAGAAATCACTTCATGCTGTTCATCGCCCATGCTTCAATCCGAACAAGTCCGCACCATGACTATGACTACTTACTACTAGTCTCGTTTTCGATACCCCCTTCCCTAATCTTCCGGCATAATAAAACCTCGAAAGCGAATGTAAGGTGTAGGGAAAAGTCGCCGTAACGAATTAATAGCCCCTAGAAAAATCGGATGGATCATCATGATAAGTAATCACATGGATTATAACAAGATCGCGTCGATTTTTTTTCCTTTTTCATAATGAGAAAATTAGATCGATGCTTGAACTGGATACACATCAATGACTTAAATGAGATCACTGGACGTGAAATCACCAGAAACTCCAGGAAGGGTCATCTGTTGTTTTCACATAAAGCGCTACCGGTCATTTCTAGAGGTACGTGGTGATGACAGAAAGTGGTTTTCTTTCTCTTTCTTCTATTTTTGTCCTCCAATTTTTGCGAAATTTATTTTCTTCGATTTTAAAAGTCTGTGTGTTCTGGAAATTCACATGCGTCCGGGTCAGGCACAACGTGGGTTCTCCTTCTCTTTCCAACATATCAGCATCAATTCCTGTGAAACTCCATTGACAAATCCTCTCAGTCCTTGAAGATTCCCAGCGGGTGGAGTATATACCCAATTTAATAATAATCTTCATTTCCGGAACGTAAAGGATTGGCAGGGACAAAAGGCAATAGTCGTTAGGATCCTGCTAAACAAATCATTTCTCTAATATATTTAAAATTTATTATCCCAAGTATAACCTTAAACTATTTCGTTGATGCCTCTTGCGGATCTTGACATCATTTGGATGTAAAACATCTAAAAGCTATTACATCCTCTTATGATAGAAAAAGATACAAAGAGAATTGGAGGTTGAGGCATGTATGTATTGACATGTTAAAATAAAGAGGGCAATCCTGCTAAAGGATTGGCGGAGACGATGGGCAATAGTCATTTAGTTAGGATCCTGCTGAACGAATCATTTCTCTAACATATTGAAAATTCGACCGAGGACAATGGTGTGCAGAAAGTCCCTCCAATCATCTCTTTTGCTGTCCTGTTTTTGACATTCTTTCTTTGTGTCTCTAAGGAAGATGATGTTGAAAATATTCCTGATCTTATCTGATGAAAATTAGTTAGCAGTCATCATCATCGCAAGGACAGTCCAAGTTGTACACGGACCGATTAATTAACTAATCACCCTTTTCCCCTCCATCACCGCCCGCGACGGATGCTCGAGATCCAGTTCTTGAATTCGTGATTTTAAAATTGGATTTCGGTAATCAGCTCTTTTAAAATTCGGATTAAGATTCTTAATTCTTTTTCATCAACTGGGGTCGCAATTTATGTCCCCTTATTTTGGCAGTATTGTCTGTCTAATACATCGAGGGAATCTCACCGTTAGTGTGCTCATCTTGGTGCATAATGAGCTGGGCAGTTTGCTGTAAAGTCCAGGAGCAAGCTCATAATGCCCAACTTCTCACATGTAATCAATCCTGATCTTTTTCTCATAAAGGGTGGCGCTAAGGTATGATTTTTATATGCAGTAGTGGAATCTGCTTTTCCCATGTTTTCTTCAATGCTTTGCTTCAATCCCAAAAGTTGAAAAAGAAAGGGAAAGAGAGAGAGAGAAGATAACTACATTCTTTGGGTGCTTAAGCGATACACACTGTTTTTTCTTTTCCTTTTGTTAACTAGCAAGAGCAAAGAAGATAAGGTACAAGCAAAATTATCCTTCTTTTGCGCCTCGTGGTATCCTAGGAAATTTCGTGGATCCCATCCCACCACCCAGGTGGTACAGCCTCAACCCAAAAGTGTACAGGAGAGGAAAGAAACAGAGCAGCCTGTACCTGCTGAAGTTGATGAACTTGGCAGAGCCATCGTGCAATTCTAGGAGTCAAGACTTGAAAAAGGCTGACAAAATATGGGAATTTGGACTGACAACTTCACACGTTAGTTGACAAATTTGTTTGATATTACAATGAGATACGATAAATAAATCAAATTATAATACGAAACGATTTTAGATTTTTAGATTTTTTTGAATAGTTATACAAAAGTCCCGTTTGTAAGTAATTTTTGTACCATAACATTCACTCAAATGATGACAGATTAAGATTATATGTACATTGCGTGATCAAATTCAATTCTAGCAAAATTGGTAAAATGCATGGAATCATTTCCATTGTATTTTTGGGTTCTGACAAAAGGGCCATAAAATCCCAAGTACAATTTGGATAGCTACATCCGGATACAGCATTTTAGGAAAAAAGAGAAGATATTTTTCTAAATTGGGGTCAAGTGAGTTGTCTTCTTGGAATAATAATCCCAAATACATACAGATGCAGCCATACAGACACTCGCCCCCTCCAACAATCATCCAGCTCACTAAGACCACCCTGTCTTTTCCTTTTTTCCTTTTCCTTTTCCATTTTCTTTTTTGAATTGCCAATCCAAGTTTGAGTGGGGCTCTCTGGCTTTCCTCCTTTACTTTTCAGCATCAATCATTTCCTTTTGGCACCCTTCAGTTCTCTTTTGAATCCAAAAGCCACCCCGGAAGGAGAGAAGAGAAAGAAATTTTCATTTTTTCTTCTCCTTCTTTGAGTACTGATTTCATCCATCCATGGCTTCTGAGACTGTTGCATCTGATCATCCCACTCCTGATGAAGTAAGTCACTACAGAAACCTCTGTTCCTCTGTTTTTCCTCTGTTTCTTTTGAAGCTTTGAGTTATATGAACTGTCTTAATCTTTTCTCCCTCCCCCCTCATGGGTAGAACCGTATAAGTTCGATTTGATTCATGTCCTTGTAAGTTTCACAAAGATTATCAAACACTTAAGAACGAAGTCTTGTGCTTGTTGTTCAGAGTAGTAGATGGGTGTTTGAGTCCATATGTTGGATGTTCTGATTGCATGTGCTTTTTTCATGCTTCAAACTGAGGATTTCTAAGTTTTGAAACATGTTTCCGATCAAAAACACAAAAAAAAGTTTTGAAACATGTTTAGTATAATGAAGCTCTAGGAAGGATTAATTTAGACTATGATCTATGTTGAATTCTCTCATCCTGATCTTCTTTCCTCTCACTATCTAGCAAAGATTTATTTCTTATGAAAAACCATTTAAGGGTTCTTTGTCTTTTTGCCTGAAGTCTAGAAAAGTTGTGTTGTGCAGACTCAGAATGAAAGAAGTTTATTTGTTTCAGTTTTCTTTTTGCAAGTCTCCGAATTTTCTTGTGTATTTAGACCAACTACAACTTGGATTAAGTGAAATTCAGAGTTTCCAGTGGAAGATAAATTCTACCTCTTTCCACCATTTTCTAGCACTATTAGATATTGAATTATCTATTTTGTATATGATCCTTGCTTAATTTCATTTCCCCTGAGGAGTAAGCTTATAAAGACTTCAGTATCTCTGTTTCAGCTTGCCTAGCTTCTCATTCAAAACCCCTAACAACGTCTTAAGGGGTTCTCCACGCTATTCGCCGTGTAATTGTACTGATATCAATCAACAGATCATTTTATATTTATGTCTTTCCTGTTAATGGCTTTGTCCTTGATAAAGTTCATAAATTTCGGGCATCCTGTTATGTTACCTCACTTGATATGGATTGATCAGTTGTCCCTTTTTGGTGCTTAACCACATATAGTTTAGGCCTTTGTTGATTTACTTTATATCTTGATATGCATATATCAGTAGCTTAGACTGAGATCCATCAAATTGCTTCCGATAAGAATTCAGATTATGACAGATTATGTTGCACAGAAACAATAAATCTGTTCCCTACCCTGGAATTTCTCACTTTTTAATTCCTGCTAAAGTTCTTTTCTGATGGATTCTTTTGATGGCCTTTATCAAATAACGCACTCCTGATATGTTGTTGATTGTTGTAAGACGGTTGAGAAGAAGGAAAATGAAGAGAACAAGATAATCAAAGGGGAGGAAACAAAGGAACAGATCACCGAAGACATTGAAATCAAGAGTCCAGATATTCCAGTCCCTAAAGCAGAAGAACCGACGCCTGAGGAGCAGATCAAACCTCCTGCAGCAGATGAAGGTGGAGCTGTTTCAGAAGCACCTTTTGAGGCTGGCTTGAAGGCCGAAGAAATTTCTGTAGCGCTGAACCCTCCAGATTCAGCAACTGAGCCTGCTGGTACCCAACCGGAGGATACAACCGTAACTGATGTGCCTCAAGCGAAGACACTGACCAAAGTTGTCGGACACGAACAAAAGGAGAAAGAGGCGGTAGTTGCGGATGAACCAAAGGAGAAAGAAGTTGAGGCGGGTGTTGCAGCTGAACCAAAGGAGAAAGAAGTCGAGGCGGGTGTTGCAGATGAACCAAAGGAGAAAGAAGTCGAGGCAGGTGTTGCAGCTGAACCAAAGGAGAAAGAAGTTGAGGCGGCTGTTGCAGATGAACCGAAGGAAAAAGAAGCCGAGGCGGCTGTTGCAGCTGAACCGAAGGAGGAAGAAGTCGAGGCAGGTTTTGCAGCTGAACCAAAGAAGAAAGAAGTCGAGGCAGTTGTTGCAGCTGAGCCAAAGGGGAAAGAAGTCGAGGCAGTAGTTGCAGATGAACCTAAGGAGAAAGAAGTCCAGGTGGCCGTTGCAGCTGAACCAAAGGAGAAAGAAGTCGAGGCGGGTGTTGCAGATGAACCAAAGGAGAAAGAAGTCGAGGCAGGTGTTGCAGCTGAACCAAAGGAGAAAGAAGTCGAGGCAGCTGTTGCAGATGAACCAAAGGAGAAAGAAGTCGATGCGGATGTTGCAGCTGAGCCAAAGGAGAAGGAAGATGAGGCGGTAGTTGCAGATGAACCAAAGGACAAAGAAGTCGAGGTGGTTGTTGCAGCTGAACCAAAGGAGAAAGAAGTTGAAGCAGTTAAAGAACTCGAGCCTCAGGCAGTTGAACCAGAAGAAAAAGAAGCAGTGGTTGAAGAAGTTAAAGTTGAATCGAAGGAGGAACCTGTGACTGAAGAAATTGAAGATAAGGCAGAGGACAAAGCAGTTGTGGTGGATGCACTTGAGAGTAAACCCAAGGAAAAACTGGCTAGCGAAGAAGTTGAAAGCAAGGTAGAGGAGAAAGCGACAGCCGAATTGGTTGAAGACAAAGTAAAGGAGAAGCCTGCAAGTGAAGAAGTCGGAAAAGAACCTGAGGAGAAACTCGTGGAGGAAGCTGATGCCAAAGAACCGGAAAAAGGAGCAATTGAACCTGTTGTATGCGAACCAAAAGAAGAATTGGTTGTTGAACCAGTCAAAGAGAAGGCAGTTGATGAGCCGAAAATATCAGCCACTGAAACCAGTGAGCCGACTGAAGCAGTAGCCAGCAACGTGGCCGAGCCGACAGCAGTAGCAGAAGCAGAAATCAAGGTAGAGGATAAGCCAGAATTGACCAAAGAAGTAGAGGATAAACCCCAGAAGTTGCCAGTGTTGTGGAAAATGTGCTGGAGAGCGTCGAGGAAGTTAAGCCCACGGAGAAGACAGAGGTTAAGGTAGCAAGAGATCTCAGGTCAGTGATGGATGAGTTTGACGGCGTCATGTCCTCCAAGGAAGAAAAGATTGAAGAGGCACCCACTGTTACAGAAACTAATTCAACTGCCGCTGAGGAAGCTCAAGCTGTTGTTGAGAAGGAAGTTCCCGTGGACGCGAACGGTCAACAAAGTGCATCTGTAGTGGATGGCGTTGCAGAGTTTGAAGCCAAAGTTGAGGCGGAAAAGGATGAAGAAAAGATTGAGAAACTTGAGGAGAAAGACAAAGAAACCAGAAAAGATGAGGTGACTAAAGTGGAAACTTTGAGTGCCATAACCGAGAAAAATTTGACAGGCGCTGCTGGGTTGGAGAAGGAAGAGACACTTGCTCCAGTCGAAGCACAGGAAGCCAAAGAGGTCAAGGCAGAGGAGGAGGCTGAGAATGGCGTAGCAAAAGGTGACGTTGAAGATGCAAAACCCACTCCTCCTCTGACCGATGAGCCTGCAAAGGATGGTGACGACACCAAAGGATCAAGGGACCTGCCTGCACAAGAGGTCTCAGCAAAAAAGCATTCGGGTAACATAATGTCGAAGGTGAAGCAATTAGGTGTGAAGGTAAAAAAAGCCATCGTCGGGAAATCCCCAAGCTCGAAGACACTGACGACAGAGGCCAAGGTTGAAGAGAAAGTCAAGTAAGAGCAATCAAAGGACAAAAGATAAGAAAAACTTGCAACATTGTTTGGTCAGCTTTCCTCTGCTGTTATATTATTTCATAGTTGCATCAAGTTCTTACCCTGCATATTACTAGCAATGTAAATAGAGGGTAATGACCAATTCACATTTGTTTGATGGAAGTGAGAGTCTGTTCTTTTCCCTTCTTTTAGGTTTGTGTCACATAGGTGGTAACTACTGGTTTTGGGTTTTCTCAATTTGAGAGATAATGAGAGAGAGAGAGAGAGAGAGAGATTATAGATGTTATTACTATTTGTTGGATTGGTTGGTGTTTATTTGTTGTGAGTGATTTGTGTGATATGCTTCATTGGATTAGACAATTTGTATGGATTCTTTGTGAGTTGCTTGCAATAAATTATACACTTATGGTAGCTGAGGGTATAATTCTGAGATTGTATTCCTTCAGCAAATAGCCCCTAACTGGTCAATTTGCTGCTCTGCTCTGTGAAATGGATGATAAATTTAAAGGAAAAGAAACGAGCCAAATAATTTGAATCATTTTTTGCATTTTGTTGTGCAGCTGAGAGTGTTGTTCTAGCCTTGGTAGCATCTTTAAGTCGTATCTTAAGTTTCTTAGGCAAGTGAAAGGACTTATGTTTTTCAATTCTGATTAGTGACTGAGGGCTGTTTATTTATTTATTTTCTTATTTATCTTTAATAAACCCGACGGTACCTACATCACTAGAAATCAACCATAGTGAGACACAGAATTGGGGCCATAAGTGGTTTGGCTCCACAAAGAGAATGGTAAAACATGGGCAACACCGAGCATGCTAAAAGAGAAGTTTATAGGAGTATTAGCGCCACCAATGCTGACAAATTCCTTCCTAATGTTATCCAGAACAAAAGCTGGGTGCAAAACGGTCCGCGCTGCAATTTGCTTGCCGGTAATACTTAAAACCGAACGTGGTTCTCCGGGACACGGCTCACTAAATTATTTTTGGGATAAATGTACAAAAAGTTTTAGGGTCAATTCGAAAAAAAAATCCAAACTTTAGGTACAGTCCCAAATCTATTCTGAATTTTTTTTATCTAAAAAAAAAATTCCAAACTTTAGATTCAGTCTCAAATTTGTCTTGAATTTTTCTCGTCTCAGTAAAAATCCTAAACTTTAATTTCAATCCCAAATCTATCCCGATTTTTGTTTTGTCTAAAAAAAAAAGATCAATACTATGAAAAACCTTAAACTGGTACATATGTGACAAATTTACTAAAAAATTTACTATACATTAGTTTATGTTAAATTTTACTGTTAAATTACACAATCGACAGGTATACCAATTTGGGGTTTTATCCCTCGGTTTGTACTAAAAAAAAAATCACCAATTTTTGATATGTTCTCAAATATACCTCATGGTCCATCCCAACTTAACATGGCATTTCCACATAGATAACAAATACACATTGGCAAGATGTCATAGACAATTATTTTCAAAATAAAACCGTTTTAGGATATAAAAAATTAGGGAATACTAACATGGCTTTGGGACAGAGGGCTAACAGGGGAAAATTTAGGACTAGAGTAAAAATTGATGGTTTTCTTTTTGACAAAAAAATTGTTATAGATTTGCAATTGAACCTAAAGTTTGGCATTTTTTTTTCTGAGACAAAAGAAAAGTTTGTGGCAGATTTGGGACTAAACCTAAAGTTTTGGATTTTTTCTAAGACAAAAAAAAATTCGGGATAGATTTGGAACTGGATCTAAAATTTGGGATTTTTTAAGAGATAAAAAAAATCACCAAGTTGCAAGCTATTTAAGTGGGGGGCCCTAGTGGTGGGTTCCTAGGATAGCTCCTCTCCAGGTATAGTCGGTGGTCGTCGTTAGGCTTGTCGGGGCCCTCGGCGGCCGTGCGCTCCCGTAAGGTTGAGCCAGGCTGGATCCTGGATATCAAAAAAAAAATTCGGGGTATTTTTAATACTAGACCTAAAGTTTGGAATTTTTTTTTTTTTTGGAATTGGCCCAAAAGTTTTACAATTTTTCATGAAAGTGCAATTGTGTTTTAAAACTTTCAAAAAGTGTAATTAAATTCTAAAATTTGTTACAAAAATTCGATCAAGTCCCAAAACTTTCAAAAAGTGCAATCAAATTATAAAACTTGTCAAGAAATTGCAATTGAGTCATAAAACTTTCAAAAAGCATAATTAGCCTAAGAACTTGATTGAACTATTTTGACAAGTTTTATGATTTGATTGTACTTTTTAAAAATTTTAAGATTCAATTGCATTTTCGTAATTAATTTTAGGATTTAATTGCACTTTTTGAAAGTTTTAAGACTCAATTGCTTTTTTATAATAAATTTTAAAACTTCTAATAAATTTATTATATTATTTTCCATCACCTAAATGACCACCATAGCATCCATTTCAATAAGAAGCTTGGAAAGGCCATGGTTAGCACAGGGGCTTTGTGTTGCTTTCCAGACAATGCTACTTTTCCTAAACAAGGATTCAAAGAGAGAGTGAAAAAGCCCTTCCAAGCTCTAAGATTGGATCGTGCCCCTCACTAGGAACTTGTCACTGGAGACATGCTTCGTGGGGGGTGCTCAAATGTCCCCCTCTCTTTTTCTTACCCTCTATACCTAGAAAAAAGGATTGGAAAGGAGGAACGATGACAAAATCTTGAATTATATAGTTCAACAAGCTTGAGATCCAGATGCAATATGAAAGTGAGAAAGACTGCTTCTTTTTTCTCTCTTTTTTTTCTCCCTTTTTTCCGAAGTTGCGGATTAAAGAGAAGCAAGAACAGGCAGAGACAACTCAAAGCAGAGAATAAAGCAAAGAGAGAAAAGATCAACCTAGCGGGCTTTGTTGGGTTCACAAAATTCTGTAGGCTTAGCTCGAGTTCTGGAGCAAAGTGATTTTAGATATGTTGTTGGCAAAAGTTGGTCACTAATGTGGCTCCCCATACAAAAGCAGGTCTCTAATGGGGCTCCTCACCCAAAGGCCAACCTTTAATTTGACATGCCCACATCTAATGTCCCTTCTTTCAGAGTTGCATATGAGAGAGAGAGAGAGAGAGCTTGCTTGGAGGATGCTTGAACTGTACACAAAGTGAGAATTGCCTTGACAAAGGCATTGGAGCAAGAGAAAGATGCCCCCATGAAGCAACATTTGGGGAACAGCCTTTTCTTTTCCCATTCCCCTTTGCTACAAAATTGATTTTAACCCTAATGTTCTTTTTCATCCGTTCTCTCCTTAATCCTTTTTCTTGAAAAACAAGCCTCCCTAATTTGTCGCTCTCCGGTTGATGCTCCATTGCTCTTTCTTGACGAGGAGGACTAACACTTGAACCTCATTCCCGTTGCTAGTCATCGCCACTATAACTGATACAAGAAAATTTTACTTATCCAAATAATGTTGAGAAGTATTTCCACATTCATGAAGGAGATGACCTCATAAAGAAACGACATTATTCACAAGAAGAATCCCATTTCCTTTTACTTTTTCTCTCTCCAAACCCCAGACTACACGATGACCTAAAAAATGGGGAAAAGTAGAAGGTGGAATTAATGACAGCAACATTAGTAAAAGCGTTCTCTTCTTTCTACATCAATTTCCTCCCTTTGCACCATTTTCAAACTTCTTTTTTCTCTGAAGAAGTGCAACTGCTTCATCGTCCACTCTTTGGGGATCACTAATGTGGCATTGTGTCATGTAAAAAAGGAATGTCATGTACAATATATGAATACTATCATTGCATGACCCAGTGGTCCTTGGGAACAATTGCTTACTTTGGGTTAGAAAAAGGAGTGGTCCTTGGAAACATGAGCAAAATGCAAAAATGCGGAAAAAAAACATTGGTTTGCAACATTGAGGTCATAGGTTTTGATTACAAAAAGAGAGAAATCACACATATTCAGAAAATATATATAGTTTATGATAAGGAGGCCATGTTCGGTGTGATCATGAATTTTTTGGTTGTGAAAATTAAGGAGTGGTGGGATTGCACGCATAGGGCTGAGAATTTTGGTTGATTGCATGTCTCTTAAAGTTGGCGCCATGTTCTCTCTCTGTGTCTCTCTCAAAAGGGTTTTCATGGATTAGACCAAAAGCCAAATGGGGTTTAAAATAATTTATCCATCATCCACACTGAACCTTCTGGAGACAACATTACTTCTTTTTCGGCCGTCCAAAGTCTCAATGTTCATGTCCATCTCTTGCCCCTTCTGCTGTCCTAAACAACCAATGCTCTCTCTCTCTCTCTCTCTCTATCGAACTCCAAACTAACAAAGGAAAATACTCTCTTCTTTTGCCAAAAAGATTAATTACTCAAATGTCCCTATTGGTTTTACAAAATTTCAGGGAGCAATTCCTATAGTTCAGATTGTTGTACCATCCATTTTTGGCATAATAACCAAAAAAATGTTAAATCTTTTACACATACATGCCCATTAACATACAAATCTTTAGATTTAGTCCATTTTAACTGGAAATTGCTAATGTTTATATATGTCATCATATATGGCACAACCAGTGCCAATATAGATAATATTTGTAATTTTTTAATAATTTTTTTGAATTATATATATTATTTTTATCCTCTTTTTTTTGTTTGCCCTCACTCTAGCCAACTACCATAAAAAATAAAATAAAAAATAAATTTTCATCAAAAATTGAAAATTTTATCCATGTCTATGCTGGCTCTATCATGTAGGACAGCTAGTGCATTGGTATCAATGTTAGCAATTTCTGATTAAAATTGATTGAAAAAATATATTGACAAAAGGTCATAATTTTAAGATTATATTGACCAAATTAAAATATTTACAACCGAATTAGCATTCATACAATAAATTTAAGGTTTTATTTGGTAATTGTCCTCCTATTTTCAAGTCACTATTGTTCAACCAATTAAATTGTGTAAACATGATTTCTTGATTAATTAGGCGGCTTTATGGGGTGCATATATATAGTTGTATGCAAAAGTTAACTTATAAGACACCAATCTAAATAATTTGGTTGGTTCCAAAATAGGATTCACCTTGCAATATTTTTTTCTCAGAGTTGTCATCAACCGTTCATGTCTCATATTATATGTACATTTCTAGTCCAGTTAAAAGCTAAGTCAGTCATATACAAGGAGATTCACATTGTATTTTCATTCCAACTTGGTAATCTCATCCCAAGTAAAGAGAGCAATTCTCAACGCAACACAGGAAGACGACTTAATTATGATATGGATTTGTTATGAAAAACACAAATTCTATACAACTTTTAACCCAAAACTGACGTGAATTAATATATATATTTACCCATTTTTATTATAAAAGAATTACTCGGACTAGATCTCTTCACATGATTTTTAACAAATTATATAGTTTTTGCATCGATGGAGCCGAAAAGAAAAAGTGGTCTGGAAAGAAAAGGCATCCTTAATATATGCTCGATTGAAGCTGCCACCGCAAGCGTGGCGACATGTATCTGATTCATTGCAAAGCAATAATAACAATAATAATAATAATGGAAAGAGAAGAAAGTGAAAGAACGCGTAGAAGAAAGAACCAGATTCGACCGTCCTTCGGTTATTCAATAATCCATAATTTTACAATTTTACTTCAGATATGATGAGTAATGATTGTGAGGGACATGACAGTTGGATCTATGTCTCACGTGATTTAAAAAATAAAAGAAAAAAAGGGAGCCCAGTTCAAAAGACAAAGCATATGCATTGTCCAATCTTTTCTTATGAGGATTTCTATGTTTTTAGTATATATTTATATATTTATAATTATATCACATGGTTGTATAAAAGGTGGTCAAAGAAAAAGAGCAATAATTCCTCATCACACTTCATAGCAACCGTGCAAGGACGTCAAATAATTTACTCCTATAATGATAAATCACCCTTATTATTAATACTATATATGTGGAAAACTTGACTATCTGGTGAAGAAAATTCATTTGACTACCACCTTAATTCGAGCAAATGCCTATATAGCCTTGATTATTATTTAGTGAAGAAAATAAGAGAACTTATTTAATTTTTTGCAATAAACTAAATTAGTAGACTCGCGCTTGTAAGCAAGAGGAGTTTAAATTAACAAAGCGTAGGACAAGAGGACAGGAGGAGAAGGAGAGAAACTGCCTGGCCTTCCTTAGCATGGGTGACTCCTTTAAGCTTCTCTTTGTCTCCACCCCCTTTTGGATTGTTTTCTCAGCGATTGGACAACTGGCATTTTCTAAATTTATGTCCGAAATATAAGTGTTATCTTAATTTACGGGGCATTCAAAAGAAATTAGAGATTAGTTTCGAACGTTAATTTTGACAATGATCAAAGATGACAAGTGCCAAGCTTTTAAAATAAAGGGAAAATTTCAAAAAAGGATCCGAAGTAAGTCTATTTTCTCAAATAAAAACCCAAAGTAGTCGTTGTCTTAAATGAGGACCCTCAACTGGCTAAACCAGTCTCAAATAAGGACTTCAAATCGCCAGCCAGCCAAATGTTCATCGGCCAGCAAGTGTGTGGCATTTCCGATGGCAGGAATAAGGGCAATTTTGTCAAAAAAAAATATTGATAGAAATTAACAAACCCTAAAAAAAAAACCCCCCAAACTCTTCACGTTCTTCTTCTTCTACACTTCATCTTCTAGGTTCCTTGTCCCCTCTTGCTCGGAGAACCCAAATTCTTTGTTAATGGAGCAAAATCCCTGACTCCCTGAGTTCCAAACGAACGTGCCAGCACCCCTCCTCTCTCTCTCTGTGGAAGTGGATTCGAATTGTGCCCACAATGTGGGTCCTCAACATCGAGATGTTCTCCGTCTCTTGGTTGGGAAAAGATGATGAAGAATCGAGGCTCTTGTGTTAGATACGAGTGTCTGAATAACGAAGAGGTGGCTTTACTCGAGATTTGTCTTTTTCGTTGGAAAGAAATGAAGACCAAAAAAGAAAGGAAGAAAACATGAAAAAACGAAGGTAGGGGTTTCTTGTTGTGCTTCAATTCGTGCTCCATTAATCGAAAATTTGGGTGCTCCAAGCGAGAGAGGACAAAGAACAGAGAAGATGAAGAGCATAAGAAGAAAACGTGAGAACATGAAGAGTTTGGGGGTTTTGTTTTTAGGGTTTTTAATTTCTATCAATATTTTTTTTGACAAAATTGCCCTTATTTCGACCACCGGAAATGCCACACGCTCGTCGGCGAGCAAACATTTGGCTAGCCAGCGATTTGAGGTCCTTATTTGAGACAATTGCCACTTTGGGTTCTTATTTGAGAAAATAGGCTTACTTCGGGTTCTTTTTGAAATTTTCCCTAAAATAAATGGTTGCCTAGTCAATTTTAAAACGATGACCATACATAATTTTAATAAAAAGTGATTATGTAAAACTCATGTTTTTACTTTGATAATGATGTCTTCCAATCGTATAATTCTATCTTAAATAAATGTGATTTGTTCTTCAAGATCAGATCAACCAATATTCTAAAGAAATGGGACTGGTAGTTTGTCGCTAACTTATTCAACTATGTGTTTGACAATATTAAGCCATGTAATTATTACAACCACGAGAGATTAAATATTATATATAATCCATGATATTATATGTATATTATTATATATTTGACCATATACTACTTTTATATATATATTCTCTTTTTCTGACTTCTAATGCAAGATGTAGTTATCAACTCTTGCTCACAACTATTTTATGGGAATTTTCTTCTTGACATACCAAAAGACATTGATTACTTTGCATATGGTTTTATCATTTTTTTCATGAAATAAAGTACATGTGTTTTATCATAGAAAAAAAGGAAGTCATCTTTGGCATGAATTCACATTCATTTGGGGGGGGCGGGGGAGAGAGAGAGAGGATTGGAAGCTAAACGGAAAACCGGGCAAAGTTGTTTCCCCATCAAAAGAGCGAGAGGGGTCATTGACAGTGACCTTGCCACTTCAGTGAGTGACATTGTGCCCCCCTCTATTCTCCAACTTCTGCATTAAGTCAAGCAAGACCAGTTTACAATAAGATTGTATGATACAAGATAAAACAATAGTTTTTTCTTTGAGAAGAGTACTGATGCTAATTCGCAATGTGTGTGTTCAGATCACCACTGCCTGATAGCGATCGTAGTGGGAAAACTTCATCCGCGACGACGACCCTTTTTTGTTATTTGCACGATGCTGAAGTCTCGTAGAGACCCGTCTTATGAAGAATTGTAACCTGGATGATGAGACGGGAATTCATGAAATAGTAGAGGTCCCATTACTTTTCCTTTTTGCATGAAAGTAAGTGACACTTTTCTTCATGAGAGTGCCTACAAACAATTACATAAACCTGTCTTTTGAAATATCGCCTGATCAACTCATCTGTTACTAAAAATTGATTGATTTCTACATGGGACTCACTATTGCAATCGAATCTGTCATTAATGCAAATTTTAGCCGACCACTCATCCTCCCAATTTAATTACCTTATAAGACTAGACAGAGAATATTATTAAGATTTTGCAACATAGAGAGAGATGGGGTCAGTTAGTGGTAGGGACACGAGTTAACTTGCATCAACCGTGCTAAAGTTAGCTTCTTGGGGTCAAGCACCGTATCAATTTCCTGAGACTTTAACCTAAGTTGGGGAAGACACGAGTTTTATCTCATCTTTTTCTTTTGATCTGTTTTAGGAGTCCTCAAGCGAAGAGACAAGTAATTTAGGTTTGGTAAGATGTTTTAGAACAAAATCGTCAAATTAGCAAATAAGTCCATTCAATTCATGCGATTAGGTATTGCTAATTGCGGACAAGACCCTGGCTTGATTCGATTGTAGTTATATAAATTTGTTAGTAACATTTCATATTGTTCATGAGAATTTAAGAAGATTGTTGAATTTGAATCAGTATTTTCTAAGGTAGGCAATATATTCAGGGTATACGTACACATGTCGATGCGTATCTTGTCTTGTAATATCTCAAATTTCAAGTTGTGGGAGAGAGGTAACCAAGAGATCAATCCATGGAATCATACTCCAAAGATCGTCATTAGAGCAATTCCTTTAAGAGATGTTCCATAAACTTCACGTAGGCTTATCATGTAGATGTTGTTCAAGCATAGTGCATATGGGCCAATTTGTGGGGCGCATGTAACAGGTTCAATTGTAGGTGCATCCAAACCTGATGACTCGAGACTTTTCATAATGTGGGAAATTTGCTCCAAAGTGATACATAAGCGAATACCCACACACAAAATCACCGCTTTGGTATTTCTTTCTCTCTTCTCGATTCAAATGTTTCGCGTTGAACCATCACAAATGTCAGCATGACATCTACCATGTTTTGGGTACAAGGACTTTTTTATAAGGAGAAAAAAGTTGGTGTAAACATTCATGTATGTGGTACCGACCAAATCTAGCACCAGATTCCTGCAAAACAATTTGGCTCAAGAAGAGGACCACATCAGCATTGGTGAGCTGAGGCATTAGGGTTGGCTCAGCACTCTGAATTGAGCCCTTAGATAGCAATAAACTCACTATTTTTTTTTAATCCTAATAGTCTTGATCAGAGTCTAAAACCAAGAGGCCAAACTCAAATTAAAAATCAATGTCCCAGAATCAACCTAATAAAGAAAAGCCACCTACATGTCCCCATGGACATGTCTGCCACCATCACTACACCCAACCAAACGTTCCTCTCTTTCTCTCTCTCTCTGACATACGTGCCCCACACATATACATCTAGACACGCCCCATATTGGTGACTTTGAGTGCATGGTTTATAAATAGGCCGAAGGTGGCGGCCTTCTCACATTTGGTTTCCTGTTGCTTCAAGCTTTCGTTTGTTCATTCCTCAACAAGAACTTCCCACCGAAAAAGAAAGAAAAGAAAGAAAGAAAGAATGGGAAGAGCTTCAGCTAAAGATTACTCACCTTCGTCATCTTCGTCGTCATCTTCACCTTCTTTAGTTGATCGCAGCAAGCACAAGAACCATCCACAAACCTCTCTCTCCTTTGCTTCTTCAGTATGCCGGAATTCCAGCTGCAACAGCGGGTGCTCATCATCAACGAGAAGAGGAAGAATAAGAAGAGGAGATCTCAACACTGATCTGAGGCTTGGACTTAGTATAGTCTCTCCTGATGCCCAGAAAGATAACTGGATTGACCCTTCAGTTTCGAAGCAGAGGTATGATTTGATTTCTTTGTCGAATTGATTGTCATCGTCGTCTTCCAAATTGTTGCTTCCCATCATCCCTATAACAGATTTCAGATTTCTTTTCATTTTTTTTCTTTCGAATTTTCTGGTTTTCTTTTATTGCATGTTATTAGCAGATGAGAAGAAAGAATCAGATGCCAAAGGTGTAGCTGGAAATGTATATAAAGATTCCTCATTTTTCTGGTTTCCAGAAATTAGCAGACAACGAAAGTCATAGTTCACCAAACATTTTTAGCTTATGTTTGAAGTGCATTATAAGAAAATCAGCAATAGGATCTTTTGAAATTGAATACGACATCATTTTCTAACATAAATTTGATTTCAGGGAACAAAGACAAGACTGGCCACCCATCAAGTCCCTCCTGAGAACCACACTTTCTGTAGCAGGCAAAGCTGATACCAATGTTAATAATGTACATAATAATAATAGCGATAGGAGGAGGGCATCTTTGTTTGTCAAGGTGTACATGGAAGGAGTCCCAATTGGAAGAAAGCTCGACCTGCTAGCTCTTCACAATTATGATGATCTCATATCAACTCTTGCTCACATGTTCGCAACCTCAATTACTTGTAAGTGTATACATTATCAGAAAGAAAAGAGAAATGGGTTTTTATATCTTTGGGAGAATTTTTATCAATCCGTGAATCTGAAAATGAGTTTCTTCTTTTGGTTCTTGAAAGATGGCATTAAATGTGCAGGTCCTGCTGGAGATAGAGCTGATCATGCGAAAAGTCTCCATGTTTTGACCTATGAAGACAGAGAAGGAGATTGGATGATGGTTGGCGATGTTCCCTGGGAGTGAGTTAAATCATCTCATACAAGTTTTGATTACTTTTCCAATTTAATCACCCTTTTTTGCACATTACAACCAGAATTCCTCACGGTTTGTCCATTTATGGCTTCCATAGGATGTTCATGACCACCGTCAAGAGATTGAAGATAACAAGAGCTGACAGATGTTAGCATTCCGGATAATTTTTCCATTTTCCAGATTATCTTCTCATTGAAGAGAGAAGACCAATCATACAGAGATGTACAGTTTCATGTCGAATTGACGATGATGACGATGATGATGACAACATGGGTTATTATTCACAGTCCTAAAACTGCTGAGTCAGTTTACAGTTTTTGCAACTTGGAGAAAATCATTACACTACACATTGACAGACAACAGTAAAAATGTGGAAAGAATTTGAAGAACATTTGGAGATTTTGAGTGCATTTGATTGCTGGGTACTTTTTGTTCTTGAACTTTCAATTCTTTTCTTCTTTCTTCGCTTATCCCCGCCTTTCATTGTGCTTTTACTTTTGTTCGTCTCTTTAATTCACGTGGTCCTCTAGCACCTCGTGTTCACAACAGGAGTTACTTTCGCTGACGAATTATTATCTCTGGAAGTAACCTTTTGAATTGGAGGTCCTAATTAAACTTCATCTTTTACATGAGCATCATTGGATGGATGAAACTTACTGTTAATTAAGCAAACCCAAAGGTCTTAGAATCTTAAAAAAAATCCAAAAAAAGAAGAAGAGAGAATCATATATATATATACACACACACAACTGTAAACGGACGAAATCATAATTTATGAGAATTAAGATGAAAGAAAAGCAGCTAATGAATCTCTTGCTTCGTAATTTAAATTCAAAGTAATTATCAAAAGCTCCATCAACCTCCCATCTTTTCTTCAATGAGATATTTAAAATGGACCAGAATCTTTACGGTGTTTTACAATTTCTCTAATTTAGAATATTCATTATATCTCTTCTCATGCAACGGACACACTGTTTTTCATATTTATGCGTAATCAACTCGAATGCACGCATTTGATATTGTTCATTCTCCTTCTTTTTTTTCCTTTTTTCTTTCTTTGCATTGACAACTAACCTAATAAATTTTCAACATAAATGCTTCAGTTTAGACTCGTAATGTTACATTTTTTCAAAAACATAGGAAAACGATTGGGTTTTATCTCCATCCCAGGATCATGTTCCAGGCTTCCAGCAGCTTGATGATAACCATCCTCTTTTGCGCCATCAAGTAGAGTAGACCTTCAGGCTCTTCCATGGTCAATGGACAGTTTACTATGCATGAGCCGTGTGAATGCATATGATCAACCGTATGCTCATGATGTATAGGAAAGTTTCCATTATTCAAGAGATTGATTAAACATGGAAACATATCAGTGCATTTAGCGTCGCATGGAAAAATGGAATTTTTGACATGGGTGATGATCACAAATAAGTGGCCTGTCCAAAGATACTGCATTCCCTCTTTTGGGAAAGAAGAAGAGTGGGTCGTATGAGCCTAGGCAGGCCTGATAGGCAGACAGAAAACTGGGCCTAGTCACATCCCTTACTCAAAGATCTTTCATTTGGGCTGGATTTTGAAAGCACAGCAGCTGTAATAGTATCCATTTACTGAAACTAGGTTTTAGGATGATGGAAAGCCGCAAGAACCCAAAATAGTCATAATAACAAAAATAAAAACCAAACCCATCAAATGTATTGAGGTTGGAGTACGTAGTGGAAATTACTCCTCTTAGCGATTATCTTTCTTGAAACTGGTCCTCACGCGTAATAAGGCATCGGATGTGCAAACAGGAATCAGATATAGCCATATGAAGAGAATGAGGCGCGACCGAGGAGAGAGGATGTTAGATGTATTACTATCGATCATTAGAAGAGTGAGTAATAAGTTTTGGAGCTAATGCGATTGTGATGAGTCTATCTTAGAGCACAATTTACCTTAAGACCTTACTATGTCGGAATAATATGTTGGATATTATATTCTGTCATATTTTTGGTTCTTTATTATTCTTGAGATATGGAAGGGATATCATATGCATCTCGAGAAGGAATCTTTCTTTCACTTTCAGGTAGGAGTGATTGGGTTCAGGGTAGGTAGGGTCCAGACCTTGACTCTATACCTGACTCTATTATAACCAATTCCCCTTTTCTAAACCATGTACGCTACCTTGTTTTCACTTGACCCTGTTTTGAACCCGATCATATTTTTTCGGTTCGCGAATAGGGTCTACCCTGTTTTCATTGAAACCTGTTTTATAACCACCTGATATCCTATACGATTTCGAATTTTACATTAATTCGCGAGAAAACAACAACATAATCCTTCAAATATTATAAGACAAAGCAAAAATCCTAATATTGCATAAACATTAGTAACAAATATTGGTCTAATATTAGTCTCATTTCCACAAATACTATTGATATGATATGATGCGCCTGCTCACGTGTATGCGACGAAACTATTATTAAGAGAACATCTTTTCTGAGTTGGATTGAGCATGCTTTAATTAGTACCATAACAGTTGGTAGCACTTGTCCCACGACTATTACTATAATTGAAGGTAAGATCATTAAAAAAGAAAAAACAATGCATGATAACAGTTTTTTGTAACAATTTTTCGAAGACAATGCTCCCAATACTAGATTTAAAGATAAGCTCTCTTTTTTTTTTAACAATTCTTTGAAGACAGAGAGACTTAGAGACACTACACAAAGAGACAATTTTATTTTTTTTACAGGGTAAAAACTAGTTCCAAAACCGGTATGGTTCCGGGTGGATCTTTGTTTGGACCTAGTTCCCGGATCAATTTCAACCAATTCCAAAAACTGGAACCAGTTCCTGACCCAATTTTTCGAGTGGTTTGATCCAGTTGCACACCCCTACTTTCAGGTTGTATGGAAAGTAGATTTTCTTACTTTGTCCAATGAAATCCGCCGAACTTAGTTAAATAAATAACTTAATAAATTTTTGTATATAAGAAGATCTTATCCAACAAGAAGGAAGTGATAAGATCAAATTAGATATAGAAGGAACGACAAAGGTAAGAAGAATCTGAATGATTACGAGCTACATTTTCCACATCTAGTTATAAGATTTTATGATATTATTGCTAACGGTTCTAAAAACTTTATTAAATATGAAAATATTTCATTAGAGAAGCAAATAAATGTCTGGAAAGATTCAATTTTTGAACCTTTTGTTCTAGTACCATGTGAAATTTTGTTGGCCTTCTACCGACTGATTTAAAACTATAGCTATTAGATGAAAACGTGATATAATACTTAGATACTTTATCACTCATATTGCTCTTACTAAAATATGGCTCGAGTTTGAGCCCAAAAAGGAAAGTTTTTTAATCCAACTAAGTTTCGTATTTTGAATTCTGGTATAGCAGGAGTCGGAGGGGGGAACACATCCATCCGGCTCGCCAGGGTTGCTTGGCCGGCAGTGGAGGCCCCCAGTGGTGATGAACCTTGGACCAAGCTCTCATTTGTCTCTGCTTGCTCTCTCCTTGTCAAGGTACATTTTTTTCCCTTTTTTAATTTTGTTCCTCCAAATTTTCCTTCTCTCTCTGAGAGATTGGCATTGAAAAGGACTGTCTTGGTTTCTTATTGCTCTTAACTTGGAAGGGAGTTGGTGTTCGTTTGTCGTGGCGTCTCGTTAGCCGCTCTGTCACGAGGGGTGTCCTGATTTTCTCTTCCATGTCCCTCAATGTCTGCCATCCTTGCCATCACAGCCTTCTCAGATAAGAGCTGGTTTGATCAGAGTGCCGTCGTTGGGTCTAATTGCGCCTCATTCTGATTGATACAAATGAACATTTGCACTTGTGGGGGTTTTATGTTCAATGGCCACTTCATCCTTGTGATTCTTCTAGGCTGTCCTTCTTGGGCTTTGGATCCTTGAAGGATAGCAAGGTTCTTCAGGGGGAAAAAATGTCATTGCCTGTGCCTTGTCTCTCTGATCTTTTCTCGTGGCCATTCGATCTGGATCCTTTCTTCTGCACAATTGGAAAGACGAAAACATCGTTTTGCAATCGAAGCTGAGCCCTTGCTCCTAAGCAAAAAGCACTTTGCCACATTCAGTCAGTACATTTTTTCCAACCTTTGCATTTTCCTTCCCATTCTTTTGGGTTAATGCCCTATGGGTGCTTTGATTTTCGTAACGTTGCTAGTAATTGCAAATCGAATGTTGACTGCTAATGAGAGACATGGGCAGGAAAAAATTAAGGAGGTGAAAAAAAACTGTGGCGTTGACCCGATGTTCTACAATGCAGGGAAGCCAAATTACTCAGAGAACAGGTACCCATTCATTCGGAAGGCAAGCACATTCTCATAATCCTCGTCATTTTCATCCACGTTCCTTGATAACTTCAGTTCTTTGATCCATGGAGTCTTGGGCGAAGGAACCATCTATATTAAATCTTTTAAAGATCCGACCTTGGGGTTTTCCAGATTTGGGAAGAGGTAAGGTGAATAAAGATCCGATTTTTGTTTTTGAATTTCACCTCCTGTGATTACTGAGGGATGTTAGGGCTCCCTGCAATGCTTGCGCTGGGTCTAGGGGTTTCTGACTAAAGATGAAGTTGTTCCGTAGAAATCCAAATAAACCTAAAGATGGAGGTCACCAATGCTAGAGAAGGTGAAGATGGAGGTCACCAATGCCAGAGAAGGTGGGTTTCCTGAGGTTTTAAGGAACTGCATGAGCCAAATCTCTGTTCTACTCAACCCCTGGGAAGATGGCTGGATGAGCCCAGATTTCTTGCCTCCAAGGGAAAAGAAGAAGGAGGTGCTCTGTAGATTCCACCTGGATTTTTCACAGCGAACAGTGAGGATCTGGAACTATTTTCCATTTATGTAAATATTCCATAGTGGGCAGACTATTTCAACAAGCATTCCACAAGAAAAACTTAGAAGTAGTACCGCCACCAATGTTGTTGACAAATTCCTTCCTAACGTTACCGGAACAAAGCTGGTTGCGAAATGGTCTGTGCAACAATTTGCTTTCCGGTAGTACTTAAAACTGAAGGTGGTTCTCCAGAATTCGGCTCACCAAATTTTTTCCATTACCTGAACGATCACCATTGCATCCATTTCAATAAGGAGCTTGGATGGTCCTTGGAAAGACCATGATTAGCACAAGGGCTTTGTGTTGCTTTCTAGGCAATGCTACTTTTCCTAAACAAGGATACAAAGAGAGTGTGAAAAGGCTCTTCCAAGCTCTAAGATTGGATCATGCCTCTCTGTAGGAACTCGTCACTGGAGACATGCTTCTTGAGGGATTCTCAAATGTCCTCGTCTCTTTTTCTTACCCTCTATACCTAGGAAAAAAAAGTATAGGGATAATGACAAATCCATGAATTAAGTAGTTTGACAAGCCAAAATCCTGTGATAATGCCTTGGATTTGCAATCACAAATCAAATATAGCCATATGAAGAGAATTGAGGCTCGACTGAGGAGAAAAAATGCTACGTATTACTATCATAACTAGGAGTGAATAATAAGTTTTGGAAGCTACGACGAATTGTGATGAGTCTATCTTAGAGCACAATTTACCTCAAGACCTTACAATATCGAAATAATATGTTAGATATTATTTTCAATCATAAATTTGTTTCTTTGTTATCCTTGAGATATGGAAGGGATGCGAGGGAGGAATCTTTCTTTCACATTCAAGTAGCATGGAAAGTAGATATTATTCTTGGCCATGATGAAATCCCCCGAACTTAGACAAAACGAAAGGCAGTCCAATAAATAATTAAATAATTAAATAATTAAATAAAATTTGCATATATTAGAAAATCTTATCCAACAAGGAGGAAGGTGATAAGATCAAATTAAATACGAAAGCAACGACAAAAGTTTGAGGAATCTGAGTGATTATGAACTGCTTTTTCCCAAGTTCTTGATGAAAACGACACCCCAGTGGTCCTCTCAGACTCATCTTCCTCGTCCAACTGACTCTTGGCCATACACACGTTTGGATTGTGTGGGGTCGTGCGCAATAAATCATTTTCCGATTAACAGTTTGTGATAATACTTGAAAACTCTAAAAACTCACATGATCTCTAGCACCATGCGATCGCATAAACTCCATTCATTGGTTGTCATAGGATTCCTGGTAAGGCCCATGAGGTGCACACACGTGATCCAACCGAAAGCAACATGAGTGGAGTGTCCTCTGGTCTTGAGTCCACCTAAATAATCTCGTACTGGAAGAGGACATTTATTAGAAGAATTACATTTTGCACTCTTAAGATTATTTTGGGATTGCGTAGAATCATCTCCTGATGTTTCAATTTTCGCAATTAACCCTCTAACCTTTGAAATTGGTGACAATTTGTCCCTTGATGTTGACTCCAATCGAATTTTTTGTCACATGTTTGGCAACTCGCTACATTTAATTAGTTATGGAAGTCAAATTGATCATATGCCATCTATATATATATATAAGAGAAAATCTATGCACTATGCAAAAGTATATTTTGAAACCATATTTATATAGACATGCAATTTTAACTCCAATCAAATTTTTATTGATAATTTAGTCACTACCATCACATTAAATATGTTTATAAATTATCCTACTTTTATGCGAATGTCCTTATATGACTAATTTAAGTTAGTCACTTGTTATCATGCAGTCGAAAACTCCAAGCAAAATTTGATTGGAACCAATGCTAGGGAAAGATTGCAATCGAATTCTCACGAGGAGGGGGAGAGTGTGAGTATTGAAACATTGGTAGGCAATTTACAAGAATCCCAAAGTTTAGGGGCAATATGTAACTTACCCCCTTTTTATTGGAGGGACAAGTTTCAAATAAAGTTTCTATGTGCATGAAATTTGAGTGAGGTGTGTTAGGGTGTGTTTGGTAATCATTCTATTCTCGAAAGCAATTTCTATAAAGAAATTATTCTTTTTTATTTTGTTTCTTATATGAGTTTATGCGTATTTGAAGATATTTGATAACCGTCTCAAATTTCTATTTCCTAGAATAAAAATATATTTTTTTGGATCTTAGATTTTTTTATGACTTAGAATTTTTTTAAATTTTTTAATACCTTTATTATATTTTTCTGTTTTTCTTTTTCTTTTTTCGTTTCCCCCTACTTCAACATTTAGTCGGTGTCTGACCTAAGGATGGCTAACGACCTCGCAAGAAAGTCGCCAACCCCCAACGAGGCCAAACCTCGTTGACCGAGCCTTGCTAGCAATTGGGCGAGCTTGAGCTTACTCAGATCTGGCAAGCTTAAGCTCACCTAGCTGTCGGTGAGCTTAACCTCGTTGGGTCACCGCAAGGCCTCTTTTGGTATGCAAGGCCATCTCAGCGTGCCCCAATGAGGTCAGCTCACCCAACCGCCTAGGAAGCTCAACCAATGAGGCTCAACCTTACCTAGGGTTGACGACCCTCCGACAAGGTTGTCAGCCATCCCAAGGCCAGCAACTGGCTGAACATTGAAGAAGAATAAGAGAAAAAAGAAACAAAAGAGGAAGAAAAGGAAAATAAAGAAAAAATGAGAATTGATTTTGAAGTTGTTCTAAGGAATAAAGGCTTGCGTAAACGCTTTTTCCTCCCGAGAAACATTTCTCGCTCAAAACGATTTTTTTTTATTCTCGTTCTTAATAATTTCTAAAGATTTGAAGACGTTTGGTAACTATCCAAAAATTTTACTCCGAGAACATAAATGCGTTTGGTAAAAAATTTTGATCTTTTGATTCTTTTAATTTTTAGTACTTTTTGTTATAATTTTCTTTTTTTCTTTTTTCTCCCATTCTTCCTCTTGGCCACCGCCATTGGTGGTGGTCAGCAGATCGGGCGGGGAGGCTCGCCTCGCCTCCGGGCAGAGGCTCGAGCTCGCCTAGGCGGCGCGAGCCTCGCTTACCCTAGCTTCCGGCCGAGACTCAAGCTCACCCCGAGCCTCCTTGGTGGCGGCCAGTGTGAGGCTGGGCCTCACGCCGCCTAGGCGAGGCTCGCCCAGCCTAGCGAGATCTGCGAGGCCGAGCCTTACCAATGGCCAGGCGAGGCTCCGGCGAGCTCCCCAAACCTCGCCCAGCTGCTCATCGGCGGTGGCTCAGGGGCGGTGATGGGGCGGTTCAGGGGTGAGAGGAGGAAGAGAAAGAAGAAGAAAGGGAAGGGAAAAAAAGAAAAGAGAGAAAAGAGAGAAAAAAAAAATGATTCTCAAAATTGTTATCGGGAGCGAGAATCAATCAACTTTTTTTTTTTTGATTCTACTCCAAATCTATTCCTCGAACAAATTTGTTCCGGAATAAAAAATTTACCAAACGCATTTTATGTTCCAAATCCTCTCCTGAACAACAAAATAATAGAATCAATTGTTAAGAAATAAGTTACCATATTTGCCCTAAATGAATAATTTTTTTCTACTTTTTTATTCTGTTCCAAATTTATTTTTAAGAACAAAAAATTTATCAAATAAATTTCTTTTTTTTCGAAAATAAAAAAAATAGAATAAATTACTGTTGAGCAAGGCAACAAACAGACCCTTGATAGCGAAAGAAATTAGGTGAAGTATATGCGGGACCAAACACGTCCTATTTCAAACAAATATTGTCCACACAAATTCGGGTTTTTCATAAAAATCCCATGACTCTTTCTTCTTCCACTGCCACTTCCAAGACAAGACCCCAAGTACGGATCCATTGGATTCAACCATATGTGGTGATTGCGGTCGGTGCACGGAGGTGGCGGATAAGCATATAGGCGAAGGGGTGAAAGCGTGGTCGGTGCAATTAAAATAGGGGGAAAAGAAGAAGAACCGTTATTATCTAAAAGCATTGAGGATTTCTAAGTTCTAATATCAAAATTAAGCAACCAATAATCCCAAAAAGAAAATCAAAATAGAGGGAAGTGAAGGAAGGAAGAAAGAAAGAATGGATGGTGAATAATGGAACATGATAGAAAAATGAGACCTTTTCATTAAATCTCGCCATGACATTATCGTTAATCATGGGGATTCCCTATGGAGCTGATGACAACCTGACCCAACAGGAAAAAAGAAAAAAAGAAAGATTAAAACCGAAAACACAAACTTTAATCAAACTCTAAAACGCTCCTAAACGTTCTTCATGGGAAACCCCACATCATCAAAATTACAGTGGTGGGGGTCTCCAAAGCCTACCCTAATGATAATAAACACCTTCTCTCTTTTTGCAATTTTTTTTTCTGGGTTTTCTTCTCCTCCTTTCTTGGGCACCATCCCGATTCGAACTTAATTTCCACCAACCAGTCATCATATCTACATAAGAAATTGGCAGCTCAAGGTGGTGCAAAGATTGGAGCTATTCTTTTGAAAATCCCTTCTTGGTCAGTCGCAAGTGATGGCCTTGGATTTGTCGAGGATCGACCACATCACCTGGACGTCCTCGTAAGCGCAGGCCATCACCTCGCCCTGCAAGTTCATCATGCTGATTCGCTTCTCACGCTCTGCAAGACAAACAAAACGCCACCGGGAAACGCATCAGTATACAGGCGTACGGATTCAGATGAGATTTTGGGAGGGGGGAGGGGGGGGGTGGGGGGGGATTGAGATGGCGGCGAAAATATGCAGACCTTGGTGGGACTTCTTGTCTCGGGAGGGGCTCTGGTTGAAGAAGGTGCAGGCTTTCCGAAAGGGGGACGTGATGGTCTTCTTCCATGAAGCCATTTTCGGTGTCTCTGAGGTTGTTCTTGTAGTTGTTGTTGCTCTTGCTCTTGCTGCCGTGCTGTGCTCTCTTGGGTTCTCCGTTTGGTAAATTTCGTGGCGAGTCCCGTAGACTGGAGTCTCACGGTTTGGTCACGGAGGAGCTTATATAAGAACCCAAGCATAAAGTGAAAACGAGAGAACAGAGAGGGAGAGAGAGAGAGAGCGACAAGATCCGTGAGACGAGCTAATCAATGATCACTTGCTTTTCGAATTCTCTTTCTTTTTTCTTCTTTATTTTCTTTTCTTCTCTTTATTATCTAACAAAAGTTGGGTCAACCGCAGACGGCACATGGTGCACGCTCCCCACACAGAACCCCTACACGTGAATCCCTTCCTTTCGTCTATCTATCTTCGTCTTCAATGTGAAGTTTCCTGATGAATTAAAGGAAAAAGAAAGGAAGATGCATGGAGCATGTCATTCTATGTCCTGAAAAATACATATGGAGAAGTAAAAGTGGAGGCTTTTCCTAGTTTTAAAACGTTTAAAATGGGGATTGCATTTTTGGGGAGAAAATTTGTGGAGCTGACTACTAATTCCCTTCACTTGTGATGTAGAAGTTAGGGGATTGATCAATTGACAACACCGCATCACGTGAACTCATGAAATGATCATGAAGTGTTTTCACCATTCAAATACTTTCTCATAAAGATGAGTATTTCTAATGATTTCTTGATTTGTGCCTCCTTTGAGTTAGAACTATCTCGTTGTTATTATTTTTTTTTTTTATGGCAAGCCACCTAAATCAGAATAATTGGAAAAAAATTATTTTATTGTATCTAAGTAGGCTTAAAAACTGTATTGTGTCATAGAACAATAAAATATATTTTATGGTAATAGAAAATTAAGGGCGTGTTTGGTAACTTGCCAATTTTTCTAGTCTTTTATTCTTTTATTTTCTAGAATATAAAAAGAACAAAAATTCATTCAGTAACATTCACTAGTGCTTTTATTTTCAGAATAGAAAATTATTTTAGGGAATAGATTTGTAATAGAAATAAGAAATATAAAAAAATAGTTTTTGTTCTCCAGAACAATTTCTAGAATAAGTATTTCTTGGTCACGGCCGCCTACCCGTCGTCGATCACCAGTGGTCACCCATCCATCGATTGCTTGTCACTCGTTTGTCTGTCACTACCACCATCGAAAAAAAAGAATATAAATTTTTTTAGACTATACTGAGAATAGAAAATTTGTGTAGTTACTAAATGCATTATTACTTAGAATTTTTTTGAAGTATTAAAAATAAAAAAGAACTATTTCGAAAATATCCATAAATAGAAATATTACCAAACATTCCCTAAAAGCACATTTGAAATTAAAAAGATCTTATATTATGCTAGATAAATGCAATCAGTCAATTCAATTAGTAAGTACTTACGAACACAACATTCCAATCAATACCAAGTCAATCACTATGTTCCGAGGGTATATACTCAGGTATTTGATAAATAAAATCGACTAATTGAAAAGTTATAAGTATTTATGAACATGACATCGCAATTAATGCCAAATAAACACTCGGGCTAAGTGTAACACTGACGTGATTGGCATTTGCCAAGTTTCTCAAAACCAAAAGATGAGGTTATAAGATAACAAGACAGCTCCTTTCCCATTTCAATTAACTGTCAAGAATTGAAACTGCGCACATAAATTAAGTTTGCAGATAAATGAACGGATGAAAATATCTTAACAACCGAAGTTTTTGTCCTTGGTAAACCTCTCTTTTGTCAAGTATCACGTGTTCCTTGATGAAATTGCCTTTTCAACCAATAATTTGTCTCATGCGTGAAAGTAAAAATCTACTTTTTCCCCTTACTGTGATGAAATGTATAATTGAGATTTGTTAGCTGAAGTTGACCAATTCTAGCTCGTAATTATTCCAAGGACCCACGACATGGAAAGTCTACGCTGGACCGAAAGTTCACTAGGAAGTTTACTAGCCTGAGCACAGAAATCTTGGTGGTGGAACAACCAAATTTTATGTTGTAGAAGCACCAAGAACTTCTTCACTACGTGCCTGATCGATAAGACAGCCAACATGAGCTAGGCGACTTCCATAGCCCCCTCGACTCGTATATCCTGGCTTGATCGAGTCCATTTTAGTAAAAGAACTCGCGCAGCTAGATGTGCAATGGCCTAATGACAGAATAAGATTTGACCCGTGACTTAAATGCTTGGTCTCTACTAATAATGCCATACATATTATATAAATAAAAGTTTGAATTTTGAATCAATATTTTAGATGGGGCATGTGGCCGCGCACATGATTTACCGGGGAAATGAAGACCTCCATCAAACGGCCATTTTCAATAAGGGAGGCGAATATACGTTGGCCTTCAGAAAAAGGGAGGGGAGCAGAATAATTTGATTAAGAACATAACTTAAATATGAAAAATCCCTACTAAAATAATCACCAAGCGAAACTTCGCTTCAAGAACGGGAAATGATTTAAATAATTTTTTTACGAGATACAGAAAAAAATAAAAAATAAAAAATAAAAAATACATTTGCACTAAGATCGAGAAGAAAATATCTAAGGTTGCCGGTGATTTTTAATCATGAGGTTGACCATAAAACCGTCGCTTTGCTTCGCAAGGCCGCCCAAGGCAATAATTTAACAATTTCGATTTAGCGTCTTAATTCGGCAATTCGCAGGTTCATTTCTTTAAATAAATACTAAATAATAATAATAAACTAAAGGAACCTTTTTACTTTTTCTTTCTTCCTTTTTTTAATTAAAATATTTTTTTTTGGCGGTCCTCAAAATGCGAAATTGTCTAACTTTGAACGCATCGAAAGAAGTGAGCTTTAATCGAAATAGGAAAAAAAAAAAAAAAAAAAACAGTGCATCCCCCTTATCCGGTTTTTCGCAATTTTCAATTATTTTATCCAAAAAAAAAATTTCTAAAGCCATTTCGGGTCCAGAGAAGAAAAGGAAAAATAAAATTATCTGACACGGGGCCAGTAATGATTATGGTTCAAGTTTTCTAGGGAATAATTCGTAATATTTAAATGACCATACAAAATATCAACACGATAAATTATAATTTATACCTAGGGTTTTCACTTGTAGTCAAATTTGCAGGCTCTAGGGGGAGTTGATTAGCTTGGTCGGTTTGGTTTGTTAGTTTGTGCGGATATTCTACCTTTTCATTTATTTTATTTTTTATGTGACGGGCTTCGAAAGAATAAATAGAAATTTTTTTTCATAGGTTTAAATTTGATTAAAATAAAAATCTACTTGCTCTTTTAAATTTGTAGGGTTCGTATTAGGATTAGGATTGGGATTATTGTCTGAGAGATCTTATTTTCTTAATTTTGTTCTGATGCATCTGACATCTCTTTCTTTTCTAATGTTCATCGTCCACATCAGTCTGACAGGGTGGAGACCACCAGAGATTCCTATTCGAGGGAGGGAGACCGAGCCAAATGACCAGTAAAAATAAAAACATATCCGCCAACATAATAAAGCTGAAGTTCTGATTTTTAAGTTAGTACAAATTATTTTAGGTGAATTTCTTTTGGCCCAAATTTAAAATAAGCAAACTTGTTCCGGAGAAAAATTATTCAAAACATCCTAGATCTATTACATATTTGTCAATTTAGTCCTAAATCTTTCGATTTTGCTAGTTGAATCCTAACTATTTTGCGTTTTTCTAATTGAGTTCATTTGGTCAATTTGGAAAATTTGCTAAAAAATTATTAAAAAAATATTTACATTAAAGTCGCCCATCCTATTTGACCATGCCACATAGAATGGTTGATATCCATCTTAGCATTTTTTTTTCAAAATTAGCAAAATGGACTTAATTAGCATAACATAAAAAAGTTTAAGACTTAATTGGTACAATTAAAAAATTTATGATTAAAATGACAAAAGAACCATAATTTCAAGACTTTTGGACAATTTTTCCCTTGTCTTGGCTACCATGTCACCTCTTTGTGCACTTGTGCTTGAGCTTGTGTATCACGAGCTAAATTTGATGGCGAATATGTAATTTAAGTGTGTTTATGATGAGTCATAATGGAAGGACTCCACTGCGATAACCGAGAGAATAAGAGGACTCTATTGCTGAACAAAACTTTAAACTAAGAAATCGTAACAAGGTCACAATTTAGAGGACTAAACCAGAGTTACTAACATCTTCTCCTCATTTTGCATATTGATTTTTCATCAATCAATTTCTATTGTCAATGTTGTCCTTATATTTCGTTTATTCATTGTGAAAAAATAAGGTAATGCATAGAGTGCCCCTTGCAAGTGCAAAAAGAAGATATCGTGATGATGGTAAAGGGCCCTCAAAACTAGTTTCTATATTCTTAAAATGATTTCTGATTATTTTTTTCGAAAAGAATAAATAAAGTCCTTTTATTCCCAAAATAATTATTATCGGATGCTTCAGTCCGACATTTTGCTTGCAAAAAATGTGATTCTTGTCTCATAAAGCGGAGGAAGCGGCCCGCCTCGTGTTCCTGTTTGGCGTTCACATCTGTTGACATTGCCTCCGATTTAATTATTTCTGACTTAGGGTTTAAACCAAAGTTAATTGATTCACAAGGAAAATTATACTATATGAACAAAGTTCCTTGCGCTAGAATATATACAAAGCCGCTCGAGCAATGTTTGGTTTTTCTTTTGAAGCAATTTTTCAAGAAGCAACTCAACATGTAATTGAATGGAAAGCTCCCTTAATCAGGACACATGCTCTTCTATTAATATGTGCAACTTAACTTAGGAAAGTGTTTCTTGTATGCATTATTTCGTTATATTTTTAACAATAATGATTGAGGGCATATTAAAAGTGAAAAAAGAACGTATTATGATTGATAAAGAAAGCAGGTATAATTTGCGAATCAAATTAGATTTACAGAAGTAAAAGACTAACATAGAAGTGGGAAATCATCGAGACGAATCTTGTAGGCACAAAAAGACAGATTTGTGTAATGGTAATATCTTAACCTTGATCCCTGCTAAGTGATGATTAATCATTCATCAATCACCAACATACGCGTTTTAGTACGAAAATGATGAATCACAACATAGTTGTACTCGTAAGTATTTCCTTGATTTAATGTGGTATTAATTTTTACTTCAGGACGTCTTAATGAATCTTGAACATTCGTATCATAAAGGAAATGAAGCTGACGGAATCTAATATTGATTTTTGCAAAGGTCATATGGGTCGGAATCTAAGTCAATTTATTTCTTTAATCCTAGTGGTAGTTATACTATTTCCTAAGCCTTCGTGAGGACCAGCATTAACTGAGAAAAGAAGCATATATTCATAGTCGAGTTTTTCTGCTCAGTTGAAGCTCTTGCGATGTGTTGATCCTTGAGTTTTTGCATTGAACAAGCTCTCTCTAATTAACTCGAGCTCCACTCGCCCGTTTCCTATTTGTGGAAGAATGCCGGGCAGGGTCAGTCCACATTACGTATCTAATGCACATCCACCTCGCGCGCAATCCCACGATTGAACGTGTTTTTAACACAGGTCCCGAGCGATGTAACACTCTGTTTAACTAGTTCTTTTCTAGACGTGGAACAAACCCAGCATAGGCTACCGTAATTTAGTTGAAACTTAAGATTGGACTTTGGAGCGGAGGGGGACCAATTCAGCCAACTGCTCAGCAAACATGGGGCAAGGCAACAACCCCATAATGTTGGATCATACTCCTTTTATGAGTTCATGGCCCAGTGGGCTTATTGGGTCTCACCCATCATCATTCATCAGGACTCCAATCTTGGAGTTCATTCCTGGTCTATCCTTTCGGCTAGAAAGCAGCAATTTCTCTTTTGTCCCACAAGGGAGTCTCAGCAATTACAATGCAGATACTGAATAATTTCTCATGAGATCATTCAAAGTCAGATGTGATCTTTGAGGGCATGAATTTGTGGGTTTGCATTTGTAAAATCTGCTTGCACTTTGAGAGCTGAAATAGAAACTGCATTTTCAGTCCTAGAACTTGGACTTCATTGAAAATTCATTCGAAAATTAGTCATGAAGAACATCTACAACTCTTATGAATCCTGCCACAAACCCTTTGGTTACCTGACCAGAATTCCATCTTAGATTGTGCGGTTAAGAGTTGGATGGACCTTGAACCACCTATTTTAGATGCACCTTGTCCCCTCAGAACTTCTGAATCCTAGGAATGCTGCACGTGGTCCTGACCCGAGTGCGCGCTCCTATTTGCGCTACTGAAGAAGTAAAGACAGCACTGTATATATAAGATAAAGCATCTTACCTACTAACTTTCTGCTGAATTCTCAAGGACAAGGGAATAGTAGGTTGTTACTTTCACCATTGTGGACCTTTCCCAGTTAACAATCAGCAAGCATTGCCAGCTTAGTTTATTGCTACGGACTCAGTGGTTAAGTAACATACCTTTCTGAATTACCCGCACAGCACAAATTCAATTTCACGCACCACCATGTGCAAATAATTATATGGCTAGACCACTCACCCAGGCCTCCCGCCTTATCTAGTCCAAGAAGTAAATGGAGTGTTTATCGACTTGACATTTATCTGCCGTTAGTGAATTTCCTCGTCATTAGCACAGATGAGCTTTTTAAGAGGCCTGTCATTCGAAGACCTTGTAAATGAGAAAGAATCCTATGTCAGTGTGAGACAACTAATGCTATCTTTCCTAGTCCCTACTTCAGAAAGCTCAGATACACCGTACTAGCTGTTCTTGATCACATTATAGGTGTCTCAATTCAATAATCTTCAAAAACAATTCAAGTCCCCAAAAAGCTACATGATCTTGCACAATCTCTGTTGTGGCATCACCCACCTCCTAAAGGGACTCCTAATCATCAAAAGCGAAGAGTTTTAATGGTGCAGGCGTGGTTTGTTTTGTGCTAAAGCGTGATGAGATCTTCAGGGAGGTAGTGAAAGGAAGAATCAGATTAATAGAAAACTACATAATTAATTTGAATCGAAAGACATGGAAGGCGAGTAAAGGCGAGGCTTGACCGGATTCTTTCGAATATAGAAAGTTTTGAAGGACCCTCCCTTCTGGTGTGGGCTTGATAAGTGTGAGAATCTTGTGAGAAATTGTCTCAAGCATCCAACTACGATGCTGATCTTAAAGGGAAAAGTTCATGAATGAAATGAATGGCTGCTGGTTGTTCTTATCCCTTCAAAGGAAAAGTTTTGTGCTGTAATAAGCCAAAGAAGTTCATCCATGAACTGAATTCAGATGTCAGATGAACACTCTTGAACTAAGAAAAGATTTTGAACCCGAGCCAGATGAACAAATAAAGAAAGGACATTGCAGTAACTCACTGCAATACAATATAGTCATAGTCTGCATTGCACCTCTTCACCTCTCCCATATGAGGTCACTAGTTCAGGCTTTGGCTCAGCATCGGGGCTCGCAATTGGCGTTTCTTTTTGGGGAAAACAGTAGCTCGGAGGCGTAACATTCTTGGATTTCATGGTTATGGGACAAGAATGAACCAAGGTGTAAAATTGGAGAAAAATCAAATTCTAATTTTTTTTGTATTTATTACAAGAGGTATCTGGGCTTCGCCCGACGAAGCCCGGGGTCCATGAACACCCTACAAGCCCATGCAGGTGGCTGACAAGGAAGGGGTAGCACCTAGCAGACGGAGGGGATCGAACTCGGGACATGACGAAACACGCTGGAGCTCCAGCAGTGTCAGCCCCTGGTGCTTCACATTCTAATTTGTCAATCAGCAACAGTTGGTAATTCAGACAGTCAAATGGTAAAGCGAATAGGGGTGGGTTATAATAGTTGGCCTCAGGGTAACCGACTGTCCTAAGGAAGCACCTTCGGAGGAAGAACCTAAACAGAGGAATCTCCCAAAAAGCAACAGGTCCACAATACATTTTCTGCTTCTCCAGGGAAAAAGAAAGCATTAAGAAACAGAACCCTGAGAAAAGTTTTGACTTTTTCTCGAGCCTGGCACAATCACAATGATTTTTACTTTACTTAACACCGAATCCAGAAGACAACCTGGAGTGGATGAGTTAAAAATTGACGATTCAGCATGTGGGTGTATACTTAATTCTTAAGCAGTCACTAACTAGCACTCCTGCACCAACACCAATCCTTTTCATTCTCATAGGGGTCACCGGGAGCCACTTTGAGGGTGCGCTCTTTGCTTTGCGTTGCTTTGGCCGGGGCTCGTAGGCCTTGAGCTGGACCCCAACGAGCATTAGGTTCCTTCCCATTTACAAGCCAAGCCAAACATTTCTTCTTTCACTTGACAACTCACTTTCCAGTATCATCATGCAGCAACATGAATATTTTGCCTTGAACCTTTTAAATCTCAAAGATAGGGCGAGAATTAGCGCACTTTTTCATCCTCTCACCATAGATTGACATTGTTGGTAGAATATGTCATGTGTCTTGGGATGATTCAGTAAAATATAAGCCGTGAAATGGACCGGACTGTTTATTCCCTGCCTGAAATGGGTATCTCGCCATTACTAATACGTGAGCTCCGATTAAACAATTGCATCTAGCTCAAAGTGACTGCTGGTTAGGCTGAACTCTGTAGATTTGTGGCGGGGCATCCATGTTTCCTTCAGGTAGCTTCCTGTACTAATGCCAATTGAATATGAAATTGTAACACATTATTGCTTTCTCTGACATTTTGTAAAGCCCCAAGTCTCGAGGCTGGATTAGTTTTGCTTCTTTTGCTCATCAGTGCTTTTGCCTGCTGCATAATTTGTGCTAAAAATTTAAGCACTTGAGTTAGTAAAGACCTTTAGTAATCAAACTCCAGATATTACAATTATAAACCAATCTAGCACTTCAAAATGCTCTTCATCTCTAAAATCTACCAGTCTTTTCAGGGAAAAAATTGAAAAATACTACATCATGATAACTTTGGCTATATTCGTGCTTATCATTTCGCTAAGAGGTTCGGCTTCATCTACAGTGACGTGAAACTATGCATGTCTCCTGACATTTTTCTATGGAGTTATTTTTTAGAAGCATCAAATAAAGGATCTTCGAGCATCTCATCTCAAATGCTGCAGGTACAAGACAAGAAGTGACAGGCTCAGATTTTTCTGTCTTTTTATCTTTTTCAGACACAAACAAGTTTGCTTAAGTTTGCTGATGCCAATCCTGAAGCTCTCTGGCTGTAATAATGTAAGCCTGGATCATTTAGACTTGAGCAATTCATTTCAGACAGTGATACTCACATGCACATGCCCTCCAGAGAAATTCTTTCTTTCCATTTTATGCAGAACACTATGATGGAATATAATGCCAAAAGGAGAACAAAGAAAAGAGGGAACATAGACATGACCCAAAGTCTTCAAAGGAAAGATGAGAACAACTGATCAGTGTGTACGATGCACAATTATATGTACTGCACGTCATGCAGTGTCGTTTTCAAAGGTAAACTCCAGGCTAATTTATTGGAGGACGAACCAAATTGCAAAAAAATAATAATAATAAAACAAAAAAATCAGCATATTTAGAATGCTGAATCTTTTTTGACCAAAAAAATAAGGAAATAATGCTGAATCTTTCACAAATCAGCGTGTAGAGGCACTTGCTAATCATTGGTTCTTTCTTCAATTAATTTTTTATTTAGTTTTCATGCAGATCAAATGATATCTTTATATTAATTTTCGCTATGATCATAGGATGCGATATCTCTGTATTTATTTGTATGAAGAATCATTGAAATGCATGTGCTTAATTGACTCAGTTCTCTGTTTATACGCAAGGGTGCGCTGATCTTTTCCTATTTAGATAAAAAATATAAAAAAAGAAAATCAGTATAGCCACGTCGTCTTCTTCTTTAAACCCGAAATTCACATTTCCTGCGAAGATCACTGAGGAAAACTTTGTTCCATTGAAACTCAATGCAAATAACTTTTATACTTTGAAAGACACAAGTATTGTCTCTTGTTGGAAGTTATGTTTTTATTTGGTTGCCTTACAAAAGAGATAATGCATACTGATCGCCTAACAAAATCATGGATCCCAGGGCCATTCTCAGAAGAGGTTCTTGGACATGCTGTTAGCCTTCGAACAGTAGCAGAAATATGGAAAGCTCTCACCGATCATTTCAAGCAAAGCTCAGTGACTCATGAAGTCGATTCCCTTGGACAACTTCAACACTCCGGGAAAGAAATAAGTCTTTTACTTGTTTATCGTGGTGACTTTAAATTTATCTGTGATCAATTGCATTTCATTGGTAAACCCATATTAGATGCTATCAAAAGTCTTCAGATTACTTGAAGGACTTGATGATAGCAAAATGAGTATGTTCAGGCCTCTTCGTCTACTCATGGCTCTGCGAAAAGATTACCACTCAAAAGTGACAAAAAATCACTTTCATATTTCAACTACAGGTGTTATTGCTGTGAAAAACTTCAGTGATATTTAAGGACTCAGAACGCTAGTTGTAAACTCGTAAATGAAACATTGCATGATTAAGGATTTCCCATTTCTGAATCTAGATGCAAAGCTCTTGGATCGAGTGTCTCAATGAAAATCCACAAAGTTTCACCTGAGTTCTTGATTCAGGCTGGACTAAATATAGTGCATAGTCTGTCATTTTTTTGTCGTTTAGATTCAAACCATCTATCGCTCATTTAAAATGGTCACGAGATTATGCACTGAGCATGAAGGTTTTCGAGATTGACAGAGGCATGTTAGCTTGCGAATGCCACAAACTGTAAAGGAGAAGGATTTTTGAGAAGGAGAAGCTACACTGTCACATTTATTCTTGTCATTCTAAAGAACTTACAAATCAGGCGCACTCATGGTGCGTTACAGGACATCAGAGAGAGCATTATTCTCAGAAGAAATATGAAAAAATCTTGGAAAGGATTGCTGAGCTTCATCTACAAGAGAGACGCATGGAATGGTGAGAGATGCAGGGTGAGAAGAAAGACAGCAATAGCCGTCAAACTGCAAGAGTCTGCCTCTCGGGGTCCGAGACATGGCTTTCGTAGAACCGGGCGATGTAGGCCGTCGCTCTGCGGTCGATCCCGGGCTCAGCAACCCAGTCCCCTCTGTCCTCATCGCTCGGGCGTATCCTCCTTCCATAGCCGCCATCGTCAGACATGTAGTCACTACCATTGGAGCAACAAGACTTGAAGATGTTGAACATGGAGAAGAACGATGACTTCCTATGACCCATTTCAGTATATCTGCCTCTCTTCTCTACAAAAATGTCACGCTCTTGAACCCAAAGGATTTCTTGATCTAATGAACAGACACAAGCTGTTGTTGATGTTCAGGTTCTGCCGTCACATGAACTGCGGGTCTTCCAATTTATAGATGGGAGCTTAGAGGGAAAGAGTGGAGGGGGGGGAGGGTTGCTTGAGGAGGTTGTTGGATGGAATGGACGGCCAGGATTGATCGATGTGACATTAGTAAGAAAGTTGGAACATTTCATCTTAATTTCTTATGATATAATGGCTGTGAAACTGTGACCAAGCATAAGCGTTGTTGTCCTCTGCTTTGAATTTGAACCATGAACAGTTGTGTTTCCAAGGTGCTATAGTGCCAACCGCTCCGCTTTATCTTTTGCTGATTATATATTACTGGCTGCCCCAAGGGAATCTCCCCAAAACAACTCCTCAAAAAGCAATGCCCTACGGAACTAGAGCTTTATTGTACTCGTTGGTCCTTCCCTTCCATGAACCTCCCTCCCTTCCCCTCTCTCTCTCTCTCTCTCTCTCTCTCTCTCTCTCTCTCTCTCTCTCATATGAAACCTTCAAGAAAAGGTCATCTGGGAACAGCTGTGACAGGAGATATTTAGTTAAATTATGCTAATATCTCACCAAAAGAGAACACAAAAAGTAGGACAGTGAGGATCAAAGAGAAGGGTCATGTACCAATACAGTGCACTCTTAAGGAAATTTAAAAAGATTTGATCACTTTCGACGGCCGTCCGCCAATACTAGGGTTCAAAGTTCAGATCGACGCGCCTCTTGGCTTGTGGGAATCCAAGGGTCTAACACCAGAAATTCGATTTCTGGAATTGGTCAATGGCTGCTAGGTATCTTTCATTAATATAACAGCAATCAGCTAAACAAATGGTTTCCGTTCTGTATTAGACCACCTTTTTACCTGTCCTGCGTATCCACCAAGTAATGGTTAGCTTCTACATACTGGACTTTGACTTGACCTAGTTCAATCCGTAGGCCTAGATAAATCTAGTCATTTAACCACGGAGTTAAAAGCAACCTTTCATATAGTCCCTTTCAACTCTTGTCAGATGCGCAATTGGGTGCTTCGAATTTTTATGCAATCAAGTTCTCTAACTCTATTGATTTTTTCTAGTCGAATTGAACCAGCTGGATGACGCATCCTTTCTCGGATTCTCAAAGCCTCTTTGCTCTCTGATGTAGTAAAAATGTTTTCAGTTATGAGTCGAAATTAAAATGTATTTTATTCTGTTAAAAGAAAACATTATCTCAATCCTCCTAGAGCATTGTTGCCTTCCTTTCGCTATGGGAGCATCATGAGCCCTAATGAGGGCCACACAACCCTCACCGTTGATAAGAGGGGTTGACGACACCCTCTCCTAGTAGAGGTCCTCCGCCGTTGTTGGATGATGACAGGGGTCGCTGGCCTCTTGCTAGTTAATATGTAACGGTGGAACCGATGCCTTAACCTTCTCTTTATATCCTTTTTTTTTTAGCCATTTTTGTTTTGTTTATATTGTGTCACATTGATAGTCCACATCCACATAAGTGTATGGATAATGATGCCAAGTCTAATTTTGTTAGCCATAATTCATAAGTAGTACAAAACTTCTAATCGGTGAAATCTAGAATAAAAGTTGTAACTATTATGTTTTTGGCAAATTATAATAATATACGCTTCATATGTTACATTATTGGCGTCGAGGGAGAATAATTTTTTTATAAGAAAGAATGCCACATAGTCATGGTAAAGTTGAACCAGATCGTTTCTAGCTGAGAGAGTTCCTTCGAGAACAAAAGTTAGTGCTTAAGAAGCTGAAAGGAGGAAAACCAAACTACATAATAAAAGAAAGCTTTTAGGATACTTTCTTTCTCTTTTCCTTTCTTCCGTTTTCTTTTCCCTTTCTTTTTTCTCTTCCCCTTTAGACTTTTAGGGCAAGAAAATTGGCTGGTAGAGGACCAGGATTTTCCGGGAGAGTCCCCACGTCCCTCCAACCCCAGCAGTGCCTTCAAGCTGTCTAACTTTTAGGTATCTCTAAGAAATCAATTTTTAAATGATTAATTATTAGATTTTGCATGGATATTTCCTTCTTCTTGTACTTTTCTATATGCATGGATGATCCCTTTTGCCTTTAGCTTGTCCCTCACAACATTCTTAATTTGATTAAAATGTTGTCATGCTGGGTTCACATTTCTTTTTGGTGTACGTTTAAATATATTGCTTCACTTTGCGTATAAACACCTCTCTGAGGAAAATAATCATACGGCACTTTGTTAGGCATGTCGACCAATTATAGTCGTATACGGATGATTAGGTAAAGGTTAGTGTTGTTTTTCAACACAAATTAGGCTGGCGCTTTATGTTTTGTTTCCTTGATGATTCCTAATTCAAAAGGAGGATTCCGTGCACATTTGATTTGACAAAAGTAGATCATGGGATTGCCTTGTTTTTATCAGGATCAAATGTAATGATTTTAGCAAGTGCAACCTCATAACATTGGGTAATCATAGTACTCATTCGAGGCATAATGTATAAACAAAATAGGAATTCCTGAAAATATTAAACGTGGTTTGACTAAATATTTTGCAAGAGTTCAGTTCGACACGAAGGAAAAAAAGAAAAAGAAAGAGAAAACTTAGAAGAATGATCCTCAAATTAACTCATCATCTCTCGGCATATGATTTAACGCCTCATTGGAATGAAGGCGATATTTTATCAGAGATATAGCGGCTAGGTGGTATCCTGCGCTAATTTTAGGCTATCGGGTTAAGTCTATTTCCGATCCAAGCAAAGGCAAACCATTCACGTTGAAGTCATGAAATTTGCAAAAGGTTACATCCTTATAGCCTAACTCCAAGTCGATTGTGTCGAATGGGAACGGAACCTTCATATGTAGTTAGTCTTATATGGGCAATAAAGAACTCAAGATGATTTTTATAGACTAAAGGTGCATTTGGTTCAGCATTTGCAAAACCCTTTAGAGCCTTAAATTCCTAGGACAAATACAAATACTAGCAAATTTTTGGAGTGTTTTGAGGAGATACAATTGCATTTCTAAAGTCTAAAGGACTTTAGAAAATAGGTTTGAAAGATACTTTGGAATGTTGCATTTCATAATGCAAATAAAAAAATTTTCTTGTAAGTTTGTCCTTGGTTTGCTTTCATAATTTTGGAAATGTCCTTGAAAACCCTAACTTTGCCTCCGCCACTGACAAGTGGCCGGCATGCCACCAACCTCACCGGTTGCTAAGTTCCACTAGCAAATAGTTTGAGATTTTTTATTTAAAAAATGAGCAAAAATCCTTTACAAAGTATCGTTTTTATGAAATAGTATTTATATCAAAGTAGCATTCCAATGTATTTTTAAAATACATTTTATCAAACACTACTTGCTATTCGGAAAACCCCTTTAACTCAAAAGACTTTTGTATTTTCTCAAAGACATTCCTCAAAGTCGAAACACGCTATTAAGTTAGTTGTGACCTTTATTGCAATATGTTGAGTCCATTGGACCTAGTCCCCTAGAGGACTAACTTAAGTATGGGCTGGGTTCCTTCCTACCCCATCTCCTTATGCCCTTTCAGATGTGTGGCGTACGTACATACATACCCATCGCTTAATTATATAAAAACACCACTAAACACTAAACCTAACCATCTCTCTGGCCTCTAGTTACCACCGCCCTATTCCCCCTACCGTCGCCGGCGTCCACCACCATCGCCGGGCACGACGCCTATCTCCCCACTCTTCCTATCTCTATTGTGGTTCTTGGTTGCAAGTGCTGCTGTTTGAGGGTTGATAGTAACTAAATGCAATATATAACCATGAACTCTTTCACTGTTATAGGACTTCGGTCCCCACAATTCTCTGTCATTACTATCAAAAGTCTCAACACACCAAACTGCGCCAAATGTAGAATTCGATTCTTATATAGCCTTAGAAGGTCATTCATGCAACGTATAAAGAAGGAACAAATACCCCAAAAAAAAAGGCAATTTAAGAAAATACATCAGTAAAATAACCAGCCACTGATAAAGAGACAGAAGCTCTTGTTGTTTTTTTGCTCATCATTGTCTCCTCCAAACTCACAACATTATAATAACATAGAACAACATGAAAGACATGGCCAGACAGAGAGGTAGACTTCCAATTCGTGGAGTAGTAAAGCGCTGTTGTTTCACGGTACATGGGTCTCGTGAAACTTCTTGATGAACTCGGTAGCTTTCTTATCAATTTCGGGCTCCACCGCCACCGGCCACCAAAACCCATCATCCGTGAGCAGGCGCGAAGGCTTAGCGCTAGCGCTCTCCGACCCGTCCTCGCTCGCCGACCCGTGCCACAGGGATCGGCTGGTTCCGAAAATCTTCAGGAAAGAGAAGCATGAGCACTTGCTGCTGCTGCTGCTGCTGTCCCTTTCCCATGTTTCTTCCCTCCTTTAGGAATCAATCCCATATCAAAGGGAGAGTAATACTCACCAAATTGGTACTCTCGCACTAAAAACCTGAAATGCAGAGGTTGTCGTGGCTTGAGTTATATAGAGTGAGAATTAGCTTGTCACATGACAATCATAAAGATGAAGAATCTTCCTTTTTTTCTGGTCATCAAGCATTTCACACGAGGCAGAGAACATAGGATTTAACAAGGCTCTAGGAGTTTCGCCTATTATATTAAAGCTTTTGAAATGACGGTCCAGTGGATGATACAATTTTCTTGCAAGTGGGACCCCGCCCGAGGAAATTTAATTTCATGGGCTTTACTTTTATGCAGCCCAAGCCCAATAGCTTTTGGTAATTCTCAGTTCCTAAGGGTATGTTTGGAATCTATCCAATTTTTCTATTTTTTTGTTCTTTTATTTCCTGAAATAAAAAAAGAACAGAAATGCGTTTGGTAATACCAACTAATTTTTCTATTCCCGATAATAGAAAATTGTTCCTGGGAATATATTTGGAGTATAAATGAGAAGTAGAAAAAAGTAGCTTCTTATCCCTATGAACAATTTTTAGAAACTATTTCTTGGGGACTATTCACTGCTTATAGCAAGTCGCCACTCGCCACCGCCACCGCCTGCCACCTGCCGTCGCCACCGCCAGTCACCTGCTGTCCGCCACCGGTTGCCGGTCGCTGGCGGCCCTCGCCCACCGGCCGTTGGTTGCCAGCCGCCGCCCCTGCCGTCCACACCCCACCGCCGCCGGTCGCCACCCTCGCCCACCGGTCGCCACCGCTATCGAGGAAGAAAGAAATAAAAACATTTTGTCGATTCCAAACGTATTTTTAGTCATTTTCTATTCCAAGAATAAGAAATTTTTGTAGTTACCAAACGACTTATTTTACTCAGAAATTATTCTAGGAGTAGAAATAGAAAAAAATTATTTCTCAAAAGAAACTGTTCCCAGGAGTAGAAATATTACCAAACGCACCCTAATTCTATAAGTCACATCACTTTCCATAATTTCTTTTATGAAGCACTTCCCCTAAGTTTCAAGATACGGGTCAAAATGTTCCCAACTTTGATTTAGTATGTGATGTTGTAGCTTAGTATCGAAAATGAAAACCTTTGCCTTGCTACACTTGATTCAATTGAGAATGAAATTAGGTTGTATTCGACCGTCGGGATAATTATCTAAAATTGAGAATTTTTCCTTCTCATAAACCGTGTGAAGAGAAATATTCAGGAATAATTTAATTAAGGTATTTATAAGTGTGGAATTTTTTGAAATATATCGCACAATCTTAAAATTGGTCAGCATAGATCTACTTCCATTCAAAAACTATTTGTGCACAATTTATTTTACCCATGGATATTGAAGTAGTGACATTTTTTGGATTTTGCTTATATTTATTATCCGATTGGGTTTCCAATAGAAACTCTTGTAGACGCAATGAAATTAGAAACGGTTGATTTCTAGAAAGAGCGTGATTGCCAACATGTATTGATTTAAGGTAACATAACGAGAATCAATTGGAAGTTGCAATTATTTCTTCCCTAGCATGAAGACACGGGATGTGGGTGTAACGAGAAAATAAGGATTCCTTTAAGAGAGCATTTCCAAAGTCTTTTGAGCTTCCAAAACCACTTGTGACAAAGCTGGGGTGTTTGATAACACGATCCTGAAAGTCTTTAAGCTGAAGTTTTGATCTTTGCAAATGCCAAGGACCCAATGCAACTCGGGATCGGTTTTGGTTTTCAACATTCTGAGAATGATATTTCAGGGAACTTAATGAATTTTCCTCTTCCAATAGCGGCCTCATTTCTTTTTTTGCATCCCTATCTTACCCTCATTCCAGATATTGTTCATCTGTCTCTCTCGATTGCTCCAGATCTAGCTCGCCAACCTCTGCTTGACATTCATTTGGGGTCACCAATGCCTGGTGAGCCTCTTATCTCCAAAATCAAGCTCACCTAGGGCAACACGGCCTCGGCGATGGGCCATCACAAAGCCTCCTTAATTTCCCGAGCTTACAATATCTTTTTGCAAGTGTTTACCAAATGCTATTTACATTTTATGAAAACACCTCACGCATAGGTGCGAAGTCTAGAGGCTTGAGTAGATTGTGCATTAGGTAGGCAGGTAGAGATTCTTGGGGGATGCTATTGGTGCTGAAGATGATAAATGGGACAAAATAAAATACAAAGGTAATCGGTTTTCCAGATGTTTCGACGACTCGAGCACGTGGGCTTGGACCGTATGGTGGTAGACGGGGGCCAAACTTACTTCTTGTCAATCACGTATTTAGGTGGCTATCCCTCGCACACGTTCTGGTGGGGGGCCTAATTGCAAAATAGACCCCGCAGAAATAATTCGAAGAATGTGGACTTGACCGCAAATACCCACAACAACTGTTTTGCAAATAGAAAATGAGACCTTTTTACTCTTTTGGTGCTCAATTTAGTCTATATATTCTTTTGAATCGAATAAATAGATCTAGTCCTTCGAGTTGATTGTTCCAATTGACATTTGACTTGACAATTCAATTCGATTGCTACGATGCCCGCATTTACTGATGTGGTTGACGGTCATAGTTTCAAAATTATGCCAAAAAAAAGAAGTGTAGGTGGAGATGGGGATGGGGCGATCGAGTATTTGCACTTGATACATATTAATTCAAAACTTTCTCCTCAACTTTAGATCAAAGTACGGCTAATAAATGTCATCTATCAAAAAAACTTATAACTTGACCCAATTATCGTGCGATGTGTTTGGAGCAATAACATCAATCGATTAAATATTCTCATCGACTACATATTAGGAGATAATCTAGATATCTATATAAGTCTTGATGAGTGGAAAGAAGGAAATTAGAATATTTGCCTGAATATTTCATGCCAATTCAAATAGTTTTTATGAAAGAAGCATATACCTAGCAAATCAGAAAAAATATCAGAAAAGTCTTAAACTTATTACATTAAATTCTATTTAATTATAAACCTTTTATTGGTGCCAGGTTAGTCCTAAACAATTTGATCTAGTATTGATTAAGTTATTTTGACTAATTTTGACCGAATGATTAGACAAATTTTAATAATATTTTTTGAATCATTGATTTATTCTTTCTCTTTCTTTTCTTTTTTTCCTTCCTCTTCTTTCAGCCGGTCATTGGACCTCGGCAACCAACCAGAGATAAGGGCTAGCGAGGGCGGCCTCATGCTAGGCTGGCGAGTCCCACCCCTCTTAGATCTAGCAAGAGTCGAGCCTTGACAACCATGGTCGAGCCTCACTTGTCGCGGACGAGGCTCAGTCTCGTTAGATTTGGTGAGGTTAAGCGTTGCCTAGCCATGACGAGGCTCAAGCCCTCACAAGACACTACAAGGTAGCTCACCAGATACCGCCAGGTAGCTGTTTAGCACAATTCCAGAGAATCCCACATTCTCTAGACTCGTAGATCCCTCTTCATCTTTACCCTTCTTGGGTCTTTTCCTACAGAGCTCGAGCTTGAATTAGATCGTCCCTAGAAAAAGCATGACCCGGTTTGGCATGGGGAAGCAATCCCACCACTCCATGAAAGAGGGTGATCTGGAGATACAAAGCCCGAATCATTCAGCACCAATTCCCTCGGATTGTTGGAAGCAAAATAATAATGCTATAGACTTCGGAATTCGGAATAAGGGCACAAAATTGGCAGGGGAAATTGTTCTAGGAATGCTTTCCGGTAGCCGCCTCGATAGTACGCAGTCCTCACCCTCACGTCCCTATGTAATAATAGCTGGCGGAAAGGTCTTGGAGCGGTCCCTTCTGACAAATATTGAGACCCACTTACTCTGACGACAAAACACGAGCTCCTCTTTCCCTTGCGGAAGCATTTAGTCATTGTTGGATGCCGTATAGTCTATCCAAAAAGAGCCTCTACCCAAAGATAGCCCACCGTGAATCAAGCGAAATTCCTTTCGTCTTCGTTCTTCTTCCAACACCTACCACAAATCACATCATTATCTGAAGAACACTAGCGACCAAATTTAGAATCCAATAACCAACGTGCTCACATCTTCAACAATCAAATTCTATATTATTTTAACATGGATTACCCTCCTCCTCCTCCTCCTCCTCCTCCTCCTCCTCCTCTGTCCAAGACGGAGGAGCTAGATGCGCCCCTCCATGCGATTGGGTTCGAGCTCGAAGACATATCCGCCGGCAGGGTCACCGGTAAGATCCTTGTCTCCGACAAGTGCTGCCAGGTACACTTCCTTCTTTTTCTGGAGTAGTCTTTGGGAAGTTAAAATCTCCGACAGACCGGGTATCAAATAAAAAATCTGAACTTTATTTTCTTCTTTTCTTTCGATGATGGTGGTGGGGCAGGGGTTGGGGGTGGAAGAGCAGCCGTTCAAGGTGTTGCACGGAGGGGTGTCGGCGATGATAGCGGAGTCGCTGGCCAGTATTGGGGCCTTTGTCGCGTCCGGCTACAAGCAGGTGGCTGGAATTCACCTGAGCATCAACCACGTGCAGAGCGCGGCAGCCGGCGACCTCGTCCGCGCTGAGGCCACCCCTGTCAGCCTCGGCAAAACCATTCAGGTCAGCTCCCTCCCTCCTCTCTCGTGAGAAGATTAGGGTGTCTAGCAGCAATCCATTTTCGACCATGATCAAATGAGTCGCGCATGGCCTGCGAGTTGGCTTTGCAAGAGATGGGTTCGCTGGATGATATATAGACTGAGGTTTTCGGCAGACGAGCATCTTCGGCTAGGAAGCATGTGGTGTGCGAATCGATAGGTTTGTTAAGCTCATGAATTGCCGTATTAGCGAGAAAATTATTCAAAAAGTCCTAAACTTGTTGTGCTTTAACCAATTCAATCATAAATTTTTCAATTTTGCTAAATAAGTATTAAACCTCTTGACAATTTGTCAATTGAATTCACTCAATTAAAAATGATTAGATAGAAAATCACTAAGGTAGATTTTAGTCATCTTACATAGCATCACTAACATTACCGTTAACAATATTTGTAATTTTTATGAATTTTGTAATTTTTATTTTTCTATATTTCTTTATTTTTCTTTTTCTAGTGTTGGCGAGAGTCACCAGCATCCCTTGTCTTGCCTACTGCCAGCAACATTGAGAAGGCCAGCTAGGCCATCACAACTGCAGGCGGGCGAGGCCATGATGGCTAGCCCTTGCCTAGGGCCTTCATGACCTTGCCAACAACAGGGGAGGTGGTCCTTGACTAGTCTAGGTGAGATCTTTGTGGTCAACGAAGGTCGCCGATGACCTTTGCTAACACACAAAAAAAAAAAAAGGCAAAAATAAAATAAAAAATTACAAAAATTTTCCTCGCCAACGTCAATGGTGTCACGTAACATGATTGCAATCCACGTCAGCTATTTCCGGCCAAAATTGGCTAGAAGGACTCAATTGACAAATTTTTAAAAGGTTTAGAATCTAATTAGCAATATTGAAAGATTTAGGATCGAATTGGCCATAATGCAGTAGGTTTATAACTTTTTAGACAATTCTTCCCATGTTAGCTAACCAAAATAAGCTTTGATTTATCAAACATGTCTTCTCATAACCATATTTTTAGTGCATGAGAATATAATTCCTGTAATCTATCTTGTTCATTAGAAATAAAGATACTCATGCAAATGGTTCCTAAACTTTAGCCTAGTATACAATTGAAAAATTACCAATAAAGTCATAAAATTATTGTACTTGTATGAATTTAGTCATAAGCCTTTCAATTTTCCCAATTAAGTCCAATAGAGTCCATTCACCTAATTTTGACTAAAAATCACTAACGTGGACATCGGCAATTTAACATAACACAGCTAACAATAGCATGGACAATTTTTACAATTTTTTTAAAAATTTTATATTTTTTCTTTCTTTTTCTTTCCCTTTTCTTTTTGCCATTGGCCGGCCTCGCTTGGACAAAAATGAGGCCCAGCGAGGCTGCCTTGGCCTAAAAGCGAGGGTCGACTTGGCCTGGGCAAGAGTGAGGTGAGGGCCTCCCGCAACAGATTTGGCCAGGCTAACTCTTGCTTAGGCAAGGCTAGCCCTCACTAGCTATCACCTATGATTAGTGGCCGGCTACTAGCCATTAGCAAAGAAAAGGGGGAAAAATAAAAGAAAATGAAAAAATATTAAAAAATTATCCACGTTAATGCCAGTCGTGCCTGTAGGATAGCTAGTGTCTTGTTAGCAATTTCTAACTAAAATTTGATAGATGAACTCCATTGGCAAATCATCAAAGGGTTTAAAACTCAATTGGCCAAATTGAATTGGCTCACATGTAACAGTTTTAGGATTTTCTTGGTAATTTTCTTTGTTTGACGTGGTCCCTAAAATTTTGATAATTGTTCAATTTAGTCCCTAAACTATATAAAGATATTAAATGTTATCCTTCCATTAATTCAAGTTAATGGAATTTGTTGAGTTGACTTAATGATGAACAAAATAAAAATGGGTTGTATGTAAGATATTCGACTTAAATCAGGATATAAAAGTCAATGTCATCAAATTGCAAAAGCACAATACCTTCACATAGGGAGATTGCCAAGAGAAATTCAAGTTTAAACCCGTCAACATATATAGTTGGACACACATTCTCTCAATAGTTTAATATAATGAATTATGGACCAATTAAAATGATTTTTATATTCTAATCGAGAAAATGACACTAACAATCTCTGCACTTTAGCTCAATATGCAATTTGGTCCATGAACTTTTAATTTGTTCAATTTCCCGAAACCTTAGCCCAATGTGCAATGTAGTAATCCCTGAACTTTAAATTTGTTCAATATACTCATTGAACTTTTGGTACATATTTAATATAATTCTTGAACTGTATGAAAATGTTCAATGTAGTCTATTTCCATTAATTCAAGACCAGGGACTATATTGAATATTTTTATGCAGTTCAGGGACTATATTGAATATGTACCAAAAGTTCAAAGACTACAATGAACAAATATCACACATTATGCTAAAGTTCAAGGACCGCATTGAAAAATTGAAAGTTCAGGATCAAATTACATATTAGGTCAAAGTTCGGGAACTATTTGTGCCATCATCTCAAATCTAATTTGAGTTGAATATCTTACATGGATAAATCGCATGTAACTTTTCCCTTTATCTACTATATAAACGAATTAGATTAGAAGCTATATCAGCAAAATTCCGTTAAATTAATGGATAGATAGTGTTAAGCATTTTCATATAATTTAGGACAAAATTGAATATGTACCAAAAGTTCATGGGCCACTTTAAGCAAATTAAAAGTTTAGGGATAATATTATATATTACACCAAAGTTCAAGAACTATTTGTGCCATTTTTCTTTAGAAATATTTGTCTCCTACTTGGATAGTACCTTTAGCTCTCTACTTATAGAATTGTGATGGACTGTATCAAAATTGCACATGCTGGACGCGCGTATGGGTAGATCGACCAAACAATCGCCACGCAGTGTACACGGGTTAGGTGCCGCTGCTCCGAACACAAGTTTGTGAGTTTGGACCGACAACAAAGCAATGTCTGGAACCGAATAAAGCAGCAGCTTGGAGCAACACATAGTTGTGTTTGAGTTTTGCCTTGATCGATTCTTTTCTCCACCATTAAACGAGACATTTTCGCACGATGTATGAGCCCAATTTGATCTCAACTATTAAAAAATGGTGTGATGCGTGCATTATCTAAGGGCCAAGAACAAGTCGGCGTCATGCACCAAGTGCACGTAAAAACGGGATGGTCCGGTTTCCCAAAACTTGGAGTCGTATAATCATCGGTCCAGTCTTGATGAATTGTGTCGGCGCAGGTATGGGAGGTGCGGCTATGGAAGGTGAGCCCGCAAGACTCCGAGAGCGAATCCTTGGTGTCGTCGTCTAGGGTTACTGTCATCAGCATCATGCCCGTCCCCGAGCATTCGAAGGACGCAGTAAAGAAATTCAAGAAGTACGCTAAGCTCTAGCTGCTGAGACATCAGCAGCTTGCTGCATCGATTTTACACGAATGCAACAACGATTGTTAATTGCCAAGAAAATAGCTGTTCGGGGTATATTATTCCCAACTTAGATTTAGTACTCGATCTTCTAACGCGGTGTTGAAAATGATATTGTTTGCCTTGTGGCACTCGATTTGATCGTGAATAAAATTAGGTCGTATCAGGTGGTCGGAACGACTTCCTAGAAATTAAGGACTTTTCCTTCTCCCAATAATGTGAAGATTTTCTTTTTTTGAATTTATATTGGACAATCTTGATTTATCAGTTCTAGATCACTATTTGGGTAAATTTCATTTGGCCAACAGTTATTGAAGTCGTATTACGTTTCGCATTTCGTTGTTACTTGTTATTCAATTGCACTTCCAATGACTAAATAAAACCAACTTCCTGTCTTTTGTGTAAACCTGTTAAACGGGTGGGTTGGGTCGGGTTTGGGTCGGGTCATAAATTGTCCGACCCAAATTAACCCATTAACTCGTTTATGACCCATTTAAGTATAGTATCAAATTTTTGACCCATACCCAACTCAACCCATACCCAACCTGACCCATATTGTTAAAAAATTTCTCTATCTAACTAAATTTAGGAAAACTTATTCTTATAATCTATTTTAAAAATTTTAAACTTATTCAAGTTCATTAACAACCCATGTATTTTAATCTTTTTAATTTTTAAACTCATTATATATACACATGTCAAATTGGGAGTATAACCCATTTATGACCCATTTAATATTTAAATGGGTCATAAATGGGTTATACTAAAAGAAAGCTTGACCCATTTATAACCCATTTAATATTTAAATGGGTCATAAATGGATTATACACCCATTTTGACAGGTGTACTTTTGTGGAACTCTTTGTAAACGCAATAAGCAATCCGTTAAAAGGAAAAGTAAATATGGTTGATTTCTAGGAAGAGTATTTAAGGTAACATTTTAAGAATTAACCAGAGTTTCAGTTACTTTTAAGTAGCATGAGATACCTCTGTGTGTTGGAGGGGGTAATTACCAAATCAGTTTTAAACCTATTATATAGATGGTAATTTAGTTCTAAACTTTTTAATTTTATTAATATCGTCCTAAACTTTTGCATGAAATTTTAATGCAGTCATTTCGTCCAATTGCTGTTGGAAATTACTAATATAGCATAACTTTACTCAAAATTATGTCCTAAATGGATCGCAACATTAGTGGTTTTCGGGTGGTGTCAGTCAAAAGGATTACATTCCATGCAAACATTTAAGACTACATTGATGAATCGAAAGTCAAAGTTTGCATTTATATCTACACAATAGATTTAGAATTAAATTGATAACTTTTTAGGCAGAATGAGGGAGTAAGAGAGGTTTCGGTAGATTATACATGAGATAGATAAGTAGTTACTTTGACGAGGGTGCTGTTGAATCATCAATGCTAATACAATATATGAGCGGATATATGTTAATAAAAGGTCGTCAATTGATAAGATGCTCAACTACTCGAGCACGCGGATAGGATCGTGTGGTAGGTAGGCATCAACTTCTTCATGTCAATCACGAATTAGGTGGTACACGGACGCACTTAATCATGGGCCATAATTTAATGCATGCGACAATAGCGGCCTTAATTACAAGAAATGACAAAATTAGGGGGCCTAATTGTAAACGGACCCGCAAAAATAATTTGAAACACTTCCGTCTCGCGAGCGGACTTTGTTGCAAATAGCCGGCTTAGCCTTTTTAAAAATTATGGAGGGCGACCTCAAAACTAGAACTTTTTAGTTTTTTTAATCGTTAAATTTTAGTGCTTATGCTTTTTCAATTGGGTAGATTTAGTCCTTCGATCAAGTGGTCTGATTGACGTCGGATGTGGCAACTCAACTCAAGTGTGACACCCACATTAAAAATTATTTATTAAAAAGAAAGAAAATTCATAAGGACATGAGGATGAGGTCTAATTCACATCGGGTGCACATTAACTCAAAATTTTCTCCTTAACTCAAGGTGAAAGTACGATAAATAAATCCTGTCTATCTAAAAATGTATAACATAACACGATTATTATGTTATGTGTTTGGAGTAATATCATCGACCGATCAAATATTCTCACGGACCGCATATGATGAGATAAGAAAGAAAATGGAAAGAAGAAAATTACGAAAGTTTCATCTCAATACAAATGATTTTTACGAAGAAAAAGCAAGTACGCAACAACTCCTTAAGTGGGCGATTCTATTCTATGGTGACAGGAGGTAGCCCACCTCTCACTATCAGGCATTTCACCATCGGATCGAAAATCAATAAATCACAATCGTTCGTTCCGGTTCCAGATGCATTGAACAGCCGAGATCCGTTAGTTTCAAGAGTGAAAATTGTGAAAAATTCATGTTTTGGACTGTACATGATCCTGTTGAAATTGATCTTTCCTCCCGTGTCGATGGACGAGATCATCGTATCTCCATTCCTTTGGTCGAAGTTGGTTGGTTTGGGGGGGAGGAGGATAACGAGATGCGGCCAGGAAAAATGGGAAGAACGGGTTGAACCTTTCTTCCTCCCCTCGTCCTCTCACCTAACTACCAAAACCAGAACCAACCCCTCTCTCTCTCTCTCTCTCTCTCTTTTGGACTTTGGACCACTCGTGCCCTCCCAATTCCATCCTAAGATCGTGGCCAGAACCCATCTTCAGCTTCGACCCTTTTTCTGGTCTTTCAACTACTGAGACGGAGCTGGAGCTGGAGCTGGAGCTCGGATTGAATCCTCCCCACACGTGAGAGGCGATCATCGTTTTCTGGGTCGCGCCGGTTATCTGGAGACTGCAAAAGGCTCGAACATCATCCGACGCGCGTTCACCATGGATGAACCCAAGACGGCGGAGGTGGACGCGCCCCTCAACGCGGTCGGGTTCGAGTTGGAACACATATCCGCCAACAGGGTCGCCGGCAAAATCCTCGTCTCCGCCAAGTCCTGTCAGGTTAACAACTTCCTCCTTTTCTTGTTTTGGAGAATAGTCGTCTTCGGACGATCAAATTCAGCTCGCGGACTGCATATAAAATGAAAATCTGACCTTTCTTTCGTCTTCTCCTGTGACGGTGTCGGGGGATCGGTCGGGCTGGGATGGAAAGAGCAGCCGTTCAAGGTGTTGCATGGAGGGGTGTCGGCGATGATAGCGGAGGGGCTGGCGAGCATCGGGGCCCACGTCGCGTCCGGCTTCAAGAGGGTGGCTGGGATTCACCTGAGCATCAACCACGTCAAGAGCGCGGTGGTCGGCGACCTCGTCCGCGCCGAGGCCACCCCCATCAGCGTCGGCAAGACCATTCAGGTCAGCCCCCTCACCCTCTCCCTCCTCTCTCTCGCGCTCCTCGCTAATTCACCAGCTGAACTGATAAATCTCGAGAGGATTTGGGTGTTTAGTGGCAAATACATGCTTGACTATATAGAAATGTTGCCATACACGGCAAGTTTTATATGCTGCAACTTCGACAGTAGCTTCTGCCATTTACGTATTGAACTGTGATCGATCGATTATCCTGATTTCGAAATTGCATAAGCTGCATACGTTATATGGGTGGATTGACAAACAGTCGCCGCGTAGTGTGCGACGGCTAGGTGCGGCCCAACAGGGTCGTAGATGAGTATGGTCCTTGCCATTAGCAAAAGTAGACTTGCCCTAACCATCTGGTAGTGGGGACTGCAAAGTAGCATCGTCTTAAACCGAATTAAGCAGCAGTTTTGAGCAATGGATGTCGCGTCGTGTTTTGCTTCGTCGATTCTTTTCTCCACCGTCTCATATGTGAGCCCATTTGATCTCAACTATTTTATAATGAAAAGCCCGCATGTTCATGAACTAAGAGCTTAAAATATGTGGGCTCTCATATACCAAGTTCATGTAAAATGTTTTCCTCTAAGATTGTCTAGTTTCGCGTGATTTGGGTTATAATCCCGGGCACTGATGAATGTGTTGGAGCAGGTATGGGAGGTGCAACTATGGAAGGTGAACCCACAAAACTCCGAGAGCAAATCCTTGGTGTCGTCATCTCGGGTTACTCTCCTCAGCAACATGCCCGTCCCCGAGCACTTGAAGGACGCAGATAAGAATCTCAAGAAGTACGCGAAGCTCTGACTACTGACGTTGAATCAGCAGGCTCGCTGCGGTGGTCAAACCCGAAAGTAGGAGCCAGTTATATGACTATAGTTCCCTTGAATCAAAAAATTATGGATGTGCAAATAACAAACCCCACCTCTCAGCAAAAGCATCGAACACTCAAATTGATGGAGATTGTTCGCCCCACTAGAAGGCCAAGCCCCACATGACTTGTACTCCATTTCTGCTGCCAGCGTTCTTTGCTGAGTGAGTTGAAAGTGAAATGCAGGCAAAACGTTGTTGTTACACACCTATATGTGAGGCTGCAGTATGGATGTTAATCTACTGAGCCAACCAGCAAATGGGTGATATAGCAGCAGTGTGGATCTTAATCTACTGAACCAACCAGCAAATGGGTGATATAGCAGTAAGGAAAGCTTAGTTCAAGTGTTAATTGGTCGTTCAGGGATACACAGTAAGTAAAGTGCAGTCCCACTAAAATACCAAGCATGTAGTACTGGCATGGTAAAATAAAACCAACCGCGGTGCATGATGGTGCACACAAGGTTTGATAATCAACTCACAAGTGATCCTCCATCATTCAATAGTGTGATTTACAATGTTCTCATATCACAAGGAATCACAAAATTAACAACCTTCCTAACAAACTTCTTTTCATGGATTAAGGAAAGAAATTCCCCAACACGAATCATAACCTCTAAAATCCACTTCTGAATGCAGTGTTCACCAAAACTCGTTCATATACAAACATTTGATTAACTATTTGCTAGGAGTTCATTCTTTCAACATAGAGGACTTCACGCAGAAGCAAGCCAAGTTCATCGTTGCAGCTTCTATAAGGGTATGACTTTTGAGAGCATTTACACACATCAAACTCATGTTGCTAGATGCTTTACAAACACAAGTGTGGATTGAATATCCAGCTTGAATCCATCAGTCAACAAAAGGGTAATTCCTCCTCCAGGAAGAGCTAGACTTGCTGCCCCTCTCCCTCTTCGCATTACTGCCAGAGATCTTTTGCCTTAAAGTCCACAAATTAGAAACAAGTTACCACTTCGCCTAGGTCATCCCTCAATGTTCTTTGTTTGAAAAGAACGAAAACTGAAAATGGCATATACCTGAGATGGCTGAGCTGCTGGGTCAATTCACTGATCTCAAGACCCGAGAGCTTCAGGGAAGACAAAGTCCCCGGCACCTCCTCGGACACCACTTTGGACAAGTCGTTCATTGAGGCTGCCAATCTCCTAAACGCCTGTTTCAATTCCACCACATAATTCTTTCACATTCGTTTCCGAAGCAAAGCACCCTCTCCCTCACAAGCATTTTATCAAACAGGTACCGTGCACTTACACTCATAGCTGGGATAGACACGATAGCCAAAGAGATAACCGAACCGATCGCCTAACACGCAATCAAACACCAAAAATTGAGAGACCCAAGTCGCAGAAGGCCGACCAAAGTTCCAAAAAATTAAAAATTGAGACTCATTTGATGAAGATTACCATGAAGAGCACGAACAAGAGAGAGAAAAGACCTAGCTCAGGAGAAGGTCGCAAGCTCAAATCTTTCAGGGCGCGGACGGGCGTAGAGGGCGAAGAAACCAGAGAGTGGTATTGGCGAGCGGAGATGGTATCGGACCTCGGCGTTTCAATTGGGGTCGGAAAGGGTGGTGCTGTGACATCCTCGGTGGAGAGGGAGGCCATCGAATTGGCGTTTCTCCAAGCACGCAGCGCCGGAAAAGAGCGCGGCCTCGCCGCCGGCGACAGCGGAATGGCCTTGACAACGAATGAAGAAGATACCTGCCACATTGAGAGAGTACCAAACAAAGCATTCGCCTGATGAGCGAGCGGGCTGAAGTCGGACTTAGAAACAGATGGACATGTCGGAAGAGGCTTGGCTTATCAGGCCCGATGGATATTTTGGAAATTATTAATTCAATTGTTTATACGGATTTCGATGCAGTACTTTGCATAAAATTTCAAAATAATTATTTTCACAAATTTTCGTTTAAAATTGCGGTATAATTATCGACGGTCATCTTAAGTGATATGTGAACAATCTAACCTCAACAAATTTACTCAAAAAATGATTTACTCAATTTTCAGATTTTTTTTTTGTTTTTTCCCTTCTTTTCTAGTAACTATATTCTTTTTTATTTTTTCCGTTCTTTTCTAGTAACTATTTATCTTTTCTGGCTTTATTCTCCATCATCACCAAATGTCAAATTATTGATATATTATGGCCCAATCTTCTTGCTGCTGTCCTGCACTGCCGTCTAAAATTACAATGAAACTTCGTATCTAGCGTTCTGTCATGCATTGTTGTCTAAAATTACAATGAAGCTTGTGTTATGAGTCGATCGATCTAGCGTTTCCTATATATGGGCCGATTAATCTAGCGTTCTCTTTGATGCGTGCGGTCTTAGGATTTCTCCCAAACAGCCTTTCCCACTCAACTCACAAGAGAAAACCCCTATATATATAAGTACATGACAAACTATATCCATAAATTTCTCATCGATTTAATAGTGGAAATCGTATCTCCTCAACTACCACCTACCTGCCTTAATTACATAGGTGTACAATTACCAAATCGCCCGTCCCTATGACTTAAAAATATCGGTTGAGGGTCACTTGTTCCAAGGATTGGTCACGGCGTTGTGCAGAAACCATCTTGGACCGTTTATATCTTCGAGCCGTGACACTTGGCATCTCAATATCTTGGTCAAGTCGAGCCACCTCAAAACTCGGCCTCGAGCTCAAGACCCCAGATTTAGACAACTCGTGTTGTTGAGCTCCTGCCTTTAGGGCTCATGTTCCGTCCTAGTATCAAGCTCAAACCTCGGATCTGGCGGCTCCAACTCCACCGCAGCATGGGCTCATGTTTGATCAACAGTGCTGATCAATGGCCACCAAGGAAAGCTTGTCATCACTTGCGAGCAAGGGTCGACAAATATTGCTAGAGGTCCGGGGGCAGTGGGTAGCTATGAAGGAGCTTCGGCCTAACAATGGCAAGGTTGAGGACAACAAATGTGCGGCAAAAGAGAAAATAATCATAAAAATAAAAATGGCACCATTTCATTCGAGTCAGATTGCTAGTTGTGACATAAATGATGATTACTGATGATTGAACCGGCTGGCTAATTTAAATTGAAAATTGATCAAAGAAGTAATTTGGAATTTCATGCGAAAGTTTAAAACTACATTGAAATGATTAAATGGTTTAGAATTACACTGAAACGATTAAAAAGTTTAAGACTCGACCCTTGAACCATATTAAATGCGCATGCATGGAGACTCCATAAGATGAGCATTGCAAAATAACAAAAGTCAGAACAACACATCCATATAATATCTCATAAAGATTATAGGTAAAGCGATCATGCTCGATTCACCGTGGCGAGCATAATGATTTTGCCACTTGTCTTTTTTTAACATAAAAAGAGTCATGTCCGACAAAAAATAAAAATAAAATAAGAACTTAATCATTCCATAGAACATACATATACACGGTAGAATCCTCATCGATTGAAATCCTACCCCACAAACTTGACGTGATGAAATTTGTTCACGAGACATTATCATAACATACCTTAACGCCATCGTCATTGAATTGGGCGGCACATGCAGCCAAGCCTTGGACGATTGGATTGCACGATTTGGTTTCTTTATTCGAAATAGGCTTCACTTCAATATACAAGGAAGCGGACGTTTTCCATCCCAAATGCGAATCGAGAATGACAATGGGATCGCCCTCCTTATCTTCAGCCGACATTTTCATTGACAAATTTCTGAAGCGTAGCCCACGAATTTTCCTGAAAATAAGGGTCAAAACTCCCGTGGCCTAAACGTAGCGAAATGGGGAATGGAGGGCTGGTTGATCCTAAGATAGGCAAGTCAATGAATTGCCTATTGGGGAACAAGCTATCGAAAATTCTAAATTATGACAAATGTATATATTTACTTTAATTTTTTTTGCGACATAAAATATTCGAAATTTACCCACCGTTGAGGTTCTATTAAAAATTGATGTTAAAAACCTGACATGGACCAACTTGACATTATTAATGTTTTAAATGGATAAGTGGTGCTGATGTGGCCACATTAGAAAAAGATTAAAAAGAAAAATAAAAAGGAAAAAAAAATTCCTGGTCATGGTCTTCCAAGCTCGGCTAAAAGCTCTTTGGCACTCTTCCCTGACCTCCGGTGGCGTTGGTTGGCCCCTGCTTGACCACCCACCAAATCTGGCCATGGCAGATTCGAAGCTACCTTTGGACATTTGTGACTCATTCAAGGTTGGTTAAAGAAATGAGAAGATGAAAACGAAAGAGAAACAAGTGGGAAGTTGTCCAAATCCACAAGTCACCCTCCTCCTCCTTTTTCTAGGAAAGCTGTCAGGAGTGAGATGGAAATGCAGAAGGAAAGTTTGGTCTCTGATCGAAAGGATCCCATCACATCCCAGTCAAAGCATGCAGAGCACGAAATCTTCTGAACCTCAATAGGCCTCTTTGACAGAAAAGACTATAGGACGGCAGAACCTGTTCAAGAGAAGGGGTAAGAATATACTTTCCTCCATGCCACAGACTTTCAGACCAAAGCTTCGAGCTCTGAGCCTTGCCCCTGCCATGGCCAAATACAGTGGGTGGTCAAGCAAGTGTCGACAAACGTCATTGAAGGTCCATGCAATAGTGGACAGTAGGGGTGAGCATGATCTAAGTGGATGGTTTCCACTTTGAAATCAAGAACAGCCCGTTAAGGAACGGTTTTGAAAAATTGGGATTGGGAATTGCCAATTTGGTTCCGGTTTGATTTTCAAGTGAATCCATGGAACCGATTCCATGAAAGTACTCTGTTCGGCATGGTTTGATTTGATGAAAAACCACATTATCTCTAACTAATTTGGTTTGGAAAATAGAAGAAAACAGGATGAATAACCTTTCACACCATTAATACAAAAGAAAGTTTACACGAGCGGCTTTATACATCATGGATTATTTTAGATAATGAGTAATTATAATCCTCAAATCAAAGATAGGTAAGGTCGTTCGTACAGAATTTCATGTTTACACTGGCAAGATGCATTCTCTTATCCAAAGCTGGGTTAGACCCTTTGTGTAACCTCCTGAATTTAATCGACCAAACTTAAAGTGACTGAGGTGCCTCCCTCCTCGTGAAAGAAACAACCACTAAAATGTTCTTGGCCCTATTTTTAGACAAGTGATCTTTCACCATCTCTGCATATCTTCTGAAGAGCTCGTACATCGCCACCAAGATGCCTCCATCGAAGGGAGACTCCAGCATTGACCCCAGCACTGCCCGAACCATCTTCACCACTCTCTCTGAGAGACGAGAATGGGACTGTGGGGTAAATAGCAAAAGCATTTTTATGAGGTAGATTTTATATATTTTGGTCTAGTCCAAGTGGGTAGATGGGCGTTCCACACCTGGCATCAAGAAAAGATCAATCTCCATAAGAACTACCGGTTCGGTTCAATTCCGAGTGGTCTGGGCGGTTCTCAGTTTCTTGGTATACCCCTAATGGACAGCAATGAATAAGCAATGGAGGAGCTTTGGTCGAGCGATCACAAGCTCTGATGTGCACTTGTCCCTAGAAAATATTAATAATACCATGTCAAGTCCACATAAGATTTTTAACAAAACCCTAGCTAAGGGTAAATGTGTCACTAGGATAAAAGTTTGAGGTTTTTGATGTTACAAAATGAAGTTTAGAACAAATATGTCATGAGTCAATATAATTTTTAATTTTTGGTAACTTTTTTCCTAACATAATTTCCATGGTATATATGGAGCCAAAAAGGGCAAAAACAAAAAAGCACTAAAAATTACCATTAAATGAATCAGCTACTCTATTTTCTCAAAATTGAGTAAACTCAAATCTTTCATTTCTACATTTCCTCGTGTAGAGTAGGAATGGACAAAATTTCCTATTAAGAGGGGGAGAGAGAAAGACTCTCACAAGTTGCTCAGGCGGCAACAGCAATTCCTTTTTCTTGCAATAAGCATATCATAATACATTTACATAAATTCAACACTGCTTTTTATGAGCACGGCATGATACAAGTTCTCATTCGTTTTGGCCTAGGACATGCTAAAAAATCACACTACCTAATTCGGTAATGCTATATAAGGTTTAGATAAGGAAGATACTTCTATCGTGCCGTTCATATGAAAATTGTCCTTGCAAAACAGAACTGACATTTCCTTTTCAGATAAGCGATTCTCAAAAAGCTCAAAAAAATCGATACGGATCACTTTTTTTTAGCTCTTGACAACTAATGCAAGATTCACCTTTATCATGTGTACAATGTATCATGTCAAACTGGCTCAAACTTTCCAAGTCTCCCCCATTGGTCATTCTATAATCTTTCCCCCCGACAGAATCACTCCGTGCTGTGCTTTTTCTTTTGGGATTTTCATAGAAATTGGATCCCCTTGCGAAAAACGTTTCGTGGGGAATAAGTCCAAATCGGACAAAATGATAACGATGAGGGGTCACGTTGCCGCGATGGACCACCGATGCATCCAAGCTATCTTCACTATTAGAGACCAGGACCTACATTTATTATAAGGCAAGATTCCCTTGCTGGTTAGCACGTCACCATGTCCACAAAAGTAGTCTTTAATTTAATGAAGAGGATGGTGCACGCGCAAAACCCTTTTGGTCTTTTTTTTTTCCCCTTACCACCGACACTCGGAATAAATTACCGCCCTTAAATTTAGACTTAGTCTATTTCACAAAAAATGAATGACTTCGAAAAAAATTTCCTAGATATAATCGTTTGTATCGTTTATGAAAATAAATGAGCAAAAAATATTTTCATCATTTACGAAGGAAACTTTAGTTTAATTATTTCAAGTAATACAAGTGATTATTTTTAAGAAAATATTTTCCGAATCATTCATTTTTGCAAAACAAACGGAACCATAATTTAATTAAAATTGGTGCGATTGTCGATCCTGCGCCGCCTTGTTCATGGTATCAAATGTGTCATTCTCTTACATCTATGAAGTTAGTGGCCCGTATTGCTCGCGGGTGGGTCCATATCGAAAGATTTAAGATGTTCGTGTATTTATTAGTCAATTTAATTCCTCCATCTTTCTTTATTTTTCCCCTTGCCATATTAGTCCTATATTAGAATTTACGAGGAAAGTATTGGTAATTCTTTTCGGAAGCCAATTTCATGACTTTATTGCTGTACTCTGCATAGCAAGGCTGATTCGGTATTCCTATTCTTTAGGAAACTTCGCATTATAGACATGAATTTGGTAAGCTTGAGAGTCTCAGATATGATCTTATCCTGAGAGTCTCAGATATGATCTTATCCATTCTTTCCCAAACCTTCTGAAGAAAGAAAGGGAAGAGAAACTCACATGGTAAGAGAGTAAAATGAAGGAAGGAATCTTCAATATGAGAGAGAGATAGAGGCAGGCCATTCAAATGTGGGACTTTCCAAGCAAAGAGCCACCACAGGTGCAAGTTCAACCTTCCAAGCAAAAGGTAAAAGCAAATTTCTATTTTGCCTTCATCTTCTTCTTTTTTGTCCATTGCTTGCCCTCAATGCCCACCGTTCACATTTCCCTTTTTCGTCTTTAATTACACGTCGGAGGTCCCCCCTCTCTCCCCCCCCTGTCCATAACCCAGAGGAAAGCCCTTTCCTTTTATATCCCTCCCTCTCTGAGATCCACATTCCCTTCTTTATATTCTGCTAAAAACCCAAATTTTTGATTCCAAACCACATCAACAATCGAGGGTATATACCAGTTGTCCCATTGAGTCTCGTCCTTGTCCTCTCCTGAAGTATTCTTCGATCTTTCTGGGATTTTCTGCATCACCATGGAGGTGGAGGAGGCTAATGGTAGACACCCTTTTGGTTCTCTGTCCATTTTGGGTTGCTGTTTCGTTTCAATCTATGGTATTCGATTGGTGTGATCTAATCTAAGCGATTTGGATGCGAAAGTCTCCCTTTTTTTCTTTTCCCCCGTTTTTGCCGGTATCACTTCTGTGCTGTTCTGTCTTGGTGATTCTCCGCTGTGAGTGGGGCTTCGTGTTTTTGTCGGTTGAACAGAGCACTAGTAGATTACTGTCCAATTGATGATCGAGTCCTGGAATTCGTGTGATTTTTCTTTTCATATCGCTTCATTCATTAGCTTTCGTGTGGGAGAGTTAGGTGATAACACGGCAACAATTCTTTGACGAGGACACGGTTTTGGCGTCAGCAGATTGCTTCTCTAACATGGTTTCGTGTTCCATGCTTTTCCTTTGCTTGATTGATGCCTTTGCAGCTTCCCTTCCCCGCTCCCCTTCTCTCTCTACTGTTGTATGTTGCATCGTGACTTTGGGGCAAGGTGCCATTTTTTTCGGGTAATTGCATGTGTCGTAGAGAAGAATGAACTAGGAAATAGTTTTAGTTTGCTGGGTTATGTGGTTCCATCTGGACTGAAGGTGCTCTTTGATAAGCCAAGCAAATTTAGTTTCAGATAAGAGAGTCTACCCATGGATCATGCTCGTGTCGTGTCTATCATGTCTTATTAATTTGCTTCTGCTTCCTTCTTTTCAGTCGTCGAGGCTAAGGATGGGACTATTTCCGTAGCTTCTGCATTTGCTGGTCATCAACAAGGTAAAATTCCGTAACTTCTGCAGTTGTTAAAATGGATGTCTCTTATCAAGAAATTACATGCGAGATGCATTCAGAAATCATATGATCTGCTTTTCTGTTGCAGCTGTGACTCCATTTGAATTGTCTGTGGAACTAATGGACATTTTTCTGATTGATTGAGATCAAGAATATAAATGTTTTATTCTCCAACCATGTCGGTTATGTTTGGGACAACTTTGCAGCATATGTTTGTTTTCTACTTGTTCAACTCCTTGGTAAAATATGCTGTCTTTAAGTTCTGGTTGCATGCTGAACCAGCTGTACAGGATAGAGACCACAAGTTCTTAACAAAGGCAGTTGAGGAAGCATACAAGGGGGTAGATTGCGGGGATGGAGGCCCTTTTGGTGCTGTTGTTGTTCATAATGATGAAGTTGTTGTAAGTTGTCACAACCTGGTTCTAAAGAACACAGATCCAACTGCTCATGCAGAAGTGACCGCCATAAGAGAGGTGAATAACTTAGCAGTGCAATTCTTGTGAATTTCGCTTCAATTGCAGACCTTCTTCATATAATTGTTCAGATTATTGGTTTTTCTTCCCCAAGAAAAAGAATAGGGGAGGAGCAAAGAACAGTCGTATAGAGAGAGAAAAGAAACGTAAATAAAGAAAAATATTACCTTGTGACACATATGTACTTGAGAAATCGGGTAAAACCTGCATAGGTGATTCCAAGCTTAGATCGTTAACTAGTCATTATCCTCCAGAGATAAGGCAGAAAGGATCTCGGTATAAAGCATCACACAGAGAATAAAACGTGGAGCTGCCCTTTAGAATAAAGTGCATTTCTGGGTCTGCTTTATTGTTTGTTGAGTGTGACACCGAAAATTGCTATTCTGGAGAAATGACTAAGCTTCTAGGGATAAACACACAGACACACTCACACACACACACACGCAAACATATATGTGTATAGTTTTTTCCGCAGCTTCTTTTTTAACGTGTTAGTTGATTTTTGCTCAGTTTCTGTTCCAACTAGCAGATGCAAACACAGTAATGCCTCTTCTTTTATGCCACTTTGTCATGAATAGCATCTCTTGTTGACCCTTCATCTCATTACTACTATCTCTCCCTTAAAGGCAAGGGCACAACCATTTGTTCTTCTTCTTCTTGTTTTTTTTGGTTGAAAGTTTTCTTTTGGATTATCGTGGACTGGTATCTTGAGCTACTAAAATTAGATCACGTTACTCCGGGTTCCCATTTTAATGTTCGGTTACTTTTAAACCTCTGCTTCAAGTCAGTGTTATTAGACGTCTACAGTTAGCTGGACAGTGAAAGAAACTGGCATATTGTGTTCTTCCTCAATTATTACATGTATTCTTCTTCCTGCACAGCATGTGTAATTTCTTAAAGCAATAAAGCATCAGATTGTTGCCGTTTAACCTTTGTTGTTGCACAGAAATATAGGGGTTGTGTGCAGATAGTCTATTTTGACTTGTACCGAGATGCTCTGTGTAAACCCCAAGCACAAGCGCTTTCATTGAGCATTTCGCTTTGCTTCTTGGTTCATAACCTGGATGAGCTATCCTGCTCAATGATTATTGCACTAGATTCTTAAGAATTTCTGTTCCCATCTCTACTAGGCATGCAAAAAGCTAGGCAGGATTGAGCTTTCGGATTGCGAAGTATATGCCTCTTGTGAGCCCTGTCCCATGTGCTTTGGCGCCATCCACCTTTCAAGAGCCAAGGTCTGTCTGTCTGTCTGTCTCTCTCTCTCTCTCTCTCCAGGCATTCCCATTATCCCTTGCTCTCTAACACTCATCGTGTGGGACATGACGTTAACCACCTGCTTGTCGACACAGAGGTTGGTCTATGGAGCTAAGGCTGAGGCGGCTATTGCTATCGGCTTCGACGATTTTATTGCCGATGCTCTGAGGGGTACTGGCTTCTACCAGAAATCTCACTTGGAGATCAAGAGAGCTGATGGGAATGGGGCCAAAATTGCTGAGCAGGTCTTTGAGAAGACGAAGGAGAAGTTCCGAATGTATTGAATCTTTGATTTCTCCATTTCATTCAAAAGTTCCAATCATTATCCGTTCAGTTACCGATTGGCTTTATTCACCTGCAATTATTTTAAGAACTGTCCAGATCAAGCTACAACATGACGTCACAACACTTCAATCTGTTATGTGCTTTCGAACTGATCAATTCAATAGTAGCACAATCATTATTGAATCTATTTGTTGCGTCTTTTTCTGCGTGCTGTCAGATGTGAGAGGTGGGTAGGGAAAGAGAGATGTTCCTGGCTTGCTGTTGGATATTTCTCATGATGTGGTGGGATAGACTGGTTGCATGCTCATTTTTATTGTCAACTGACATTATGATTGTTATGCTAACTTGCCGGTTTCGTTTGTCGACATCTCTGGAAACATGAGATACAATTAGGAAAATCGAATGAATACTTTATCAAAGGTGCTAGTGATGTTCTCCCTGTGATGATGCTAGTGTGATGATCGATGGAGATTATCTTCCAGAGTTCCTCCCAATAGGGCTGGTACTGTTTATCTGGATGCGATGATGAACGCATGTATCGCTGGTTCCTTCTCTTGTCATCAACTGAAAAAGGACCTTCCATTTCACTGTTGAAACTCCATGTGTGCTTCCCAATATCATCTTCTTCTCCAGGGAAACAAGGTAGAAGACTGAATTCAGTCCCCGGTTGGCGACTCGATCATGTTTCCTCCCAATCTGGCTCAAGTGGGTCGCTCGTCGAAATTTACATTAGACGGCGTATTTCGGCTGCATAGGTCCACTAACCCGTCGATTGGCAATGCTTGTAAACCATTTACATCTTGATTAGTCTGATTGTATATTGCTGATTGCGAACCTGGAATTTTCATTCCACTGTGAGTATAAGGATGGGAAAAAGGACGATGGATGAAGAGGGTCAGTATGGTTTTAGGGTAGAATTGGAACTTGAGAACTAGACCAATGGGAATTGGTCCAATTCTAGATTCTAGAATATGATTGGTAGGTTCCGGAATGGGTAGGTCTTAGGTTCTAGATGGAACCAGGGTAGGTCCTAGGTTTTAGGTGGAACCGGGAACCTAGAAACTGTAAAGCGCAATCATACATCACTTTATGGCGTCCAATAACGAGTGTACAGTCTCAAACTAGTTTTAGACTGAGCTTCTATTTCCGATGACATTCATGATTGAGACTTTGTTAATAATTCATAATTTTCATGTGTCTAAATATGAGTTGTAATTAATAAATTGTAGCAAATGGTGGTCATTGAAAGAAACCTGGGTATATAAGGTAGATTAGTTTCCAAAAATTAAGAAACATGTTTCGATGGGTAAATTCTAAATTCCAAATAAAACTTAGACAAAACTTGAAACTACCCATCCCTCTGTTAAACCAACTTATCAATCTTGACATTGTTTGTTTGTTGTTGTCTTGTGGCAACAACCACCCTGCAAATCTCCAAACCCATGTCCTGGTCATCGTTCTATGCTGGGAAATGGATTCAGCAAGATGGGACAAAAGAGGGTTCCCCTCTCCCACAATCATATCACAACTTCTTGGATTCTACCCTCGTTTATTAGGGCGCGTTAGAAAAAAAAAAAAAAAAAAACCCTTTTTTTCTATTTATTTATCGAAAACTCCTCAAGGCTATCACGGGATCACGAGATGATTACAGCAATCGATCAGTCCTCTCTCTTACGACATTCGGACCTCCTTATCTCTTAGTCTCGGGTCGAATAAGTTCAACCAACGCGAGGATATTGCGGCGCATGTTATTTTCGACAAATCTCAAACTGGTTTTTCTCGTCGTCATCGGAAATTCACGAATGAAAGTTCCATGTAAGATAAGCGACGTTGTCAAATCTTGACTATCTTGTTTGAGGGACAAGAGCAAGCTCATGAGCGGCCGCTTTCCTTAACCACTTTCTCGGGCCTAGTCCCATTAAGATCGTGCTTCTTTTTCTCTCCAGTTTTGACTTCAGAGTGTTTTTTGCCCCAACCTTGCATGTGACATTATGCATACAACCTAATCAAAGACTAAAGGAAAGCGAAAGCTGGCTGCTGGGTTCTTGGTTCTAGGACGCAATTTTAACCGTTGTAAATGTAGCAGGAAAATTGTCCAGGGTCAATTTAGGCCTAAGCAATTCAATTGTATCAATTTATTCTTAAATCTTTTGATAACTTTGCCAATTTAATCCTAAAATTTTTAATTATACCAATTTAATCATGAATTTTTTTATGATTTGTTAATTTAGTCATAAACTTTTTAACAATATACCAATTTAGTCATTCGGACCAATTTTATCATAAACCGCCAAGGTGACACTATAATCAGCATTGACCATCTTATGTGACTCGGCCAATACTAATATAAACAATTTTTTTTTTCTAATTTTTTATCTTTTTGCGAATTCCTTTTTTTCCCCCTCTGACCTAAGCGATCTACATCATCGTTCCCGAAGGCACACCTCTCTTTCCTTTTTTTTCCCCTCCGCCAGCCATCATTGGGCCTTGTCAATGGCCAACGGATGTCATCGACCTTAGGCAACCCTCACCCAAGGCTGGCGAAGGAAAAAAGAAAAGAAATTGTCCATCATTACCAGGTCAATGCTGGTCATGCTATGTAGGATGGTTAGCGCTGACTAGACCGCCACATTAGCGATTGTCGGCCAAAATTTATTGGAATGACTAAATTAACAAATTATTAAAATGTTTAAAACTAAATTGATAAATCATCGAAAAGTTTAGGACTAAATTTGTATAATTTAAAGGTTTAAGATCAAGGCTTTTTCAAGAAGTTTCCTCAAATGTAGCTATCACGGACGAAAAGAACCCGTGCTTCACATTATCGTTCCAGCCTGCTTGTGGACACCCCAAACTTCATATACGAGAAGTTTGGTTGTGTAAGGACGGTGGGAGTTGATCAGCTTCCTAAGTTCCAACTCTCTGCGCATCCTGCGAACTGACATCAATCGACGTTGCAATTGCATGTGTACAGCCATTCGATTCTCTTTGGTGCTCCCCACTTTCACATGTGAAAAGGTCTTTCCGTAGGAATCAATTACCCAAAACACATGTTGTCGGGTCAAAGGGCGACCTCAAGCTAGAATCTTGGTGTCGCTAGAGTGTCTTCTGGGTTTGGTATAGACTTGGGGAAAAGTAGAAGCTCTTTTGAAGGAAGCAAAAGAGAGAGAAAGGAAAAAATGGTTTTGGACTCTTTCGTTATTCTGTGCCTTTTTTCTTTTCTTTTCATTCGCCTTTTCTCACGAGACTCGATTTAGGTCTTGTTAAGTCTTTGCAAAAACATTAGAACGATGTGTTTGGACTGAAATGAGACTCCATAATTAACTTTCCAAGTTGGTTATCTGTTGCTTATAGACTAAGGCAATGGTATCCTTTTCACTGGGTCCCTTTGTAGCATTTGTCTGATTAAGTTCTAATCAAAACCCTTATTGGGAAAACACAATGTTTAGGTGATGTTAATGTCTTCTTGCACAAACCTTTGATAAAGGAAGAAAATATTCATCTCTTTTTCTTTTTCTTTTTCTTTTCAATTTCATTTGAAAGTTAGTTGTCAATATAGAGTGGCCTCAATTAGTCTTAAAGGGCAGACATCTTGTAGGTTGGTCTTTGCTGATTTTCCCTAGTGTCTGCAACTAATAAAGTCGATCAAACTTGAGATGGTAAATTATCAAATTGAGCTTAGAGGACAATGAAGTTGTATTCTCACGTTGTATAGAGGCATAGTATGAGCTCAATGTCAATACTCTTCAAGAATTGAAATGAGACTCCATATGATTAACTTTTCAAGTTGGTTAATGGTGTTGCTTATAGACTTTGGCAATGGCGTCCTTTCTGCTGGGTCCATTTGTATTATGCATCTGATTTAGTTGTAATAAAAACTTTAATTGAGTAAATCTTAAAGAAAGATTCTGACCTCGAAAAACACAATGTTTAGGCGATGTTCATGTCTTCTTACACAAACCCTTTGATTAAGGAAGACAATCTTCCTCTTTTTTTCTTTTTTTTTTCGGTTTTCTCACTTTCATCTGAAAGTTAGTTGTCAACATAGAGTGGCCTCAATTTGTCTTGAAGGGCAAACATCTTGTAGGTTGGTCTTTCCTGATATTACCCTAGTGTCTGCAACTAATGAAATCGATCAAACTTGTTATGAGAAATGATCAAAAATGAGTTTAGAGGACAATCCCTTGTATTCTCACGTCATATAGAGACGTAGAACAAGCTCAATGTCAGTACTCCTCAAGAACCCTAGTTCTTTCTTTCCTGTTCTGCTTCTGCTGACCTATATTGATCTCAGATGGCCACTTCTGCATCGTACATGCCTAGATTCAATTCATCAAGATATCTTCTTCTTTTTTAAGCTAACAATGCTGAATGTGTTGCTTTATTCTATTTGATATTATTTTTTGAAAAATGAGAGGAGCAGTGAAATATTGATAACTGAGCTTGCATCTAGTTTTTTAGATTACAACTGAACAAGGTATCGTAGTGCATTAAATGCTTAAGATTGCTCAAATCTTCTTCATGTGTTAAACAATTTCTTGTGCTGGTTATGTATTTAATAATTTGGTTAAAGACACAAGCGTACACCAGCATATTATACTCTTGATATGCAAATCCCTAAATATGGCAGATGAAGAAAATGACAGAAGACTTTCTTTTCTGGTCAGCATCATCATCATCCATGTGAACCCATCTGTAGCACACTATACCTGATCTATAATAATCGGCACAAACATATTGTAAGGTACTTTCATGCAGTATCAATCCCTTGCCTTGATTAAAGGCGTGCTTGCATGAGAAATTGCTCTCTCTCTCTCTCTCTCTCTCTCTCTCGATGACATTAATGATTGCATAACAGCTGTGAACAATGGTGAAGATAGCTATTTACCTAGCTATGAGAAACTTCCAGAAGCTCATGCTAAATAAGGGTAAAAGAGAACCATAAATCATCTGATATTTATGGAGTAATGGAAGTGCTAAAATCAAAGATCTAAGACAAAGATTATCGTGATAATTCGGTCCTTCATCACCATCGTAAATAGGTGAGAAAATCTTCTTCTTTTTTTCGTCCTTACCAAAAAAATATAGGAGCAATAAATTTTGACACGTTAACTAACAAAAATCACACATGCTTCTAGAACAAATAATGCCTAAGATCATAACTTTAGTTAGGCGAAATTATCTAATCAACCCTAAACCTATCATACCAGTGTCCATTCGTTCCTAAAATAATCAATTTTTACAACTTAGTCTTAGATCTTTATGTGAAATCCCAAATATAGCCATTTCAAGTAAATTTTGTTGGAAATTGTTGACATGGTGATATGCCACATAGGTCTGCCAATGAATAACTAGACCACCACAATAGCTATTTCTCGAGAAAATTAACCGCAAGGACTACATTGAAATTTTGTAAAAAAGATTTAGGACTAAATTGGCAAAATTGAATTAGAATCGACTAGGTAATTCTTCCCTCAGCTCGGGATGTCCCAGTCCTCTTCATGCCGGAAAAAAGCTTCCCTAAATTAACACGACAATTGTACACAAGACGAGAACATAATAGGTTTTAGAAGCTGGTCAACACTCGAATCGGCTATAGATACGAGATGCGACTATGTTGATATATGCTTGTTTTTTTCTCTTCCTATATATTATATTTGGGTAACTTGTTCACATATGTATACTTACCAAGAAACTAATGTGTCCACCCCAGTCATTACTATATTGCATTTTTCAGTCTAGCTTCCACCATCCGTAAAAGAAGTGGTTAGAACATGCCTTTCAAGCCAAATGGAGCTTTCTAGGAATCACATCTTTTGTTCTTTTGCTGAATTCTTATTTCCCTCGCAGGGTCATACATTAGACAAATCGTCTGAACGTGTGGAGCAATGGAAATTTTCATATAAAAGACTTGGGGAGTAGACTAGCCTAGTCCACCTAACTTGTTCCACTGAAATACGGCAAGGAGAGTAAGGACATTGCTTAGGGTTTTGTTTATAGATGCAGCAGAGAAAGTCTACAGCCATGGCCATACAACAAGACGCGACATACAATATTTTATTTGATGCATCCACAGTTACGTCGCATGCCTATGATCATAATCGGACTGCCATGATATGATTTGGATATGGTGGTGCAGTTTTTCTTTTCGATGTGTAATTACATCATTGAAGTATGCCCGATTGGATTTATTATGTCATTGAAGTATGCTCGATCGGATTTGTTGCGTCATCGGCGGCGTACCGGACATGAAGCAAAACACTTTTTTCTTACAAGAGAGAGAGGGAAAGTTGAAATTAAGAGAGAGAGACCCACACGTGCAAGTGTGTCACCCAATTGAAAATCGATCCTCAGGGCAACCACCATGTCAATTCTTCTAAAACGACAGGCGTTTCAGGGGGCCACCCCAGAAAAAGGAGCTGTACATGGCATCACTATGCCGTCATTTGCTCGTCCGCGACAAATACGGCCAACCAACGCTCGAGTCTTACTCATTTTTTCTGCAATTGGAAGAACCTACACTTAATCTCTTTAGTCTTCACCCCACCAAAAAGATATTTCAAGAAGCTACTTAACCGCATCTAAACTACGATATAATATGTGAAATTTATCATATATCATCGATATTTTCTCATGCCGTCGGGAGAAAAGTCGAATTCTATGTCGAAACCTGATTGACTCGTTTCACCACTTTCCATCGTTGAGGTATAGTTAGAGCCACCTTTCTTGCACGCTCTTCCCCCTTTTCTTTGAGATTTCAATCTTTTGAAATTTTTTCTTTTCAGCGTTGTGGATCCGATGGTAACTTACCGTATTGTATTTGCATTCGTGGGGTTTATATTCAACATCAAGACTTTTGAGGTGAGTCCAAATATCCACACTCCGTCCCACGTCAAAGAAAGACAGACTTCTTTTGTTTTTATATAATGAGCTTTCTGTCTTCTTGATGAAGCATTTGGTGAAATGAAATGATACCATACTCTCAAAGCAGCCCCATGGATCATCAACTTGCGCAAGAAGATAAACAGCTCGGTTCCCGGACGGAAGGCCTGCTGTCATAGAGCTCGACTTCTTCTCCGGCGACCGGCTCCAGAGCGATGGCAACGACGACAGAGCTAGCGTTCCAGATTCAGTGAAGCTCCATCCTTTCGATGATGTAATCGCGTTTCTCATTCTCATCCTCTAATGCTATGTATGATAGACTGTAATATCCAGTGCTCAGGGAAGACTGAAGATGAAGGTTGCTTAGTGTGAAGATTATGGTAGATTTTCATACAGATTATTCAGTATTTGCTCAAGGTTGGGGCTTTTGTGCAGGGTGGTGCAATGGATTTTCTCACCCTAAGAACAGAGAATCATCAAGAAGAGACCAAACCTACTAGCCAAGTGAGTCACAATTGCTCTCTCTCTCTATCTATCTAAAGAAGAACTTCAGAGTTTTTCTGGGTGCTAAATGAAATTGTATATCTCATATGGGTTTGACATGAGATATTCGTGGCTGTTGATTTCACAAAACTTTTCTTTTGATTTCGTAATTAATGAAATGGTTTATATGGACGTGTTCATGGATATGTGCAACAGCTGAGATCTTTGAGGGTCAAACTTGAGGAATTAAAGGACGAGAATCAAAAGCTAAGGAGCATTTTGGAGTGGATCTCCAAAAATTACGCTGCTCTTCATGCCCAGCTTCTTCTAGTTATGCAAAGGAAGGCATCAATCAATCACAAGGTAACAATAATGTTAACTGCAGTTAGCGGCACAATTACTGTATGTTTGCTTGGAAATCTCGATTAAAAATATGGGGGAAAGTAAGAGATAAAACATTTTACAGAATTTTCTTCAAATTTGGAAACCATGTATATGGATGCAGAAAATATAATTTATTAGTTTCGTTCTATTTGAATTGCTGTTATCGATTGTTTGCCTTTAGATTCTTGACTTCTCTTCATCACAAATCAATAGACTCAGAAAAGTAAAAGAACGAATGGTTTTGGTTTTTCTGTCTATTGCTTGCCCATCAGTTCAAGAACGAGGTGCTTGCTAATGCTGGGGTGTCACCTTATGGCAATAATCTGAGAGAGAGATCGGAGCCATCTGTGGAAGACGGCATAACCGATCAACAATGCGATGATCAGAGCATGGTGAACCACATAGGGAGTAAAAGAGCATTTTCATCGGCAAATGAGACCAGCTCTGATGATGGTCGAACATATCAGTCTGTGAGAACCCTAGACAGTCCAAATGTGGCAAGAGGCAAGAGCATAGTAGGAGAAGATGAAGAAGATCCTGATAATCATCAAGACCAAATTTCAGGTCATCAGGTTTCTCATAGAAAGGCGAGGGTTTCCATAAGGGCGCGATCTGATGCACCTATGGTTAGATTTCTTCTTCCCCCTTCATTTTCTTCTTGAGTCCTTATGATCGATTGCCTATTTCTAGCTACCTTGATTGCATCCTTCAATCAAATCTTCCATATGTCAACTGTGGTCAATGTTGATGCGTGAGTTATTTATATATCTTTAAAAATCACACATGATAATCTTTGAACAAAGGATGCAACAAAACTTGAAGGTTCTCGAAAAGTCTTAGGAACTCTAGGGAGAGAACTCCCTTAGCGCAACTAGTATATCAAAATGATGATCAATGAGCTCTGTAAATTTTTGCTGCAGATAAGCGATGGGTGTCAATGGAGGAAGTACGGTCAAAAAATTGCGAAAGGAAACCCTTGCCCGCGTGCCTACTATCGCTGCACGATGGCCATCGGATGCCCGGTTCGTAAGCAGGTATATCCAAAATCTAAATATCCAGAATTGGAATGATATGCGAGGATTAACAAAAATGGATTTCTCGTTCTTCTTTTTTGGACCTATTCTATGAAACCCTAATATCACGCCATGGAAAAAGATGGCCTTCTGCATGTTGACTTTGAATGAGCTGACCGTGAAGTTCCGTTTAGGGATTAAGTAACTAACTCCGTCATAATCATGAAGAAAGACATTTTCATGAAAGGAAAGATGGAAATCTGTGTAGAAATTGACTGACGTTTTCTGAAAATTGAAGGTTGTCGAGAGAAGTTCCGAGGAACTTCCCTCTCTCTCTTTTCACTCGAAGGATTTTCGTGTAACTTTCTCTGCTAAGCTCTGAGCATTTAACCTATAACCTCGTATGCTGAATTCTCCTGATTCTGATGGATAAACTCATGTTGCACGCCAAGCATATAAATAATATAACGCGTAGTTGCACTGCAATTACCAAGAAAATTGACTTCTAGAGGTGCTTGGATTGTCAATAAGGTTTGGCTCCATCCGCTCATCATCTTCATTTTGATATCGTCCACTTCTTCAATTTATTTTCCTTCAAAACATATAAATGTTGACTAATCTGGCTTGACTAATCTGGCTAACTTGGCTGAATCTTCCAATGGTATAATGGAATTAAGCGCATGAAAAGTGAGGCTGTGAAAACTCTATTATATATATGACGCGATAGACAGAATCAATCACAGTTTACAAAGTGCACGATAATTTACACTTTTAGTGAAACCTATAATGTTAACGTTATGAGTTCCATAGATTCTATTTATATGATTGATTTGATTAAGGTAAAATGAGCCGCACTTACACTTATTGTGACACGACACCAAAAAAGAAAAAAAAAGTGGTCTCTTTTGCTTCTTAGTTTCTCCATTTGTCATATGGAATTGTCCAACTCAACGCAGATCCAAAGATGTGTTCGAGACAAGACCATCCTAATAACAACATATGAAGGGAAGCACAACCACCCACTCCCTCCCGCGGCCGCTGTCCTCGCCAACACCACCTCCGCCGCTGCCACGATGCTCCTCTCCGGCTCAACCGCAACAGCAACTGCACCCAACAGCAACGGCAACCCTAACTTCCTCTCCAGCTCCAACTACTTTCCACATCACCTCCTCTACAGTAACTCCACCACCATGGCTTCTCTTTCTTCCTCATCCCCCAATTACCCCACAATCACACTTGACCTAGCCCAAACCCCTCTCATCAATAACCACACTCTACAAAGCCAAAGACCCCTTGCATCAATACCTAATTGTCAGACACAAAACATCCTTCCTTTCAGTCCTCCTTCCCATGGTCGCCCAGGATTCCTAGGGCATCCGCAGATGCATATGTTGCCACCACCACAAGCGCATCCCTTGCTACTGAGCAATCAGTGTCCTTCTTCATTGATGGGTAACGTCGGAGCAGCCATCGCTAGCGAACCTAGCTTTGGTTCCGCACTAGCCATGGCCATTTCTTCAATAGTAGGTGCGAGCACAACTCATTCCGGAATGCTCAACAACAACACGAGTGGTTGCACCAACACCAGCTCTAGTACTAGCGCCATTATCACCCATGATGATGCCTCTTGACCCTATGTCGTCGGCTATATAAACGTCCTTTCTTTCCCATGCACCGTTTTCTCGGAACCTTGTGAGGATTGTGTAAACCTATAGTGCATTAGTGTTGAATCGCTGATTATGGATGATGTGTGTATAATTGAAGGGAATTTATTTGTTCTGATAGAACCCATGAATGATGAATTCGCCCTGTTGATACGAAAGAGCTTCTTCTTCTTGTAGGTTTCTCCACTAATTTTCATTTTGAGTTGGGTGTGGAAGGCTCCTTTTGGCTTCTTACCAAGCATGGTCTAATCCTCTTAATTAGTAGATCAGATTGTATTTTATTTGAGTCCCCATTTTATCTTTCATACCTCCCTTAGTTTGACCCGAATCTCATTATACCAAAGCTAGTATGAAACCAATGTAAAAACGGATTTGTGCAAGTCCTTTCTTTATTGCTTTGGCCAATGTCGACATCACCTCTTACTAATTTATTTTTTGTATTCTTTGTACCAAAAGGTGGAAAAGGGGATGAATCTGTCTGTCCCACGCATGGCATGATGACATCATCTCTTCTATTATCCTCATAATAATAAACAATATCCCTCCCCAACTGTCACAAGTAAAATCAATTTTCCCCATATCGTTTCGTTTCATTCTCATTTTGTTCTTATTCATATACGACGGCATTGCCGAGTTGGTATGTATAGTTTGCACACGTCTCCTCAAATGTTCTTGATTTTGATAGCAACTTAGCCTTCCCCAAATTAAGCTTTGGAGAGCAAATTCTTCATTAAGAAAAAAAAAAAGCTTTAAATTCTTCGTCGAGGTTTAGAACGTGAAAGAAGCAAAAGACATTTTCCTTCAAAACTCTTCGGCTAAAAACCATATTATTGATGAAGAAGGTACTAAAAGAAACCTCTTTGGGATCTTAACATGTTAAGATAAATGAGAATATGGTACTCGTTTAATTTGAATAATTGAAATTTTTTGGAGTAAATGGCACTTAACTTTTATCTTAACGCATGAAAAACTTGTTCTAGATAATTGAAGAAACCTAGAACTCTTTGTAGAGTGTTTTTTTTTTTTTACCCCTACTTTGAAAGTGAAAACCCACATTGGTGCGGTTGTAAATTGCCATGGGCTATTTCCATGTTAAGTTGTTGATTCCCTCCAAGTTTGAGCACAAATTATGGACATGAATGCAGATGCCCGACTTAGTAAAGATCCACGGAACATCTTGCAAGCCCCATTAGCTGATTAAGTATATCACTCTTGCCTATTTTAAGGGAACTAATCTAGAATAATTTGCTTGCATTTGTTGAGATTTGAATAGACTATGCCATCTAGGGGTTTAATGATGATAGTGTTTTAAAATTAGCCCATGCTTTCATTGACCTTACTTATGCACAAACACATATCAAAGTATGAGTCGATTTACCTACATCAGGAGTGAGCATAAACAATTGAATATTTGATCCATCTAACTGTTTTTGGCTCGCATTATACCCGATTCATGAGGTTTTAGCTAGATATCTAGTAGAACGAAATGTTTATGTGGAATTTCAAGTCGTGAAAAGAGAAGAGGCGACCCATGTCTGGAAAACTTTAGAATAAGAGCTCATCATATTATTTCACCCTTCACTTAGGAATTCTACAATTTCTCACCTCTTTCAAACAATGAATAACGATGGTCGCATCTTTTCGTATGCTAATTTGATAGTTTCGAAAGCCCGTGAATGACAAGAATGGCGCAATTTATTGAACATGGTCCATTGATAACATGTTTACATAAGTACATATTTTATCTATGCATTGTAGAAAATGGAAATGAACGTCAGTCAATCTCAAAGGCTTCATCGTAAGTTACTAAAAAATCCTCGAACCCTGTTCGAGAAATTGACGATTCCGAACCCGATTTTAATTCATGCTCCGTAACTCTTCGACTTCGATTTTTTTTTACCTCTGTTTGCGACTTCTTATCAACCATGGTAAAGAAGAAAATGCATTACACTCTTGATCAACACCCAATAAAATTAACAGCTTCTTTATGTCTCGCGCTCGTTTTACCTTGCGAGCCAAATGGACATGACGAAAGCCGAACCCGAGCGAATTACGTACCTCACTTCAAAAGAAGGGCTATTGATGACGAAAACCAAATGAAAAAATCCGAAAGAAAAAGTTAATATTGATAGTAGAAATAAGAAATCAATTAATTGTTGGAGGTTATAGATTTGAGAGAAAAGAAAGTTTTTTCAGTTACTTGAAGTATTACACCAAGATACGTCAAATTTGGAACTCTCAACAGTGTTACCTCCAGTGTAGGGAAACCCTAGAGTTTATATATATGCAAGTTATTGTGCTCCAGCCCATATGGGTCCAAATAACCATAATTTCACCTATAGATTCTATCTGTAGATCCAGAAACATTCAAGCCTTGATCTCTGAGAAATTTGTTTTTGAAGAACACTGCATTTCTAAATTCTATCATTGTGTTAGTAAATAGATCTAAAAACCTATTTGCAGCACTATCTTCTGCGCTACCTAGATATACACAAGTAATGGTTCTAGGTCCCACCTTAGGTCTCTTAGGATCTTGTATGCCTACATAAGCAATACAACCCCAAGTCTTAAGAGTATCATATTTACAAAGGCACTTATGCCATATCTCATAAGATGTCATAGACAACTTAAAGTGCGGTAATCTGTTCAAGATGTGATTAGCAGTTAGAACTGCTTCTCCCCAGTAGAAAGAAGGCATGCCAGCTGTAAGTAACATAAAATTTAACATTTTAGTTAACGTTCAATTCTTACGCTCGGCAACACCATTTGATTAGGGTGAATAGGAGCAGTGGTTTCAAGTATTATACCTTCTAAAGCACAAAATTCCTTGAACCTTGTCATTGTATATTCTCCTCCTCTATCACTCCTAAACCTCTTAATCTTCAAGTTGAGTTGATTTTCTACTCTAGACTTGAAAATCTTAAATTTTTCAAAAGCCTCATATTTCGATTTCAACAAATAGACATGATAAAATTTAGAAAAATCGTCTATGAATGTTATTAGATACTTCAGACCATCTCTAGTAATGTAATTTATAAAGTCACAAATGTCAGAATGTATTAACTCAAGAAGTTGTGTGCTTTTGGAAACCAATTTAAAGGGTTTTCTAGTGATCTTAGCCTGTGCACACACTTCACATTTGTCAAATCGAATAGAAGTATTTAATGGAATGTTGTGAGTTCTAGCCAGATGTTGTATTTTCCTGTAATTCACATGTCCAAGTCTATTGTGTAGCAACTTTGGATCAATCAAAGTAGAATTCACATGGTTCATGCTATCAGTATTTAAACTTAACATATATATACCATTAACCATGAATGCACAACCGAAATAACATGAGTTAACAGATAAAGTTACTCTACCATTCATAGTTGAAAAAGACATACCAGCTTTATCAAATAAACTTATAGATATCAAATTCTTTTTAAGTAAATGTACTACTCTAACATGTTTCAGAGTTAGTAATTTACCTGAAGAAAGCACCAAATTTGCAGTTCCAGCATGAGTCACATCTGCCTCACCACCATTGCAATTTTCCACAGTGTCTTTCACTTCTGTGACCTTAGTAAGTTATTGTCATTTGTAGCATGACAAGTAGTGCCACTGTCCAACCATCACTCAGAAGAGACGCTGGCCTTTCCATTCTTCATCATTCCAATGAAGGCTCGAGGCTCAAATTCACTAATTAGCATATTAGCCTTATTTTGTGGTGTGTCATTCTTTGGCTTCTTTGGTAACTTATACTCTGCTGCCCAGTGACCCCACTTTCCACAGTTATGGCACTTGCCCTTCTTCTTCCATTTGGAGATAGTCTTTTTGGTCTCTAACTGTAAAGAAAATTCACCTTTTGGTGACTTGAAAATTTTCTGAAATTTATTGGAGTGTGAAACTAAGTTGGTAACTGACTGTTGTTGTCCTCTTTGTTCCAAACTCTTTCTAGTAATGTTCTGATCCTCAATGTGAATATACATCTTTAATTCATCCAATCCCATCTGTACCTTCAGTCTGAGCATTTCAGTCTTGAAAGAACTCCATTCAGTTGGTAGCTTGTTCAACACAAGATCGACAAAGAGATTATCATCTTTAAGCTTGTTCCTCATGTTCTCAAATTTAACTAACTGAGAGGTAATGCTTGAATTCATAGTGAATTTAAAGTCAAAGAATTTCTCCGCCAAGAGAGTTTTAGAGAGCCCCTCTTGTTTTTGGAACTAAGCATTCAAGTGATCTCATATCTCTTTCGCCATCTTATACTCACTATAAGTCATAGCCATATTAGGATTTAGAGAGTTCAACAGGTAATCTCTACAAAAATATTCATCTTTGTTCCATTGATATTCATCCACATCTTCAATAGTAGATGCAAAATCACTTAACACAGTATAGAATATCTCATGCTCTTTCATGCCAAATTGAACATGTAATTTCCATCCATGAAACTCAGTAACATCAAAAGATTGCAACTTTATAATATCATAGGAACTATGTTGAGAAAACTCCTTGTTTTGATGCTAACAAAACATTTTATGAATGATATTTATATCTATCTTTCGAAAGAAAATGTCACAGAATGACATAGGCTTTCAAGTCTGCTGGTAGCAGAAGATAAAGCATGAGATGTCTTAGAGTCTGTCCGTATCAGATGGAAGAACTCGACCAGACTGAGATTTTAAATCTGACCGTACTGGGGCGAGATTTTAAGTCGACGTACTGCATCGAAATCTAGGCGGACTCGAACTTAAATCACGTCGGACTTAAGATGAATCTACAAGATAAGATCATCAACGGTAAAGTATTTCACTTACCTTATTTATGTTGATTCTGTTATATTAATCTGATTGGCAAGATCAATTAGTGAACAACTTCCAAAGAAGAATAGAGCACTTATGGAAGCCCAGATTCTGATTGTATGGCGAACAGAATCTAAAGGGACCTGATCTACCTTCAACGATCAAAAAGACTTGCCTTATAAAGTCTGTCCAAGAAATGGAAAACTAAACTCTCAAGGAAAGAGCCAACGGTCGAGTGTGGCTTAGAGAGTATTTAAGGATAGGCTGAGACTTAGGGATAGAGTAGATGAACATAATTCCAAAACTGATTACGTTCTTCAATTGTTGTTCATAGTGCTTATTTGAGTGATCTCAGTGTATTACAAAAGAGAGTGACTTAGTGAGACATATCATCATCAAGTACAAACACTCGAGAGTGTGTAATCACCGTTGATCATATAGTGAAATACAGCCTATTGGCTGATCGCCCGAAAAGTGGACGTAGGCTTGTCTAAAGCCGAACCACTATAAACAGTGTTTGCAATCTTCTCTAACTCTCTCTACTTGATTTCAATTCGTAGATTGCAAAAGTTATTTATATTTGCGCGAATAATCCCTCTACACCTATTCACCCCCTTTAGGTGTTTATACTAGTTACATCAAACTACGCTTTGCTATTTTAATCAGAGCAAAGTGTTAGAAATAGTGCACCTTGAAGTCTTTGGAACCACAAAGTCAAATAACTCTTTTAACCTTGATCAAAAGGCTTGCCAAAACAAACCTCAAAAATAGATCTTGAGTGCCCAAAAACCTTAAGATGGACTGCCCTTATCATTGAAATTCGCTGGAAATTTCGTCACCGAAATTTGCTGAAATTCCAATGGAAACTTCCGGGTGCCGTAACTTCTTCGTCCGACCTTCGATTGACGCGAGTGACCACTCAAAACGTTCGTATCAACGAGTAGAACAAAGCCCAAGTGGTTTCACCCTCTAATTGGCTATAATTTTTGGGTTTTTTGAATCAAAGATTTCGGTTACCCGAATCTTCAAATTCAAATCCCGCCCAATACCACCGTTGAAGTCGAAAATAAATTATACCTGTGAATTCATCTTGATGAAATCTTCAAGAAAACACCTTACTCGCTCAAATCCGACACACGAATATAATACTTCAAGAATGTTGGAGGTTATAGATTTGAGAGAGAAGAAAGTCTTTTCGGTTACTTGAAGTATTATACCAAGAGACGTTAAGTTTGGAACTCTCAACAGTGTTACCTCCAGCGTAAGAAACCCTAGAGTTTATATATATGCAAGTTATTGAGTTCCAGCCCATATGGGCCCAAATAACCATACTTTCACCTATTATGCTTGTATGTGAACATATTATTTGGATTATATTAACAATATATCCAACATTAATCACGTCGCAGGAGGGGAATCTAGAAACGAATGACCACTATGATTACAAAGGCTTGCTCGAGTATGCATGGAGCCACACCATGACCTCGGACCAACTCTACGATAAATGCAAGCAAGTTTGCGATTTTAAAGTCTCCAACTGGTCTAGCGAGTGCAACGAGGCCGTGAGCGTCGTGTTCGCTGCCTACCTGCAAGAGATCGACGTCTACAACATCTACGCCCCGATATGCTGTTGGAAGTGCGCAGTAGAAGTCCGATACCTTTTCGTCTGGGAAGATCTCCAAGGGGGAAACCCAAGTCTGAGCTTGTCAACATATCTAGTTGGACCCATTTTAACTCAAAAACTTAAGCTAGTGAGTTATGAGCCAACTAGTATATATTAACTGCTCCACATTACATCAATTCTCCGATGTGAAACTACTTCTATAACACAACTCACACGTATATCCTAACATATGCCTCCTCAAATCCTCCACATCTTCTTCTCCATCTCGTATGAGCAAAAGCCACTTCAAGTCCCTCCCCGTGGTAATCAATGCAATCGCAACGAGTATACGACATCTACAACATCTACGCCCCGATATGCCACCTCAACTCCTCCAAATCTTCTTCTGTCTTGTAAAAGTGAAAGCCACTTCGAGTCGCTCACCGAGGTAATCAATGCAATCACAATGAGTATAATTACATGTGCATGGGACTCATTTTGCCACCAATGCGATAGATACAGCCAATCAAAATCATGTGGGTGTTTGGCGAACAAAGTCAAACAAATTCAGCGGCTTGCGTTCTTTCATTTGCTTGGTCTAGATGAATCTGATCATAGTTGGCTAGGAATTGCGATTGTGGTAGGTGAATGAGAATCCCAGGAAATTATGATCCATGCTATTCTTAGTATGCAAAGGTGTACTTCAACAGACAAGATGTTCAATCTCCTCTCCATGTGAGAGTAATCAATTCCAATTTTAAATAGAAGGTCTGCAAATACGTATATAGGCAACACAATAAGCATTGAATTATCATCATCATCATCTTGCTTTTCAAATAATGCATTTATTGTTTATTTTCTCTCTTAGCAATTCCATGTTGAATACGTATAACTATACGGTGCTCTCAATACTGCTAATCTACACCAAACTCATCAAGGGTGGGCTCAAAATATAGGCATAAGTACAGCGGGAGTGCCACAACTTGGCACGGAGGGATACTTAAATGCCATAACTTACAAACGATACACTTAAGTGTCACTTTTCAAAAAAATGAATCACTTAAGTGCTAAGTGGTCGAAACCTTGCCAGAAATCCTACGTGGCATTTTTTTATTAATTTTCTTGCCTACGTGGCTTGCCGGAAACACTAAATCGATGAAAAATAAGCCAAAACAACGTCGTTTTGGTTGACGTGGATTTATAAAAATTTATTAATTAAATAATATTAAATAAAAAAATATTATTATAAAATCGATTTTATTATAAAAAAAAGAAGAAGAAGAAGAAGGAGGAGGAGGGGATCGGCGAGGGCTGCAACCCGCCGCCGCCACCCCCGCCCCACCCTCGCCGGGAAGGGCCGGCGACGATGGGGAGGGTCGGCCGGGGTCGCCGGGCCCCGGCCGGCTGCGCGGCAGGACCCGCAGCCCTCGCCCGGATCCGGGCGAGGGTCGCGACCCTCCCCAGATCCGGTGAGGGTCGCCGGCCCTCGCGCCTCGCCGGCCGCCCGGATCGCGCTAGATTCGGCGTGGTGTGGGCGGTCGGTGGCTCTTAGCCCGGCGGGCGAGGGCCTACGGGCCCTCGCCGCAGCCGGCCGGGCCCGACGGCCCCGGCCGACCCTCCCCACCGTCGCTAGCCCTTCCCGGCGAGGGTGGGGCGACGAGGGCGGCGAGGGCTACACAACCCTCGCCAATCCCCTCCTTCTTATTCTTTTTTTTTTTTTTAATAAAATCAATTTTAAATTTTTAAAATCTGATGTGGATAATTTTTTTTTTTTATTAAAATTACCACGTGGATTTTCTATTTTGAAAAAAATGCTCCGTCAACAAATGAAGTCGCCGGAAAATGGACACGTGGCAATTTGGCCGGATTTTCTCACCGTTGGCATTTAAGTGATCCATTTTGCTCCGATTTTGGCACTAAAGTGTACCGTTTGTAAGTTATGGCACTTAAGTGTCCCTCCGTGCCAAGTTATGGCACTCATGGGGTCCGTATGTCTCAAAATATGAGTGTACAAGTACTTTCTGTAGTTTGATATAAGTTTGCTTCATGGTTTTCTCTAATTTTTGGTTATTTTATTGACAAAAACCTTTTGTCGATAATATCTCCAAATAACTTGTGATCATATACACATCGCGAAGCTGGGATTAATCCCAAAAACCTAAAGAAAGAATTTGTTGATGTTATTGATAGAATTTGGGTTTGGGTTTCGACTGCAGTTGATTTGGGTTTAGGTTTCGACTACAGTTGTTCTTTTTCTTCTCTCTTCATTGTATCATGTTTTTAACACCACCATATCTTTGTCCAAGAGAATTCCTTCAAAGTTGTAAAAAAAATCCACAATCACCAAAGCTTCACTTCGAATCTAAGGAAGAAACCCTCTTCACACCAATTGATTGTAAATGAGAAAAGTTGGTAAGCTAAGTCCCAGTCTATTCATTTCCCATAAAAACCCACACCACTCATGAAAGTTTCCTTGTTCTAGCCAATGCTGGCATCAGGAAAAGCTACCAAACTCTATTCATCATATTTCAAAATCAAAATGTCGAGAAGTGCAGGTAAGAGAAAGAAAGCTTGAAACACGACTTGCGCAACTCTTCCATAGGAGGTTCATAAAATCGTGCTTGAGTTCACAGTGAAGCTCTGTACTACAAGATTATCAATGAAAACCACTGCAGCAATACACTAATCAACCAAATTGGAACTAGTTATCAATCTCACGATTTTGTGACAGAACATAAGAAGGAAAGGGGCTATCGGTTTGCTTCATAGAACAGGCAACCCACAAAACTAATTGTATAGCACAAAACTAAAAATTCACAGGCAATCATCAAACCTCACCCCGCAACGACCTCATGCCGCAACGTCGGCTCAAACTGAAGAGGAGCCCTAAATTCATCCTTCGACTGGCGGTGAGTTGCTAGCTTCATTTGATGCAGAACCCCATCGGTGAGTTGCTAGCTTCACTTGATGCCGCCCACTGGGGTTCTTGCAAAAGCTGTTGCACGAACGCCCCAGGTCCTCTGCAGTTGCGCTAGGTGTTGAGCGTGCAACACCCAAGTCCTCTATGGATAGAAAAAGATTGCAGTTAGTTTGATAATGATCGAGTGACATTGCTTCTTCGACCTAAACCAAGGAATCCCTTAGATATGATGCAAAATGGATCTTGTTCTATCGTTGATCAGAGATTTCTCTATGAAAAATACGAATCGGAGTTTGAAGAAGGGGAAGGAGAAGGAGTCCTCGATCCACAATAGATAGAGGAGGACTTATTCAATCACATAGTTTGGGCTCCTAGAATATGGCGCCCTTGGGGCTTTCTATTTGATTGTATCGAAAGGCCCAATTCATTGGGATTTCCCTATTGGGCCAGGTCATTTCGGAGCACTCTCTTTCCAAAAAAATCAATACACCAAGGACTACACTTAGATTTATTGGATTTGTTGCTAAAATATCGGGTATTAAATCCGAAACTCCCTGCCGATGGCTAGTGACCCATGGAAACGAAAAAAACGGTTACATTTTTCATACAATCTCCTTTTATAGATAAAATAAAAAAATCAAATAGAGTTCGAGCTTATGAATAGTCATCGACTCCCGAGAAAGGATAAAGGAATGGGACATATTTTGGACATACAATGCATTATAGACGTATGATCATTACGCTTCAACCGGGTTATTCTATTCCACCATTTAGAAAGAAAAGAATCAAAATACTTAATATTAATAGCATGGCGATACATTTATACAAAACTTGCGTTGGGTGTTGAGTGTGCAACACCCCCGGTTCTCCTGCAGTTGCGTTGGGTGTTGTTCATGGGGTTGTGCTGGGTGTTGAGCGTGCAACATCCCCAAGTCCTGTGGTTGGCACTGGGTAGGGGTGTCAATGGGTCAGGTCGGGTCGGGTCGGGTCTTGATGTTACCCGACCCGGCCCAAACAAGAAGGCTCGCGTGCTCTTGGCTGACCCGACCCAACCTAACCTAAAAGGCATGAAACACGAAGAATGAAAATGGGTCGGGTTGAGTTTCAGGCCAGCAAGTCAAATCCAATTATACGTATGCCATCAAATTAAAAACTCATAGCATTCTCCATCATCCAACATTTAAAGCACAATAAAACATGAAAGTTATTTAATTGCCTCATTTTCAATTTCATTGCAGTTTTCTTTCCATGTTTCAAAGGGAAAAAAGTCCATCCATCGAGTAAATAGTATAGCAGATAGTTGAAAATATAGTAGAAGAGTGGTCCATCTATTCGTTGAAAATATAGTCTGGTCATTAGCATTAATACAACGTATTAGCTGTATTGATTTGTGATTTTTCATGGTACTATTTCAATTTAACGGAAATTAATAGATAGTAAATTTGTCATTAATATACCGGTTTGAGATTTCCATTGATCAAAAAATTATTTTGAGATAAATTTATTATAGATATGCTGATTGGAGATTTTTCATTGGTCAAAAATTAGTTTAAATAAATTTATCGAAGATGTACTAATTCGGGATTATTGATAATATTAACCTTTAAAATAATTTGCACTTGCATGTCATCCGAAGCAATTCTCGAAGTAGTAATAAGATGACATTGTCTTCACCGCGCATAATTCATATTCAATGGCATTTAACGATAAATAATTCGCAAACAAGAGGGTAATTCCACAAAGACAAATCCCGTGCCCCCGCCTTTCCTCACTCCTCTTTCCCCTGTCATTCTCTCTCTTCCCCCCTCTCTCCCCGTCACCATTCCTCCACCGTCGTCCGTACTCCAAGATCACAAATCTCCGCGTTCAAGAGAAGAGTTTGGGTGAGAGTTTGTTTATTTGTTCATGGGCCGAACAATGTTCCGAGCCTAACCTGACCCAAAAGATAACTGTTTGCTTATTTTATAATTGTAACCCGAATATTATTAAAATTCGAAATATGTATGATATTTGTTTCGTGTTCGGATCATGTTTGAGTCGGGTCGAGTCAAGTTTTTGGACACCCCTAGCACTGGGTGTTGCAGTTGTGGCAGTCTAGGCACTCCAAATTTAGGCATAGGAATTAGCATTGGCATTGGCATCGGATACGGTAAAGGTGCGTCTGGATGCCTCAGGTCTAATCTGAATAAGCTCCATAGAATATACCCATTTTAGGATGGACTAAGTCGCCCTCCACAACAAACGTCTACAGGAACAAATTCAAGATCTTAACTAATTCTAAAGGAACAAATTCAGGAACAATTCAAGAAATTCATAATAGGATCTTACCTCCAAGAATTCACTAAATTTCTCCCCCGTATGATGCCAAAGAAAGTAAAAATCCGCAATCCGCTTAAACGATCCATATACAAAGAAATACCAATTATCAGATGAGAGACGTCTGCTTTGAAAGTAATGACATCCAAACTCTCTTTCGGCCCTCGAATGGCCAACCCTTTTTCTTGCGTGTCCCACGAAATCTAGATAGCCCTGCTACAACGACGAAAGAGCACTTTCTCTTATTTTATTTTTTTCATGCCACAGCATTTCATTTTCGAACGTCAAGGACTGAGTTCTTGAATTTTCAACAATTATTTAGATTCAACAATTTTTTAGATTAAATAAGAATGAATTCTTGAATTTTCAAGAACTACTTAGATTAAATAGCAAGAAGCCACACTAGCAACAAAAATCCTGACCAACTCATTCGGATCTTTAGAGAAACTCAAGAAGAAAACTTATGTATTGTATTTCAATTATGAATGGATACAAATGAAGGGAGAATGCCCCTATATATACAAATACGAGACCAACCGTAGCCATAGATTTCCTCTTGATCTAATGGTAAATATTACATCTCCCAAACTACCAATCTACCTATATTTATTATAATCGTAATAATTACCATATCGCCCATCTCAAAAGTATTCTAGAACACTCAAGAAAACCTTAAGATTTTGAAGATTTTGAGAGTGGCTTGAGGTTGCTCGGATCAGTCAGATCCTCCGTTCAAAAACCCTTTGGGCGTATCATCTCCTTGGACCTTGACACGATCCACTTGGGTGGACAAGAATTCTTTCACTCGGCCCATTGTAACATAGACCAGCAAAGCTAATTCCAATGCTTTGGGCTGTTTCTTTTGGCTTGCAAGAGAAGCAATCTGCGACTTTTGCTGTGGATTATGAATCTACGGACAGATTGAAACCCACTCAGGAGGGGCCATTACACATTAACTGGTCGAAAAGCTGTTGGTTACCATAATCTTTTTGTTATGCCGTGGACTAACTTCGTGGCTGAGGACAGCCGCTACTTCATCAATGGTATCCTTCATCTGAGAACTGAGCTTACCATTAGGAACTGACGACTCTCCTCTAATCCATGTCATATTAACGTGGTTGGTTTCTAAGTAGTCCTGAATTTTTTTTCTTTTTTTTTTGCTACAACAGTTTCTTTCCCTCTCCTATGCTAAGGCAATTGCGATGATGATACTACTGCAATTTGCATAGATTTTACGTTATACGAATGATGAGAAAATGTTTCTCGCGGAGAAGTCCTCTTTTTCAAGAATGTAACTCGATGCCAACTGGCTAAGGTAGCTATCTACATTACTGAAGATTTTTCTTATCACCTTTACAAATATGGATGCTCATAATGCGGAGTGGAAATACAGCTTGGAAGCATCTCACTCTGTTTCTTAAAAAACACGTCTTAACAAAAAGGGTCCCTTAGTGTATCTTTGTTCATAAGTACGGTCATGTTGAATTTCTCACTTTGCGAAAGGTGGGCAACCGGATTGTATCTTTGGTGTTTTTATTTTATTTAAAAATAATGTCACAATTTATTGGTGTATCTTTGTTCAACCAAATGTTTTATAGTTCTTTTTTAATGCCATTAAAAATGCTTTCCATTATAATGCTTCCAACTAAATCCCAAATAAAATATGCATGAATTACGTACATTATAAAAATGTTCTCACTTTTAAATGATTCAAAAAATTCATGAATTATTTAAGGAATAAAATAACCTATCATGAAAATCAACCATTTAGAATGCTAACTTTTGGTTTGGGAGAGAGGGAACTTGATTCACTAGCCCTAGGTCTTTCAATTTGGCTTACAATTTATTTTTTTCTATTTTCCTCTTTACAAGAGGCAAGATCTTGATTAAAAAAATAAGGAAAATTCAAAAAATGGCCTAAAGTGAATATTATTTCAAATAAATGCCTAAAGAGGCCAAATCGTCTCAAATAAAAGTGTGAAGTGACTAAATCATCTCGAATAAGGGCTTTTAATAGGCAGTGAGCCCTTGCCGATGTTAGGCGAAGACATGCCTCGCCAAATCCAGCTAGGGCGAGGGTGGCCCTCGGGTTTAGGCAATTGGGGTTCCTGAACTTGGCCTCAATTGACCCAAACCCGATCACTGAGGACCTTGGCCAAGTCGGTGTAGACCTGAGCACGAGTCTATCAGACTACTTCTCAGTTCTCATTTCTTGTTGATATCGAGGGTCAAGGGCCAAAGAGAAAATAACGAAAAAAATATATGGTGGCTCAACCCCGATTAAGATTGTATGATATGAATTTATATGAGTAACTAAATACAATATGGGTACAGATAGAAACATACGACTTTACTTGCTTTCATGCTTTTCGAAAAATTCAGATACGTGAAATTATCCTTGAAAAGTGTCTGATGGTGGTTAGCCACAATGAGAAAAGAAAAACAAAAGAAAAAAGGAAAACTTTTCATGCTTTTCGAAAAATTCAGATACGTGAAAATTATACTTTTTAAGTGTCTCTTGACACGTGACAATTGTATCAACCATTGACTTCACTAAACTTGGACACCCATATGGAACAATCTCGTTCTTTGATTGCCGTAACCGTCTCACTATAAATAGCGAAAATTGATACATCCATTTGATAAAATTTTTTAAGGAAAAGCCATTTTGACCATGTATTAAACCACGCGAAAAAGGAAACGGGAAAGAGAGTTTTGGAGTTGCGGTTTTTTTTTTTTTTTTTTTAGGGCCACAAGCCCAAGTTGGATCCAGCCACTGTCCACTCCCATCTCCCAAAAAAGAAAAAGAAAAACTCTCCATAATTGCGATTAACCCAAAGCCGAAATGACCACATCACCCCCGCATCTAATCCTCATTTCCCTGACAAACGCGTGGGACTTTTTAGTAAATTCACGCTCACTGCAGATGAGTCCTCTAGCTCTTTTCTTCCTCCCTTCCAAAGCTGCATTCTGGCCCATTGCTTGCGCGCCGATCCTCTCGGTCCCGGCGCGGCAGTTGTCGCTCCGGTAACCAATGGCGACCGTGGTGGGAGCAGTGGTGATCCTGTGCCACATGCTAAGGAGAATGCTGGCCTCGAAGGGCGAGGACGAGCTTGAGGGTTCATCGAGATTGAGCATTGCCTTTGAGAATTAGAGTAAAATAGATAAAAAAATAAAATAAAAAAAATTTGAAATCTTATAATGGAAAAATGAATTAGCTTTGCGCCAAGGATAAACGAGCTAGTTCTTTGGCTAATGACGTAATAATTATGAATCATGTAGTGTTGGATAGGGACGTCATGAACAGAATCGAAAATCGAAATCGAATCGAGCCAAACAAAAATTTCTTTTATTTTCAGTTCAATTTGATTTCAATCCGAATAATTGAAAATAACTGTTAATTTTTCTACCTCGATCCAGTTAACTGATTTAAATCGAAATTCTTAATAAAAATTAAATAATCAACTTAAAACTTCTATTTTTCTCGCATTTTCTTCATTTTGATTTCAATAAGCAAGATAAAAAATTGCATTGAGTTTGGACACACAAAAGAGATTTTTGGGTGGATCCGAAAGTAATGGTGTGTCACGGGGGGGTTTTCTTATGATGCCACGATTCCAAACATGGCCACGTGGCCATCTTTTTCACGGGGTGTTGTTTATGCTTAGATTTAGCGAGGAGATCAAGTATTGAATTTGAGATAACGAGACAAATAATTTCCAAACATTAATTTAATATATAATGTGATTTTTGAATCTTTAATTTAATCAATGCAGTTCATAAAATTTATTCCAATTTATAATATGGTCCATAAAATTTATTCGAACTTATAATATTGTCCCTAAATTTTTAAGTTGTCCAATATAATTTTAAATTAATGGAAAGACAACATTGAGCATTTTTCATATAATTTATAGACTAAATTGAACATATATAGAAAATTCATGAATTACATTGAACAAATTTAAAAGTTTAGTAACAACATTACATATTAGATTAAAATTCGATTTAGTTTCCTATTGGAACAGAGAATTAGATCGCTTGGATACCGATTCCACTTTTAGTAATCGGGAATCGGATCGGTATACTTGAGAATCGGACCAAACTAACCGGTCGGAGGAAAGGGTAACACTCAAGTGATGTGCAATAAAATCGTGAAGGGGTAGCTGAGCAATTGTTCTAATATTATATTTATATTTATTTATTTTCCGCCTAATAAGCAACAACTGGCACCAGTGGTCTAGTGGTAGAATAGTACCCTGCCACGGTACAGACCCGGGTTCGATTCCCGGCTGGTGCACTCCTTTAATTTTTAATTTTTTTTTTAACCTTCCTTACTCTTTTGCTCTTTTTCGCAAGCCAAATGCCACTCTCTACACTCCTTTAATTTTTAATTTTTTTTTTAACCTTCCTTACTCTTTTGCTCTTTTTCGCAAGCCAAATGCCACTCTCTACACACCTTCAATAGCTTCTCCATTACTCGCAACTTTTTCTCTTTACGTACAATCTAGTGCCGATGCAGCGTTCTCGAGGCGACGCCTGCCTGCCTAGTGCTGCGCCGCGTCCGCGAATCCTATGCGGAGATTCCCGAAGTCGAACACGGTGTGGTATGCTTCCATGAAGATCTCTCCCAGCACCCTGCAGAACCATCAGGACAACCGCGTTATATGCCGGGAAGTAGCTCGTCGTCGGGCCAAGTACCGTGTCTCCGGATGCATACCAGAGGGGGCCCTGAGGAGGAGGGACTTCTAAGGGCACGAACCCGCTGACGCAGACGGCCGAACCTCCTCGTCGGACTTTCGTTATGTACTGCAAATCAAACGACGGAAGAAAGCGCGGTCGAGGTAGGTCGTAGGCTCTAAAGAGTATGGAGAAGTTCGAAGCTAAGGGGAGGCGAGGAGGAGACTAGTTCAATGACACTCCTGGAGTCCTTTACCTGTTCGGGATTCAGTTCGAAAGATCTGTTTCCGATGATGAAGGCAACGGGCGGCATGGTCGGAATGCTGTCGCAGTCGACAGCTACTTGTCCCATCAGATTCGGCAAGTTCTCGCACAACTTGAACACGAGTAGACATGTTAGCGATCGATCGGCTTTTATAAGACCGGCGAAGTCGGTATGAGAAGCCTAGTGAGGACCTGTTCGCACCTTGTTGATGTATTCGAATATCCTTTCCTTTGTGTTGTTCTGCAGCAGCCTGGTATGGATCCACAGAGCGGCCGTCTCACAAGCCGAGCAGAAGAAGTCCTCACCGTCTTTTGATTTGCTGCCGCTTTCGCTTTCGACTACCTCTTTGATGATTTCACTGCAATTAGCCCGAGTTTGCATCAGAGCGCAGAAAGAAATGTCACTCGATAGAAGGAAAGAAAGATCTGTGGTCATGCTTCATTACCTGCTGTGCCATGAGTGGTTATGCAAACAGAGGCCGATGCTCGAGCAAACCTTCTCGGGTTCCAGCTGCCGGAGATGGGAATCAGATTCATGGCAAATGTAATTTTGCCTAGATGCGATAAACTATTCGCGCGGTGATGAACTGAATCGAGACTTACACCGGATATCAGTAGATCCCACATCCAATCCCCATACTCGGACACGACTTGCTTGCACCCCATGCTCACGAGTCCTTTGGCGCCGATTGCTTTGTTGATCTCGGCCAGAACTGCCTGGAGTAGATCAAAATTATGGTTGTAACAGTTGTTCCGCAGGATTTTCGATTCTTTTCGGCTAACATCACCGGAAGTACTAGTGATATTCTTAAAGACAGAGGCTCTGTACCGTCGGTCCTGCGATGAACGATGTGCCTGAATCCACAACGGCGGCACAACCACCACTGCAGACCCCTGAAACTTGGAACTTGCGATTCAGTCGATTCTTTCCTCAAGTACTTGAGACATTGAGAAAAAATTTTGGACTTCACATGTCAGTATGATGAACTAATGTCCGATTGACAGTGGGATTATTACCTGTAGACTGGTTTCCAATGAGAAAATCTCCAAGTGGAATCTGGAAACGGCAAGAGAGAGTACATTGTTACGCTTCAAAGCGAGCAGCGACATCGGCATCAAGACGGAGTTTGATGGAATGAAAGAAGGGAGTGTCACCTGCCAGTAACCCCTTCGAGTGACCTGAACGTAAGTGTGATCGCCTTTGAAGTGCTTCGGATCGACACCTCCGAAAACGATTTCTCCACCTTTATCAGAATCCGAACCTCGATTCAGCCAGAAAGAGAAGACCTTCTGGCTAACTAGACCTTGCTGCACCATGTTGTACCTAAGACCAGACTCCGGAGCATCAAAAGATGAAGATTTGCCTCGAGAGAACAAAATCTTGCAACTTTAATCTTTTGAGGACATATCATAGTAGACATAGCGAACTCGGAGTCTACCAAACTGGCAAAGCGTTTGCAGCTGATGTTTCTCGAAAGCCGAGCCCGAGAATCCCATCGAATTGTGCCAAGGCAAGAGTAAGACTCCATTCGGTCACAGCTTCAATGAAGACCTGAATGATAGCAATTCGCGGGAAATTACAATTTGATGCATAAAGATTCAACAAGAAAGTTCAAAAACTTTGTTCAGACAAACCCCTACTTGATTCTTCACACGAAGTTTCCCAACTCGCACGACATCTTCACTGAAATACCCCCAAATGAATCCAGATCCATACGGTATCTTGCAATGTTTTCCTAAAGATGAAAGATCGAAGCGACAGAGGCAAGATAAGCGCCTTAACCAAGGAGCATTTCGCTGAATGCGACCAACAAATAAACGACCGGCTATTGAAATTACCAGAACCATTCGCTCGAGATCATTACCATTTGAACTATGTGTACTGGACTGGCTACCGTTGAATCTAGGATGCAGAAAGCAAGCAATCTGCGTTGAAAAATATATCCTTCTAAGCAACCCCAATGAAGGGAAAGCGAAAAGAAATTCCTCGCAAGGAGTGGATACTCACAGAGAAGAAGATACAATTTGATGAAGGTACCCAGAGGTTGGAACTGCCAGTGTCGAAGACGACACTAAAGTTCTGAGGAGGCGAGCCAATTCCGATCTCTCCAAAATACTGAGCATCTAAGGAAGTCTTTAAAGGAAAATCATCCAAAGCCGCATGACCCTGATGCGAGTTGACATATTTTCCGGCTCTGCCATTGTTGCTGGCTGCACTTGTACTGAAGAGAGTCTGCGGTTGCTTCTTCAGGGGTATCCTTACTAAGCCGCTCGAAGAAATCATTCCCGGGCACCAGAGACAGAGGACTAGGAACAGTAACTTTGCCATGTTCCCGGAGTCCGACCTAAACAGATTTATTTCGCTTAACTTCGAATTCCTACGAGCAAGATGACAGAGAAAAGTAAAGTCCGTTCATCTTTCTCGGTCCCTTTCGAAGCCGCTAACCATAGGCTTCAGCAACTCACCCGACATACTCCAACACCCATAAACCAACAGAATTCTACAAACCCATGGCTCGACAACTGTGAACGCGAACGACAACTAATGTGCTTTACGAAACTGAATTCTATGAAACATCCAGCGTGCTTAGGGAGCGTACCTGATCAAGCTTCTTGATGTTTGATGCCGGAGCAGGATGAGTAGAGATTCAAAACCAGACAGTACTTTAGAAAGCAAGCCAATATCTTTCTTGGGCGTTATAGAAGCAGAAGCAAGCGATGCTCATTTATGTCCCTCCTTATATGTAAACAAGTTCCCCAGAAATTTGGGAATCCTGGAAACACATCTGCTAAACGGTAAGTTTCTTTCTTTTCCCCTTCTGAGGAACGTCGCCGCGAAGCTTCCTCCCCCTTGTCCGTGCACGGAGACCAGCTGCTCAATCCCTCTAAAAAGCACCAATTTTAGATAAGTTTCAATTCTGATCCGAACTTTCATTTGTCTTGTGAAAAAGTATCAAATTTATTTTAAATCTCAATTCTAACCCAATTTTTTTTATCTTATAAAAATACTAACTTTAATTCATGTCTCAATTCTAGCCCGAACTTTACTTTTATCACACGAAAATGCACCCACATTTAGTTAATGCTCGAAATTTGATTCTCGTCGAAGTTTTTGTAAAGAATCTACCGAGTATGCGTGAAATGACACATCAAATCTTTACTTGGGGCATCATTGGACGATAACTCGATAGAAATCGAATTTGGGTACTAATGTTTTTTTATGAAACAATAAAAGTTGGCTAGAATTGCAATCCGACATAACGTTAGTGCTTTTTTATGGGACAGAATTGGGGCAAGATCTAAAATTTGTGTTTTTTTTATGATATAAAAAAAATTTGAATCAGAATTGTGACCCAAATTAAAGTTAATGCTTTTCAAGGGAATTAGACCATCGACCCAACACAAAAGGGGTTAAGCCAAAACGGTCTTTCCTGTAAACACCCCCTGGCCGTACAAGATTTTTGGCGCATATCATTCGACACTAGTTTAAACAAACAATAAGATGCGATAGAGAAGACGGGCAAATGCTAACTATATAAATGCACCGGGCCATCAAAATCGCATCCTCTCCGATTCAAATCAAAGATCATGATGTCATTTCCCCATACGTTGCGAAGGCATCATCACATTCGCTGAGTATTTTGATCTCTGGATCGAGTAGACACAGTGGGATTCTCATTTTCCGGTTGCATGTTCTTGACTTCCTTGATGGGTTTCACCATAATGTTTCACTTTAGATAAATCTACTTTACTCAATTCTTGACTCCTTAAGAGTTTAATCGCACCTCTCTCTCTCTCTCTCTGTGTGTTCTCGAAACGGCTAGTCCAGCGTCAAGCGGCCACTGCAAAGCACTTTACTTTTCCGCTGGTTCGATTCTATTCCAAGAACCCAGAAGAGAGAAAAGAGTGATCTGCAGACGCCATTGAAGGGTTACCTGGGCAAGGGAGAATCGAGAAAAAGGCGCGAAATTTGAGCACCGGGATGGAGGACGACGACTGGGATTTGAGCGCCGAGGACTTGGATACCCTCGAACGGGACGCTCTGCAGCAGCTCTCCCGCTCCAGCGACTTCCGTCGGGACCAGCCCCGATCCCCCGCTCCCGCTCCGAGCAGCACCGGCTGGAACAGCACTCGGGTCGTTCCCGATTCTGGGCCGAACAAGGTTTTTCCGCTGGCGGCTTCGTCTTTTTCGCGAGTGAATTTGTTTGTCGTTACGTTCTTTTGGGTATGATTGCCCGGGAGCAGCGGTTTGATTCTGTCGTCGTTGTGCAGGGTGAAGATTTGCCGGCCGGGTCGAGAGCATGTGCTGGTAAATTGGTGCTCCTCTCCGATTTTCTTCCCGAGTTGTGGGGATGAGGCCTGATTTTTGTGTTTTGTCCTGTTTTGGCTAAAATAGTTTGTCTGGTTTGGGAAGCGGCGATCTGATGTTGATTTTCCGACTTCACTGTGAACTGTTTGTTTAGATGAACTCCGGAAGGTGCTGCCCAAGTCGTCTGTTAAGTTTTATCTTCATTCCAGTGGAAATGTTGCTGCAAAGTTCCAATATGACCAGGTTTGTTGGTGTTTTCTAACATCATTTGTAGTGAAAGAGTCGTTTTATTTAAACACTCTGAAAGAAAGGTTTTTTATGTTGTTTCTCCATTTAAATTTGGCTGCCGTCAGACTATTGTTGCTGCTTTCCACAAGATCCCTAAGGCCAGTTGGAATGCGAAAGAAAGGTATCTCTCTCTCTCTCTCTCTCTCTCTGCGCGTGCGTGAAACATCCAACATGGTTGCGTGGCTTGTGTATATGCTTTTCATTTCCAGCCACATAGCATACTCACAGGTAGTGTTATCGAACTGCAGAATTTGGATGTTCCCACTGTCTTCTTTGCCATCAGCTGAAAAAGTCCTCTCTGAAGAACGTGGCTGTAGAATTGAGGTTGTAACTTGTAACTTTCCTTCGTTCTTCACTAAAATAAGTTTATTATGTGCTGCATGAGTATATGCATACTTAGGGTAGATAGCAATGCGAGTTGAGTTTATCATCTCGCAAGGCCTTTTAAGGTATGGACGTGTTTAAACTTCATAACTGGCAATGGTTGGTGTTGACTATACAAGTTGTCAATGGAAATGCCCTATACGGCAACTTATGAATATTGATTTATATGGCCATCATCTGGCTCATGTTACCTTTCAACTGACAATGTACCTCTCTGTTTTGGCAGATAGTGAACTTGGATCCCTTGGTTTGCCGAGCTATTGCTGCTGCATCTGCTCTCCCAGATCTACAAGGTGAAGAGTTGATGCATCTGAAATGTCTGCTATATAACTCGACTTTTTTCTATTAAAATGCATGATCTAACTATATTTTGAAGTGATTGTTAGTTGAGTGCATTGCTAGCGTCAAAACAAAATGCATAAGTGTTGAAGTTAAATAGTGAAATTAATGAAACTGTGTACTTTGGGCGTCGTTTGAAGTCTTAATAAATATGCATTTTTTATTGGAGTCATTTTTTTTGTGTTTTTGTTTTTTTTGAGGGGGGGTTGGTTTAGTGTTAATTCCCATCTTTGTTGTATGAAGCCATTGATTATTTTTATGTTCCCAGAACAATATGGCAGTATGCCTAGTGATATTGAATCAAAGCTTCTTCCATTTCAGCGAGATGGTGTTAGGTATGTACATACAATGGTATTTTATTGTTAGAAAATGTTATGACATGTTCTGTTACTTAAAACATTCAATATCAAGTTTTCCTTTTGGTCATTTATCAAATATTGCCTAGTGTAAATTTTTTTTGTCAGGTTTGTCTTGCAGCATGGAATTCGTGTACTAATAGCTGATGAAATGGGACTGGGAAAGACTTTACAGGTGCACCCTTTTCATCCCTTTAAATTATTAATCTGTAGTTTACAACTGCAGCTGTCTTTCTTTCTTGCAGAATTGGTTTTTTAGTTGTTCATTTGGGAAGAATAATAAATTGTCAGTTCTTTGGATGTGTTATGTTTCATTTCTGCATTCAATTGTTTGATGCTATTTTTAAACACCGCCAGTATATCATTATCTTGAGCAGTTGCTTTTGTTTTCCTACTCTTTGTTTTCCTTGCAGAAGAATCTCTAAGTCTGGTCTATACAATCTATTTATGTTAAATCTGTCTTGCAACTTTAGTCTTTGCATGGATCTCTTTTGCAACAAAAGAGAGAAGAAAATTATGTGACTTTCACAGATTTTTTTGGATCTACTGTCTGAATTCTGTGGAATTTGGAAGTAGGATGCTTACAAAAGCCTTATCTTGTTTGAGTTTGTACATTTTATCCTTTTGGTTCATGCAGGCTATTGCTGTTGCTGCATGTGTTCGTGATTCCTGGCCTGTTCTTGTGCTCACACCATCTTCCTTGCGTTTGCATTGGGCTACAGTGAGTGTTTGCTTTCAGTCTTTTTAACTATTATTTTACAGAGATGGCAGTTTAGGCCTGAATGCTTTTACACTTTTCCTTTGACAGATGATTCAGCAATGGCTAAATATTCCATCATCAGACATACTTGTATGTTATTAAATTGTTTGTCTATATTACTGAGTTTGGCTGCTGCCATCTTTGACCTTATTTGTCTCTGGATATGTTATTAAGATATGTTTTTTTATATATCAGAAATGTTGAATTATTGAATAATGCCTATGACCTTACTTTCTTGCACTTTTATCTGATGGTCGTCATCTTTAATCGATATAACCTTCCTTGTCTCTTCTTTCCTTGCCAATGGTGATTATCTGTTAGGTTCTTTTATCTCAATGTGGAGGGTCAAACAGAAGCGGATTTAGGATAGTGGCCTCAAACACCAAGAGCAGTGTACATCTTGATGGCCTTTTTAACATAATTTCTTATGATGTTGTCCCAAAGCTACAGAATGTGCTAATGTCATCTGATTTCAAGGTAGTGCTCTCATATCAGTCTTACTTTCTGAACATCTGTTTAATTTACCTTAGATATTTCATAATGTTTCTTAGTCAGAATATAATAAGTCAGTGTGAACGAGTATGGCTGTGTGGGAGTCTTTAAGCTGATGCTTGATGTTCTGCCTTTTGTTTAGGCATATGGAAACTGGTAAATTAGATGAGGATGGCCATCCTATTAGGTTAACATAGAGTTTTCAAGCTGATCCTTGATGTTCTGCCTCTTTAAGCTAATTCTTTTTCGCCTCTTATATTCAGCCCATTTTTGGTGTTTCTGTGCATGCTTTTAAAGTCGATGTTTTCATACAGCTTGTGATTGCAGATGAATCACATTTCCTGAAAAATGCACAAGCTAAAAGGACAGCTGCTACCCTTCCTGTCATAAAGGTTATATCAATTTCAATAATTGAGCCTGCTTGAGACGTATTTCAAATTTGGATAAGTTACTTTACCATCTGCACTATTTACCAGCTAGATGAAAGTTTCAATGTGCATTTCACAAGGCAGACAATAAGAATGTACAATACAGTGCATGGTAATATACATTCATTTTGCTCTTCATGCTATGTCGGAGGGTGTCCACCTGTCCGGACTCCAGTGCTCTACAAGGCAGTTATATTCTATATTAGTACATCATCACTGAGTTCAAATGCACATATACTTTTTATAGGTTGGTTTGCCCATCTAATGCATATTTTTCATCAAGGAAGCTTTTGGAAGACCTCCATCAATCATAAAAATTAATTGCACAAAACTTACTTTCTTTTGACAGCTTGGACTTGGAAGCATCTGACTTCATTTCCATTTTTCACGCCTAAAGTTGTTCTTTTGGTTTTATTGTTTTCCTCTGGCAATTATTTGTATTGGAAATGGCATGCATTGTTAGGTTGATTCTTGCTTGTTATTCAAAAGGTTGCCTCATTTTTTTCAGCTGATATTTGGAATGCTGGTTTATTGGAAGTTCACAGCGTTTTGTAGCATCATGTTTTCTCTTTGATTATTTTTTGATTGACAATTTATAATGTCAATACAACAAAAATAGTCTCTCTGAACTTCAATAATAACTTTGCAGAAAGCTCAATATGCGCTCTTGCTTAGTGGAACTCCTGCCTTGTCTAGACCAATTGAGCTTTACAAACAGGTACTTGAAGTTTTTAAAGTTGTAACTGGTAAAAATTTTAGGAGTTAAGAGTTATGTATTTAAAGTTTGTGTCTACTTAACCTGTTATGTGTTGCAGCTAGAAGCCCTCTATCCAGATGTTTACAAAAATGTTCATGAATATGGTCAAAGATATTGCAAGGGCGTATGTGATTTTGACATTTGCCAATAATTTTTCTTCAAAGTTATTGTTGTTGGAGATTACTTCTTTAACAAAGAGAACCTTTTCAGGGATTTTTTGGTGTTTATCAAGGCGCTAGTAACCATGAAGAATTGCACAATCTAATGAAGGCAACTGTTATGATCCGAAGGCTTAAAAGGGAAGTCCTTACTCAGCTCCCAGTTAAACGCAGGCAACAGGTAGCTTTTTATATCCTCCACTCTCATTCATTCCTTTACATCAGACCTCCTACACCCATATATAAGTAACGTACATATTAATGAATGTTTGTTAATGTTCCACGTTTAAGTTCTTTGTTTCTATCCGTGTGGGGAAATGAGAACCTTCTTTAAACAAAGCCTAAAGAAAAGTCTTATCTCCTTAATGATTTGCTTTCTGAAAACTCCAAGTAGCAATTGAGTTGTTGCTCTGATGTAGCCAGTAGTGGCCTTCAAATTTGAGCAATGGCGATCTACACTCACTGAGTAGTCCATTTAGACACTTCCACGGGCAAAATTTGACTAAGTCAGACAAGTGTGGGGACACATCTGAGAATGAAAGCCATGCTATTTGTAATCCATATGGCTTATTTGTAGTGCTTTTATCTTTTGCTGGTGGGGGAGCTTTTGCTTAATCCTGATAATGTCAATCTCCAGTACACTCTTTTCAAATCTGTCTACGTCAGATTTTTTCGGCCTTTTTTTCAGGTTTTCCTTGATTTGGCTGATAAGGACATGAAAAGGATCAATGCTTTGTTTCGTGAGGTAATGAGATTGACTTGAGATGACTGGACATGAGAATGTTCTCTTTACTTTATGGCATAATTTTAACTATGTGTCGCATTACCTTGGTTAATTTCTTTGTGTGCCGAAGCATAAAAAACTTAATCCAGCAACATCAATTACAATTGTAGTGTGAGGTGGTGATATTTTAAAGTTGAATTTTAGGTTTTCAGGGTGGAGTATGAGTTTCTCTCTCAAAATTTTCTGGTCGTGAATTAGTTCTGTAAGAACTTTGGTTTTCATTTGATGGAATCCTTCTATTTATTGCACTATCAAAACATATAAATCAGGCCATCTAAAGTTATTAACTAAAACCATGAGAAAATCTTTGGCTACAAAGTAAGTTGAATTGTAGTTTTGGAGCTTGAGCTTGTATCTTGTTCACACAAATAATTACTTTTATTACATTGGGTATCACTGACAATCATCTGAGTCTATGCATTTGAGAATTTGATAGGACTTGGGAGGAGCTTTCTGCATGAAGGACTTCCATATACTAATGCCATTGTTTCATGGAGTAAACTAGTTTGTATGCTTTCAATATATATAAGATTCTGGAGCTTTCAGAGCACGTCTTTGTTTCAAAGATATTTCTACTACCCATTTGTTGTTCTTTGTCAGTAAGGTTGTAGTGAATATGAGGGAGGGGGGGGCACTGGCACTGTGAGCTGCAATTTTGTCAGCTGAAAATTACCCTTGTTTTTACATGTCAATATGGCTTTACTAGTTATGACTTTTAAGTTTATGTGCAACTTTGACCTTCATATTCGGCAGTAGAATTACCGCTGAGCGGATGTTTCTTTTTGAGGCATACAGAAACCAAAGGCATACATCTGCCATGAAGTCATTGAAATGAGCCAGCACTAACCAACAATTATTTATAGCATGGAGTTGAGCAATTGAACATCAATGTTTGCACCAAATGAGTGTAATACATATGAGGATGCTGTGAGGAATGTGGTGGTGCACGCAATTAAAAATGAAACGGTTCGGTAAAAATTAGTTGTTGCTCCAGATGAGGATAAGATGAGGGGAGCTCGTTCAAGATAGTTTGATCATGTTAAAACTTAGACCTTCAGGTCCAATGAGGACATACAATCAAGGGATAGTGAAGCAGGTTAGGAAGGTGGGGGAGGACTTTGAAGAACGTGGAGTCAATTAGAAAAAATATGTAGTAATTATAGCTTGGAGAGATCTCATAGAAGATTTGAGCACAATGACTTAGTACAATTCATGTACAGCACCCACTTAGTGGGATAAGGTCTAGTTTGTTGTGCTTGCTGTTGTTCACATCATGGAATGAGCAAAAGAGCTGTTAAGATGATCCCAATTTTAAGAGAGGAAAAGCTGGCACTGGCCTTTATCTATAAGGCATCTGGTCACTTCTTCGATTATTGAGAAGTGTTGCATGGCATGTGGAATCCATATGCACTTCATGTGTGCTGTTAGTATACAATATATAAACTTTCTGATTTTGGCAAGCTATGTGGTTGATTTTTACATTTTTTTTTTGGACTTAGAAATAGAGCCTCATTACCTTAATTACCTAAAAATGAATATTTCCAGCTTTGGCTCTTTTTCGGACTTGTGAATGGTTGGTGACAGTTCTTGTTCATATCATGTTTCTGGCTAATGACTATTATGTTGTCACTATCATTTCTTGCAAGATGCCAATGACATTCTACATGTGACGAAAGAAAGTAGCCAATTGATTTCTGTTTTGTAGCTAAAGGGGATAAAAGAAAGAATCAAGGCCTGCGCATCAAAAGAAGAGGCCGAATCGCTCAAATTTTCTGAGAAGAACCTGATTAGCAAGGTATTCAGGTCCATGTGTATGAGATGTAAAGACTGAGTATATTTTGTGGTGAAGTCATTTCCCCCCCCAACGCTGACCCAGGATGAATATGGAGGAAAGAAAATATTACTCTCTAATTCACTGATTGTCTGCAGATATACACTGATTCTGCTGAAGCCAAAATCCCAGCTGTTTTAGACTACTTAGAAACGGTTGTTGAGGTAATTGACTGACCTATTTCCTAGTCCATTTGGATTCCAATAAGTATCTGTTAGTATTTTGGATTTAAGAATTTGTGACAGTTAAGCTTTTGTTCTATCTCATTTGTTAGTGTTATAATCACCTGCTGTTTGAATTGCAATGCAGCGATCATACTTAAAATATTGATACTTGTATGTCCTTCAATGCTACATTTCTTTTTCTTACTTTGAAAATCTTAGCACGTCATGTCTGAATTTAATATCATGTAGACTTATCTTGGCTTAACACGTTGGAAATTAGTATATCCTCAATTTGGTGTGATCTAGACAAGCACTAGCATTTCTTTGACTCTTAGAGAAGGAAAAGAATTTTCCTTGGCATGATTTGATATCATATTCCGCTATTTGAGGTACTGTCACCATTAAATATCACCATTTAGGACCTCAAATAGGAAGAAATGCCAAGACATCATATTCTTTCAAAGATCTCTTGCTTTTTAATAGGAATGATCATGATATTCTCTTGACAATTTATGTGGAAGTCTGATGAAGTGAATCTCTGCCTTCAATGGCTTCCATTATTTTCAAATAAACGATTTGATTCTTTACCTGACTGAACTTTCTTATTCTGGGTGGAAGTTTTCTACAGTAATGCTGCTATTAGGCATTCTCTACATTAAGTGCTAGTTGATTTACTTGAGTTTATTTGGATTCTTGCAAGCTGCAATTGCATTTTGCATTTTGCATTTTGGAGGCAGAACATTCTAACCTGCTTATTCTTGGCAGGCGGGCTGCAAGTTTCTCATTTTTGCGCATCACCAGCCAATGATCAATGCGATACATGAATTTCTTCTTGTAAGACCAACTTTTAGTATTTAATAGATTGATCTTTCAATTACAAGTTTTGATAATTTTACAGAAGAAGAAGGTTGGTTCCATACGAATTGATGGCAGTACACCTGCAGTGGCAAGGCAAGCTTTGGTTACTGATTTCCAAGAGAAAGATGCAATAAAGGCAGCAGTGGTATGACAGTGCTTTATCTTTCCTTGTTCAAGTTCATAATTTTCCATGACAAGTTCTTTCACATCAGATGTGTGAACTGTTACCCATGTTTCCTCTTGATTCTCCTCTATATTTCATTTAATTGATGAAGCCTGAAGTTTGATTCATTTTGCAGCTATCAATCAGAGCTGGAGGTGTTGGTCTGACCTTAACAGCTGCAAGCACTGTTATATTTGCAGAGCTATCGTGGACACCGGGTGATCTGATCCAAGCTGAAGATCGTGCCCACAGGATTGGTCAGGTAAAGCACTGTACTCAAGGTGACAGACCAAACTTGTCCTAAGTCTGCAGCTGTCACCAATACTAGTTCGTCGCTTTCTATTTATGTTGACTGAAATCTTGCTTTATAGCCCTAAAATTGATGATTACAGTTTGAAATTTGATGACAATAATTCAATCAGCAAATCAGGTTTGATTCGGCTTTGTAATTAAAAAACCATCAATTGTTGCTCGTGAAAGAGTATTCGCTTCTGCCATAGCTTGTAGCATCTTCTTAACTTGGTCATCAATACTCATATTTAGTTTCATCTAGTTACAAGTATAATGTCGAGTCAATTGTCTTTTTAATTGCTAACACTGTCCATATGGGTTTCTTGACAAGCTTGTTTGTTGTGTTTCAGGTGTCTTCAGTCAATATATACTACCTGCTGGCAAATGACACTGTTGATGACATAATATGGTAGGTGCTATTCCTTTTCTGTTAGTATTGTCTAGGCTTCTATGGCAATGTGGAGTATTGAGTGTGGAAAAATTGTGAGCACATTGACTCTGGCCAATTATGTGATACTTTTAAACAATCATCTTTGTCAAAACTTTCTTTTCAGGGACGTTGTCCAGAGCAAGTTGGAAAATTTGGGTCAGGTAAATTGCTGTCTCTAGTCAGCTGCAAATTATCATGCTTCTTATATTTTTTGCTGTTATAAATGCCTCCTACCTATCCTCCTGAAGCAAAACTCACATCTATACCCTCTCTTTTGTAGTGCTCCTGATAGTATGTCTCCTTTCTTTGGGTGATACTGATACTCTTGGAAGAGTTTCATCCCTTACTCTGTTTTCTGAATTAGGTGCTTGATGGCCATGAAAATACATTGGAAGTCTCATCCAGCCAACCAACTAGCAACAGCCCTGCAAAGCAGAAAACATTTAATAGCCCTGGCAAGCAGAAAATATTTAATAGCCCCGGCAAACAGAAAACATTTAATAGCCCCGGCAAGCAGAAAACACTCGACTCGTTCGTGAAGCGTTGCAATAGTGGTGACCCCTCTGAACATCAACCCAAGCTGAAATTTCCCAGGCATTGAAAGCTAATGCCCCCTTAAAGGTAGTGTATTACTGGACATTCGTGCTTGGCAAAAATGGATAACACAAAACAACCCATTAGGAAATTGTGTGTGCAAGGTGTTTGCACTAGAAGAGCAACAATTTGCTGGATATTCATATTTCTATCTTTTTCTCTCTCTTGGCATATTTTTTGGATGGAAGCACTGAAGATCATTAACGAATTTTTACTAACTAGAAAATTGCTAGTTCTGAGCTGCTTCTTTTGTGCAGCTATAACCATGCTTAGCCTCAACAACCTGTTCATTGGAAGGCAAAAATAGTGGAAGTACTTGCATATGGAAGGACTTAGATGCATGAGAGAGAATTACAGAATGAAATGTCCTATGCTTGTACGTCAGTGGTGACCATAGCTGCTTCAAGAGGATGAATGAATGCCAAAGGGCTCTAGAGAAGGTGTCCTTGGAGCTAACAAGGCATCATGCCTTTGATTTGTGATGTAAGAAGAATCTTGACAGGTTCGGTCATGGGCTGGTGGGGTATCACTGAAAGATAGAGCTGAAGCCTCAAGGTCGGTACCATACAATCTTCTATCCCTCTCATATTGGTCGGTAAAATGAAGTTCCATGGCAGGGTTCATTGGCCAGTAAAAGGACATTTTAGGATCACAAGACACAGCAGCTCAAAATTTCAGTCGTACTGATAAGAGATACGGATAAACAAATAAGAATGGGTTAGCACATCATAACATGAGCGGCCTGTCGCTGAATCATATGGTGGAGCATAATACAGGAAGAGTTTGCAGATGTTTCAGGCGGAACTGCTGGCGTCAAGAGTCTTCCAAACTAGCTGTTTTCAATCTCAACCTTTCTGTGAAGGAGGTGAGTCATTAAGAGGAAGATTGGATACAAATCGTTCTGTGTATTTGCTGCCAGGCAGCACCTTCACAAATGTCAAGTTGGAGTACGGGTCACTGGCCAGAATCTTTTTGTATTGGCCATTTTTAGCAAATATATGTTGTTCTGATTTACTTGTGCTTCTGCATGTCAGGCAGTTACCTCAAAGCTTTTAGCATCCATTGAGATTGTTGTTGGGTGACAAGAATTGGTATTAAGGTTTTCTACAGATTGTGTAAGTATTGAATCTCCACGCCTACCATATTATGGCATTGCACATACTGTATTCAAGTCAAGACTATTGAGATCCTGCAAAGATTGAGTATACACTTTTTAATGACTGCATCACTTAGCTGTGTTTTCTCATAGCAACGTTGAGTATTTATTGGATGAGCAGTGTCATCCCTATTTCAAGGCGCTTGCCCTTTTAAGATCTTTTTACATCGTGAGACATCGGTTGCCTGATCTTTCACCCTCGTTGCAATCATGTATGCAACTAGGACTGGCATTGAGAATGAAGGATAATTCCAGATATCGCCGGAACTGTATGCAGGTGATTATTGAAACTGGTTGTAAGCAAAAGACGACCTACCATTCAATTGCTGTTCCAATGAATTTAAAGATCACTTGTGTATACCAAATTATCTTCAAGCAGATTAAGCAAACAGATCATCAAACAATTCTTTCCAGGCATGTCCTGGTCAAATATCACTCCCAACGATTATAAGTTGGACAAAATGATGAAATAATTTCGAGCCAAGAACCCACAACGAAGAGACTACAGATCTCGATAGAGTGATCATATTTTCCTAAGTAAGCCATATGAAAGTATATTTTCCTAAATAAGCCATATGAAAGTATATATATGTCAAACAAAGGAAATTAGGACTGGTACAAATCTTTACAAAGAAAACATTGCAGAGGGACTTCAACACTTGGTGGATGCGTACATAAACAGAGTGAGAGATCTTACAGCAAAGACAGACTCTGAGCTTGAGATAGAATACCTATTTACTGAATTGTGCCCGGAATGCCAATGCAAATATAGCAAATCACCCAGCGCAGCGACTATATCTCATTCAACCCCAGATCTCCGTCCTTCCCTAAATACTTGGCCACTATAGCATCGACATCTTCCAAAGCGACCCCAACAAGTAGAGGATTCACCGGAATCCTGACAGAATCATCCGCTTCAGGAGCTGGATTCTCACCTGAGCAATTTGAGATCCTCACATTAGGGCCGTCCCTGCACTTGCCCAGGCACTTGCATTCAACAACAGCACCTTTGATACCAACTGCATTCTTGAATTCCTCCAACAATGCCGGTCCTCCTGAGTTCTTGCACTTCTTACCCATGCAAACTTCAATCCTCTTTGTCACCGCACCACTGGCTGCAACATCACTAGGACTGCTAGTCGTCACCCCACGGTACAGAATGCCATTTGGCAACTCAAGAGTTCCGGCATTACTACTCTCTTCTTTCACGAGAACCTCTGTCCTTAGGCGGCCCATGTCAATCACCTCCCCGCAATCACTATCACTTGATTCTGAGGAGGAAGAGGACGACTCCAAATCCATCATAACTTTCTTTCGCTCCGCCTTAAGCTTGGCCTTCTGTTCTTTTATCTTTCTCTTCAGCTCCTTTTCCTCCGCCTTCAGCTGTTCAGTTGTTTCAGCAAAACCTCTGCGGCTTCCTGCACGACGATGACCAAAATGATTCGACAGAAAACCCACCAAGACCAATAACATCCAAGCGAGAAACACTCCAATTCGATTCGAAGCACAAATTTCAGAATTAATCACAAAATTTTCTTCATGGAAAGCCAATTTGCACGGAAAGAAGATCACGAACTCAAATAGGGTAATAGAAAGATCAGAATATGGCAGATTTCATGCATAAATAACAACCCTGAATCATAAAATCAAACCACGAATCACCTCACAACACATTGAAATTACCAATCAATTGAAGCAAAATTCCCAATAAAAAAAAATGAACCTAAAACCGAAGGAACATACCGAGATCGGCTTCTCCTGACCTCCGATAACCTCGCCGCCGCTGCCGCCACGACGTTCCATCCAACAAAACTCAGAGAAATCCTCGTCCTTCGTCAATCCACGCAACATCTTCAGCTTCTTCTTGATCTCCGCCTTCCCGCCTTGCTTCCTCTCCTCCCTGTTGCCCCCAAACCTCGGTTTCCCGCCGTAATACTGCACGTGGCCATCATCACCGAACTCGGACCTCAATGCGCCGCGAGACGCCCTCGATCCGGCGCATCCCTCACGACCCCTGCCGCGGCAAACCCTAACCTCACCGATCGGGTTCGCGCGGCGGGAATCGATCCCAGCGCCGGAGAAGCAAGGGAACCGCCGCGAGGCGGCAGCGGCGGCGGAGAGCGACTCCATAGAACGCTAATTTCAGCTTCCGACGCCGACACCCAAAACACAGGGAACACGGTGGAATAAATTAAAGGAAATCATGAAATCGACATGAAGAGACAATGACGACGAAAACGAGGACGACTCTCCACGTGGCGCCTTTTGAGTGGTGAAGAGAGGAAGCCTGTGACGTGGACGGGGGGGCACATGTCTGGTTTTCCGTTTTCGCGCCCTCTTTCGTTCTGGTTCCTCCCCGGGCAGGCAGGGAGGCGACGGTCGATATGGTTTGGCGGGAGATCGGACGGTTCGGTTTGCGCCACGTCGGCGATAAATTGCCGTTCATCTCAGTAACAAGCTGAGGTTATTACCGTTTTAGCCCTCGGAAGTCTGGTTGAGCTGAGCGACCTCGGTCCCAACGTGGAGTCAACGGTTTGGCTTATTGATGGCTAGTTGGCACTCCCGGTTCCCTCGCTGGCATGTGAATCTCATCAATGCAGTTCCCTTATGGATCTTAAGTTGACCATTATCCGTATTTAATTAACCTAGTAATTATCTTGAATATAGGAAAAATTTTAAATAAGAGTCAAAATGCTTTAATTTTTTCGAGTATGGACCTAAAGTGAATATCCTTTTAAATATAGGACTGAAGTGGCCAATAATCATATCATTTAAATGGTATTTTTGTCTTTTAATTTTTAAAATTTTTTTCTCTTACTTTTTCTTTTTTTTTTTTTTTTCCCCTCTTCCTCTGTTGTTCATGGTGGAGGTCGCCAAACTTGAGCAAGGGCGGCTCTCGTTGAGGTTGGCGAGGGGGAGGCTTGCCCTTGTTGATGTCAAGCAAGGTTGCCCTCGCCCGCCCAACCCAAGCAAGGGCGACTCACATTTGACATCGATGAGGGCAGCCCTCTTCAAAGGCCAGCGACTTCTGCTAGTCATTGACGAGACGCAACAATGGCTGAGGAGGGAAGGGGAAAAGGAAAAAAGAAAAGAAATTTAAAAAAATTCACTTAGAAATTTGTTGACTAAAATGCACTTTTCAGTGGCCAAAATAGTCACCGGCCAGTCAAAAGTCTTTATTTGAGACAATTTGATCATTTTAAACTCTTATTTCAGACGATTTGGTTATTTTAGATTCTTATTTAAAATAATGTCCACCTTATGTTTTTATTTAGAACTTTCCCTTGAATATATTGACCATTTCGAAGGGACAAAAGAAATCATAATATATTTCGATCACCTGAATAAAGTTCTGTCCATTTGTGAGAGGAAAAAGGAAGAGTGGATATTGTAGGATCGCCAGGAAATTCTTTGATTTCTTTGGGAAGCAAATGATTATTAATCTTCTTCTCACGTTCCGTATATAGCCGAGACATTGAGCAATATTCAGAAAGCATTCGAAGAATCACTTTCATTTTAGCTTTGCTCCTTCTGCTAAAAGAATGAAAGGATCCAAAACAATCGATCATTTTTTTGAGCTATCGAATCTGTCTTTAATTGATCAATGTGTGATGTTCCGCATTCTCATTTCTAACGGAATCAAAATGATCCTTTCAATTGGCTTGGTCGCTATATCTTGTTGGCAATTGCTTCTTCGTATGACATCTTTGTTTGCTGTCCACTCGGAGTTTCGTATATACATTAAGTTGTTTTCAGGATGCAACATTGCAAGTGCATCACCATTGAATTTTCGCAAGTAATCGTCGATAAATCTCACAAGAAAAAAACTGTAGGAATTTAACGTCTCCATTACATTTATCGAGCTCGGACAAGAAGAAAAAGGATTACATTCACGAGCTCCTAACTCATGCTGCACTTCCTCGCACAGACAAACTACACTTTTTCCATATGAACTACCGAGGCCTCAACGGGCTTCTACTGAGATTATGTCTGTCCCGAGATGTTCGGATGGTCTTCCCAAGTATCTATCGGGGACAGGCCGAAAATGAGACTTGTGCCAACCGTTTGCTCGGGTGCCTGTGACGCATAAATCAACTGCTCAACACTACGCAGGGTCCTCAAGATGAGGTTATGCCGGCCAGCAGATGTTGAGAACCTTGGAAATGTCCGGGCATACGGTGTCTGATCTCTTCGAAAGCACACAATGTCTCCGAATCAAGCCCTCCTGCAAACTGCGCAGCAGCATATGCTGACGATTAACAGACTGGTGCCGCTCATGACACAAACCATACACACTAACTACACAGTTAGAGATTCTCTGATTTGGTTGGGTTCTGAAGCCGTGAATTAAAAGTACAAAAGAAGAGATGATTTCAGACTCAAGCCATCTAAAAAGTTTTGTTTCGGTTTACCTGATGGGCTCTGTACGCGAAATGAACACCCTGGAGCAGTAGAGCTTCTTGGCTTGACTCCCTGTCCGAGTTCCGCATGGATTCGAACTCCATTGTCACTCTCTTCATGTACATGGTAGCCAGCCTCATTGAAACCTGTTTTATCTGCAGAACAAATGCCACACCAAAGATCAGCACGACATTGTAGCCACATAACCAGTGTAAATTGTAGAACTAAATTGAGCAGAACTTGAGCACCGGCAAAGAAGAACCGTAAATTTGAAACTTTTGGGACATTTGCAGCAGCAGAAAGAGACATGTCTAAGTAAAGTCTGTTGCCACATAACATTCACAAAAAGTCGGGCTTTTGGTTCCTCAGGTAAAACGTGCAATTTCTGAATGTTTCTGTTCTCAACTTCGACATTAGAGTCATTTGAGGGCCACCAGCATCATGAAATTTCATTAGAATCCACGGTGAACTTGAAAAGAGGACAGATGTACCGTACCCTGTACACCATTCCCGAATCGAGCATCCAATCAGTTGGAATTTTCCAATTCTGATATGATCTCACAACCGAACTTCGCAGTTTGACGAGCTTCTGAATCCCTCTCTCAGACCTGGCACAATGAAATGAAAGGGGTGAAACACAAGTCAGGATAATTGATCAAGCTCCCACCTTTGACCACTAATGCATGATGAACATAAAGTGTAAACTCACTTGTCCAGCAAGCCAGCCATCTTCTTCAACGCACTTGCACAAGGAACGTCCATGTCATCCTCATATGAAGAAATCTCACTCTCGAGCAACTTAAGAGTCCGGTATTCAACTGCAGCTTCTCTCATGGCATCGGCTTTCTTCTCAGGCCAGTTAAAATGTTTCAACACAGCCCGTTCATCAGCCTGTCAGCCAAATGACAACATTAAAGTTGGCAGATTACATGAGATTGGTCTTAGTTCATCAGCTATAAAAGGGGTATGGCTACAGCTTCAAAGGTCATCAATTTCCACAATAACAGCAAGAAAGGCACCTTCAGCACAATGACTGTAAATTTTTCAGTCATCAACAGCACATGCCACATGGGAGACCTAGGACATTCAGCTCTGGCAGCTAGCCAACAATGCTAATCAAGCTCAAAAGCAATGGCTCTCTACTATCCGAGGGATGCATGGTATTGCTATGTATGAATTTCATTTGTTCTGTCATTGACATGCAAAAGCTATCCAAGTTTGAGATATTTTCCTCTCCCACAACTCAGGCAGCTAATTCTCACCAACAACTCAAGCAACTCCCCACCATTAAAATCTCTCTCAAACATGGGGCCATTCATTCTCGTGATCTGATCATTTGTCTCCTTAGGCAAGAGGATTCATTCATTGAATAGGGTAATAAACAGCCAAAAAAAAAAAAACCTTGATTCCAAGGAGAAGCCAAGTCAAAGTGGGAGTATATCCTACATATCTAAATGGGACTTTGTGTTCCAAACATCTATGAACTAAGTCTCTTTCATGCCCCATCTGAATTGAGGTTTACCAAAAGAGTTTGAATATGCACCTAAACTCACCAGGGAAGAAAGTTCATTATCAAGCCAATCCACAAAGTTTAGGACCTCCTCAATATCTGAGAAAGAAGCAGCTTGAATTTTCTGGATAAGACCGTTAACGAACTCCCCTTTGGTTTCAATATCTGCTTTGATCTGTAAAATCAAGCGGGTCAATAGCCATCCTAACTACATTCATAGGACAAAATCACAAAGTTAATTCACAAAAAGCTCAATTCAAAATGGTCCAGAAGCTTACTGCTAAAAGATGAGCGGAACGGTTTTGGATTTCTCCAACTATACTACTATGTGCACTAGTAACTGCTGGTTTATTGGAATCCTTTGATCTTGATTCATCCTTCTTCTCTTCTGGTTTTGTCAGTAAGCGATAAAATTCTACGACTGCAGGAGTTTTAGGGGTTGCAGATCCTCTGGCCCGGGGCCGAGATGAGGGAAGAGGTGGCGGAGGCGGAGGTGGCAGGGATGGGCAAGGTGGAGGCTTTACATTATCATTGGTGCCTCTTGGTGTAGAACTCGCTGGCGCTGCAGGTAGCGTGGTCTTAAAGATAGCCTCGCTGAATGCTTCCTTCTTTTCTTTTGAATTATCCAACTTATTGGCGATAAGTTTCTGAATGTCTTTGAATTTGGGACTCTGGAAATCCTTAGTTGACTCCCTCTGAACAACAAGATATGGAACAAACAAACAACATTCAATAAAGCAGGGAAATGAAGAACTTAGAAACAACCAACAGTCTGTAACCAGAAGGAACACAAGCTCCTGTTTCGAGTTTGGAAAAACTTTCAACTCATGAATTTATGAAAGGGTGATTTTACCTACAGAGACTGAATTATGCCATGCAACCATCAAAGGATTACCTTATTTCCACAACAGAACTGGAGCATGTACTCCAGATTGAAATGAAAAGTGACCCATGCAATTTTCAGGGAAAAGAAGGGCACGGAGAGAGAGAGAGAGAGAGAGAGAAGGTGATTCAGACATGTTTCTATTTCAAACTATAAACCAAACCATAGTATCATGCCAAAGTTTAGTCATAGACTCTCACCAGATCAAAGCTGCTTAGAGTTGCTATCTTGTCCTCAGCAGCAGCAAGATCCTCTGTAAGCTTCCTGTTCTTTGAGTCCAACTCCACATTCAAGCTCAGTGCTCTTTCCAATTCTGCCTTCAAAGCCAACACCTCACTCTGCAAACTCTTGACCAAATTCTCGTGTAAGTCGAACTTCTCTTGCAATTCCTCGCACTTCTTCTTATTTCCATCCATCACTCCATTCTCACTTCTCCTGCTAGTGCTAGTAACAGAACTCAACCCGAGCCGCAGCCGCCGTGGCCGAGCGAACTGCTCGACAACCGCACGGGCCGCCCCGAGCCGACCCCCGATTTTCGCCTCCTCGAGCTCCCTACCCTTTTGAGATCCCGTGGCAACGTCTCCAGATTTGGGTGTTCTGAGCACAAGAGACCTTTGGGCCTTCGAATCGTTCTTCGCATCTGGAGGCACTGACTTTGCTCTGTCTCTCAGAACATCGCCCGCCGTTTTCAACGACTCCTTAACCTTCGGGGTGGCTCTGAAACGCGAAGGGATGGTGGTGGTTGCGGAATGCGAAGTCGAATTGCCGCTGACCCGGCACTCAGCTCTCGCTGTTGGCGTCGTTCTGGGGGGTGTTTCTTGCTTCATGGCTCCCGAGCTCGCAACTTGACCCAAGAAAAAACCTGCAAAAGGAAAAACAGAGGGACAAGCTCTTTTGGTTGTTGAGGACGGAAGCTTTATGGGGAGAAAATTATATGTGAGACCCGTGGGGAGATGGGTCAGCTCGCTTCATGGGACAGTGTTTTCGATTGACTATCTCAGCATCATCATCATTCATGAAAATAAAACCACAAAAGATATCCACAGGAACCCACAAGAGAACAAACGATCCACTTTGTTCTTTCTCTCCCCTGCTCATTGACCCTCCCTGTCCGGACAAGGGGAAGCCATTATTGCTGAATCTTGTCTCGGTGGTCACCGGAGACGCAAGCAATGTAGCGAACAGGTCGTGGGCAAAGTAGCTGTCTCTGAACAGGGGCTACTGACCCTTTGGGACTATCTAGGTTGGGAAGCTCATCCCCTAGAGAGGTGATGGAGATATTTATGCAGATTAGCTTTCTTAGTACTTCAATGAATGTCTGGAGACAGGAAGTACAAAAAATCTGAGTTTTTGCCCTGCTAATTGTTAGATGTTTTTTCCATTTGTCTTTGTTTGGGTCTCTATGCGTCCCCTATATTCCACAATAATGCCACTTTGAAGTTGGTATTTGCATTCGAGATAAAAAAAAAAAAGTGGGTATTTGCAATTAAGTAATGTCAACTAATGAAGGACATGCCACTTCACAAATTACAATTCATTTTGGATTTATTAGAAATTCTTGAACCTTTTCTTTGTGGTTGAAGAAAATTTAAGCAAGGGGACAAAATCTCAAGAAGAAAAGAAAAGGAACCCTTTGATTTGTGCACCAATTATCACCAAAAATCCTTAATTGGTGTACCTTAGTTAGGAATAAATGTGACATAAAGTTTACCGATTTGAGATTTTATGCAATGAGAATATTTCTAATGTGAATCATACAATTAATGAAATCTAAAGTTCATCCATTTTTCTAATCAACACATTCAGGAGACTTCACATGATATAATTTGTTTAAATAAGATCAGTCCAATATGTCATGCCAATTGTTAAATATGATTACTTGCTCAACCACATGTAGAATAATGAAGCATGTCATTTAGAAATTCATCTATAATTATCATTTTTGGACCATTAATTTGGAAGCAATCTACAATCTATTCCTTTATTTTTCTACAGCATTACAGAATTCTCCGAGAAATTTTAAACTAATCAATGATCATCATGAGGTGGTCGGGCGGCAAATGATTGAGATGGGGCCCTTAATACAATGCAGACAAAGTGCACGTACAATGAGACCAAGCTTCCTTGTTTCTTTGTCCCTTTTTGCTAACTTAGTCCACAGTACCAGGCCGGCTAATAAAAATCTGGAGGGCCTTTAATTAGGTAAAGAAGAGGTTCTTTATTTTATGGCGTGTGGTCTAATCGTTGCAACAGTATAATTCCCAACTAAAGAGGGTATGCTTTTTATGGCGTGCTTGATTGATTGATGATTACTCCAAAGACATGTAGTTGGTTCTAAGTCAAGTAAATTGGGATTTTAATGGATGTAGTAGGAACTCCACTCATTCTCATTTAGGTCTACTTTACATGTAATGGGGTTGGTGAGAATGAGCCATTTCACATCGGAATAAACTTTAATTTTTAATTTTTAATTTTACTTTATTATAAGTTATATGATGATGTCATTTGGTGGATTTGATCAAGGACCTGGCACGCAAGAAACATGTGATTGAATGGTTTCCCCTTTCCCCTATGTTGGTTATTTATGAGGATGACATTATGATTTAATTTCCACATATGTCAAACCTATGCATTATAAGAGAATAATGACGTCATTTGACATGTTAACCAAGGAGTGGTACATGGAATGGATAAATGTTTTGCGATAATTAAGAAATAAGAAAAGAAATAGCCGAATAAAGAATTAAAAAAAGAAGAAGAATAAACATAAGGGTCCCTAGTTAATCATTTCACATTCATAATAATTCCGTAATGTCACATGCTTAGGCTTAAATTTCTTAACATGATATTTTATTTATCTTGTCTTCCACGCTAATGATCAGACAAACTCATATGGTAGAAAAGAAGCACTTATAGGAAACTTTTGGAATGTGAAAACTATTTAATAATTATCAACAAAAACAGATTAGTGATGGGATTAGGAAAATTTTGTCTTGTCCCTCGACCTCGTTCACAGAAAGATTCGAATTAAAAAAAGAAAGAAAGAATAAATTGCTCTTACCCATACAAAGAAAACCTCGTTATTTGCAGTAAAGATTCCTTCTTTATTTCCCAATCTCAAGAGATTCTCGCTAGAATCTTGCCAAGAAGTTAATTAATTATTGCCAATCCCCAAAAATATCCATTTTCTTTTCCGCTAAAAAAAATAGCACACACTTACTTATAAATTGATATAGTAAAAAAAAATTGAGTAAGTAATAAATAGTATGAGAATACAGCTTTCATTGCCGTAAAGAAAAAGGGAGAGATTCATGAAATACTTGATAATTATAAAAAAACTCGAATTTATAAAGTTTGAGATTAATTGATTAATTGTGAATTTTTTGTTAATTACATTTTCCCATTTTTTTTCCATTTATAGTTGTATGTGGTCATAGAATATTTAAAACATATGCACGAGATTTACATAAATTCTTCTTGGAAAAATTTGAGGTCTAATAGTATGAATAGTAGAAAAAATGGAAGGAAAGATTGACTTCTGAGCCTATCTTTTGGCAACCAACACGTACAAATAAATTACTTGCAAATTAACTCAACCAACATAAAATCTATCTCGCATTTATATTCGACTTATGGTCACTTTCCAAATAGACCGAATTACTCTCGTCTAGACTGATGCCCCAAACGTGAATTCACATTTCATGTGCACAAACGAAAGTCTCCCTCCTCATCCGCGATCTCAATTTAGTTAGGTAACTATCAACAACAAATGTCAGTCCTACAAGTAAAATCCCCAACCCTGATCTGAACTCCCCAGAGTAGATGCATGATGTAGCAGCATTGCATGTGTGGCAAGTTAAGGCCCCCCCTTTGTCGCATGCGGGCATGCTCGGGACATCATTCGAGTGATTGGATTAATGTCTCGGCGCACATCAATCCTCATTTGCTCTACAAAACGTCTTGAAATGTGCGAGGGGAAAGATTGATTGGTTCTTTGCTTGATAAAGAAGGAGGACGCGACAACCCCTTTCGTCTCCAATGTTGATGAGGATGATGTTGACTGATCGAAAGAGCATTAGAGAGAGAGAGAGAGAGAGAGAGAGAGAGATGACCCGTGAATGGAACAGGAACCATTGCTTAGGTACTATCAGAAGCATGGGGGTAGGGGCATGTAGGGGGGAAGCTGCATGTGACTGCAAGAGTTTGTCCTTGAGAATTTCATCTTGAAAAACTGTCACGAGCTGACAAATTCTATAAGGTACATCAGGTGTACTCCATAGTCTAAAACCCTTCCTTTTCTTTACCGCCCTTTACGACTGCAATTCGTGCATGGATTCTACTACGTTCGAGGATGACAAATGAGAAACTCCAAGTGCGTCCTCATTTTGTGGTGTGTGTGTGTTTCCAGGCATTGTAGTAGTACCATGCCTCGTGAAACGAGCTTTCAAAAAGGTAGCTCGCAACACGCGCGCTCTGACAATCGCACGGCATACTTGGAAGAAGGGATTGCTGAGTCGAGCCGAGGTTTGATCGAAGAGTTTTTGACACCTTATTCAACCACTTTACCAATCGTGGCGATTGGTTAAATAATCGGCGCCGAATTCCTTCTGAAAACATGGTCACGAGTTGGAGTTGCAATAAAGACAACTCATTTAAGGCGACCTTTGGAACCAGTTATTATATGATTCGCCTAGCTATAGTAAAGTGGAATGAGAAAAATTTCATGACTTGCCGTGAATTGACATTGAATTGGCGGCCCAAACAAGGAAGTTATTGTACTTGATGGTATGACAAATCAAACTTGTACCGACTATTTAATCTGCATGTGCAAATTTGATGACCTATGATCTCATCACGTCAAGGGGCCCATAGACATTTTTCAGCGAGCTTTCTGTTATAAGTCTAGCTCGGTCTAATAGGGCCCAAGCTAGATGACCCACCTAAAGCAGAAAAATGGTATATTCTATTAGTTGATGAGCAAGCCTAGACAACATGTTTAGGCTCTATTTAAGGGTTCTATCTGAGTCCATGATCCATCCATTGATCAACTCTACCCTGTATTGCACTTGAATGTAATTATCTCAATATATCACTTCAACAGTTACATCTCTTTTCAGAAAGATAACAGAACCCTACTAAAGTTTCCATCACAGAGGAGAGGAACCAAGACCAGCTAAAGAAAAGCAACAAGGTAAAAGTTTAGTTTATCTTTCCTGCTAGCTTTTGTTTGCTTCTAGCTTATCTAAAAGAACAACTCATTCAGCATGAAAGATGCTTAGAACCTTGCTCTGAAATATACATACCGGCAATCCAACAGAATCTGAGCCGAACTCTTATCCTCTCCTTCGCCCAAAGAAGAACCTGCAACAGGTAGCAAATCGCGATGCGTGCATACATAGTGTCACGCACACCTGCATTAGATGTATATCTATATCGATATCGATATTTGATATCAACAGAGCAATCAAGGATTGATTACCTTGAAGCTCTCGAAATGGACTAAAAGTTTTGGATCTACATATATATGAGCTGAAAAGGTGGGGGAAGAAGTGGGACAATGGAGCTGTAGGAATACAACCCTTGATGAATATAACCCTAGAGATCTTGTGCAAAGTGGAATTGGTTGGGTTTGTTGGTTGGGGTTTCCCATCAAATGAAGCGAGATTCGTTGAGGTGATTGTGATTTGAGATGGAGAAAAGAACGGCCCTTATTTGTGCAACTTTCGTTTCTAGATTTCACATTAATTTTGTGGTACTTAGGACGATTTCGGTTCTAATGGAACTAGTCTACGTGATTATAATGTAATTATTCTTGTTCTTAGCTTATCATATGTTGAGGATGTGACAACTCACTGAACTGTTGATGGGTGACATTGAAACTTCTTCAATCATGTGAATTCCTATTTAGATCGTACGATCTTTTAGAAAATAAGAACTGATGTATTGAACTAGTTCTCAATGAACACATCATTTTTGCATCTTTTGCTTTGTTGCTTGAATGAACTAGTCTTTTTGAAATAATAATCTTCGGTAAAATTAGAGATTATATCCTTCTCTTGTACATAGATTGATTGACCGATTGTAAGGGTCCACTCAATTATTTAATTTTCATGAACTTAAGGATGATGTGATTTGGGATGTAACCCCCGCGATCAATCTATGGTCAAACAAGTTAAAGGGTTAACCACACTCCTTTAAACCAGCAGACATAATCTTAAATCTAGATCCTTGTGACATCCAAAAAGCATAACAACCTTTGAAATCACACTTTCGTTCTTTCAAGTCTCAAAGTTCATTTTTTGGCTCCCCCACATTCTTTCAACTTTCTCAAGCTTACTCTTCAAATTTAAGCCGAATCGGCTTAATTTTTCCCTTAACCCTTTACTAGAAATGACAAATTTGCCACCGAATCACACATGACCCGACTCATACCAATAAGTGTTCAATCAATCTTCGAAGTTAATCAGCAACACCAAACATTTCATTAGAATCCTGGCCTTTATTATATCCTTAAACCAAAATCAAAAGCCGAAGTTCATCCAATTTTAAGAGAGTTAAACCCTAGGCATACATTATTAATCATATTTTACTATATCCCACCTGCAACTGCTCTGTTTCCATCTTTGTTATGCTTCTCTCTCAATGGGAATCTTTCACCATGAACAAAGTTCATCATAAAGCGGATTTAGGCTTCTTGCTTTAGGCAAGAAAAAAGATAGATTCTTGAATTGCCCTAAAGAAATTTGCCACCGGTGACAGTTGGCAGGGACACGTCATGGATCGACTCTATAAGCAAATAACATGTTTGAGGGCATGTGGAAGTCCCCATCAATTACCCAAATCAAAGACAAACCAAATTCAGGAGTCACCCATCAATAAAATGGTTGTTGTTGCGCTTTGAGTAAATTATGGAGAAGCCAAGAAAAAGAAAAAAAAGTGGAAGCTTGAATTGGGCTTGCAAGAAAAGCAAGTTTGGGTTGACTATAAATTGTCATGGAGTGAAGCTAAAATTACCAATTTCTTGCTCCAAACACCTGCATTGAATTGAAGGACTGGTTCCTGGTTGGTGAGGGGGCATTTTCTGATGTTAAAGGCCCAACCTAGTCTCCATCCTTTTCACACTTCTCCATAAGCATAAAAATCTTCAGGACCAGACACTTTTTTTCTCATAAACATTCTTAACATCCTCATCAGATGCTGATGTCCATCAATCACTGGGTGTAATATAATATGAAGAATCAAGACTTTAGTGATAATGAAAAAGATGGCCCAATTGTGTCCCTAGCCTCATTTGACTGAAGCAACTGTGTCCTGTGGTGCTATCATGGTAGCATAGATTCCATTTCTCATGTTGCTCAGGGCCTCGTGGCTCCCTTTCTCGACAATTGCCCCGTCTTTCAGCACCGCGATGACGTTTGCATGGCGGATTGTCGATAAGCGGTGAGCCACCACCAATGTGGTCCGGCTCGCCATGACTCTATCCAACACATCCTGGACCACCTGCTCGGGTTCGATGTTGAGAGCACTTGTGGCTTCATCAAGGAGTAAGATTCTCGGGTTTTTCACTATGGCTCTCGCGATCACCACCCGTTGCTTTTGCCCGCCGGACAACTGAATCCCTCTTTCGCCCGCTGTTGTATTGTAACCCTGTGTATGTTTACAATGTCATGGTCAGCATGGTCAGCAATAACTAGCAACCCAAATGATGACCCTGAAATTTTATAAGGATGCTGACAGATTCAAGCGTTAACCTGTTGTAAGCCACTGATGAAGTTGTGAGGATTGGCTAACTTCGCCGCCACTATGATCTCCGCCTCCGTTGCATTGCCTCCTTTCCCGTATGCCATGTTAGCACGGATCATGTCGTTAAACAGGACGGGCTCTCAGCTCACCACACCCATCTGTCCCCTTAACCACTCCAAGTTTAGCTCGTGTATATCAGTTCCATCCAAGGTTATTCGACCAGAATCAGGGTCACAAAATCTTTGGAGCAAAGATGTCACCGTCGATTTTCTGCTCTCGCTTTCTCCGACCAAAGCAACTGTCTAGTACATGAGATGAGACGCGTGAAATTATTTCTTACAGTGTTCGAGCTTACAAGCATCCGCATCAGATTAAGCGTATCTGTATTTAAAAAACGGAGAGGAATGACCTAATCTTGTATTGTTGTACCTGACCGGAATGGATGGACAAGCGGAAGTCTTTGAATACCAGGAGTTCTGGTCTAGTTGGATACTTGAATTTAAGGTGATGAAATTTGATGTCTCCTTTCACATTTGCTAGCCTAATTCCATGATTGTCGCTGGCATCGATCTTCGATTTTAGGTCTAAGATTTTGAATAAAGAAGTAACCGAACTCTTGGCTTTATTCACATTGGGCGCAAGGGAGTTCGACTGCGAAATTCCGAGTCCGTCATACACAATGCGAAAAAGACCTGCAATTCAGATGATTGGACCAAAGTCAGGGACATAAAAGCCTGGGAGAAAGATACTAGTATAAACAGATGCATAAGCGGAAGGAGAAACTTACCCGAAAAACCTTAGGAAAAGTCGTCTTCCTTTGGTCGACGAGCTCGGCTCCGACATGAACGCTCACAGCATAGACGAAAAAGAGAAAGAAGAATGATAATCCGAAGCCGATGCCACTTATGATTCCCTCCCTAACTCCTTCCTTTAGACGGCCTCGAGATTTTGCCTGGTAAAGTTCTACCATCTTTTCTTCAGCACAGAAGGATGCGACTGTCCTAATGTTCGCGACCACATCGCTAGCAGCTTGACTTGCTTCTCCATACAATTTCTGCAGATATATAGTCGGACCGATTAGACTAGCCACTTACTATGCAAATTGCTATACTAGATGCACATACAATAGTCTGTTCAATGTTCTTCATCTGTTGAATTTTCGCACTTTTTGCTCTATATGTCAGCTTTAAGCTGTACTAGACAAGGTCAGGGACAGACCTCTGCATTTGTGTTGAAGCCTTTCATGGACTGCATTTGAACATATCCACTGACACCAATTAAAGGAAGCAACGCAAGGATCACGAGAGCCAATTCCCAGTTTGTTTCGAAAGCGATGAGCAAGCCAGCAATAGTTGTCGCAGCATTCTGTGCGAGCAAAGCAAGAGTGTCACCAACCAATAAACGCACCAACGTAGCGTCTGTCGAAAGCCTTGTGCCGATTATACCGCTGGAGTGCTCGGTTTCATCGAACCAGCTAATGTCCATGTGCACCACCTTCTCGAAACTCATTGACCCGATTCTTTGGATCAACTTAAATCCGCCACGGCGAAGAAATACATGCTCAATGGTGTTGCCACTAAAGATGCCATGCCCAGGATCAGAAACATCTGTGACCAATATTTTGAATCTTTTCAGAGTCCCTCCGCCGGTTCATAAAAAGTTCTGATCACGCTAGCGAGCATTGAGCCAAAAATTGGAAATATGATGCCATTGCAAGCCGCAGCTATCGCACCTAACAGCAACACCGGAATTTCCAGTCTATTAAGATATGCCAAATGGGTGAGAGATACTTCCGGTGCTGGTGATGATACTTTCGCATTGCTCGTACCGAGGCCTCTTTCAGGTGTTGTGCCAGAGTTTGTAAAACTGAATTCAGGTGACTGATCAGATGAAATCGAAAATAACTGAGGACTCTGGTCTGAATATTTTGCAGGTGTCCTTTCTGGCTCTTTTGCAGCTTCTCGAAGCCAAAACAACTGGCTGCATGCACCATCTGAGTTCTTGAGTAGCTCATCATGTGAACCTGATCATGCAATTGCAATTTGCGACAAAATACGTTACGATCTATTCTGCAAATTCCAGCATTGGAGATATTGAAGAAACAAAAAATAAAGAATATCTACCTTTTTCCTCAATCAATCACACAGACGACATCCGTATTCCTAACTGTACTCAAGCGATGGGCTATGACCACAGTAGTGCGGTTCATCATAACTCTGTCCAACGCCTCTTGCACTATACAATCAGATTCTACATCGAGTGCGCTCGTGGCTTCATCAAGAAGTGAAATTTTCGGATCCTTCATGACTGCTCTAGCAATGGCGATTCTCTGCTTCTGGCCTCCAGAAAGATGTGTTCCATGCTCTCCAACCATGGTGTCTAGTCCCTGCATGCAATCCAATGATGAAAACAAATGTAGCGTCTCATTTACAAACGTTCTCGCTTCCCAGAAGAGGGCTTTGATCAATAGCTTTCGATCTCAAGAAGAGAAACACTAATGAATTTTTCAAGAACGATAATGAAAAAGTTACCTGAGGCAGCATTTTGATGAAGTTAGCAGCATTAGCAACCTTAGCGGCTGCTAGTATTTCGTCATTCATCGCACCATCCTTCCCATATGCAGTGTTATCCCGAATGCTCTCGAAAAATAACACAGGCTCCTGGCTGACAAGACCAATTTTCCCCCTAATCCATCTGAGTTGGAACTCTCTGATGTTGATGCCATCAATGAGAATTTCACCCTCCTGTGGATCATAGAATCTCTCGATCAAACTGACGATGGTCGATTTCCCACTTCCACTATGCCCAACCATAGCTGCAGTGGAACCGCCGGGTATCACCAGGGACAAAGCATTCAACACACGTTCATTTGGTCTCTTTGGATAGCTGAAGGAAACATCTTTTACTTCTATATGTCCAGACATTTCTTCCAACCTTTTTCCTCTCTTGTCAAAAGCATCAATCTCCGGCTTCCTTTTCATCACCTCGAACATCTCAAATGCCGCAGCTTGTCCAGCAGCAAACGCGCTCGAACAAGGAGATGCTTGGCCCAGAGATCTTTCAAGTGCTCCAAATAAAACGTCGAAAATCTTGTTAGCTTGTTTCAAAAGGGCAAAAAGGTCGAATAATAAGTGCAAAAGAGGGGCGTCACAACTTACAAGGATCTGAGCAACACGGCAAAGACTACGTTAATGACACGCCCTCCAGTGTATCCTTTTTCAGCTATCATTTTCCTGCCGAACCATACAGCCAATGAATAACTGCAGAACACGGTAAACATAAGCATGCCGAAGCCCAACCCCATGACCAAGCCCTCCTGTACTCCAGACCAGTACGCCTTGATCAGTGACCTGTTATACTTCTTTATGGCTGGTTTTTCACCTGAAAAAAGATGCAACCTGCAATGATAGGACTAATACATCACACGTAGAAGGGGAAAGAAGTATATCGGTGTCATACTTCATCGATTTTATCATTGCTTACAGTTCTGATTGAGCTGATTGTCTGATCAACAGTTGTCGCTGCAACTGAATAAGCACCTTGTGAATGGTACACTAGTTTGCCTGCGAGCTTCACCATGATGGCGCCACAGAAGACGAGATGGGATGGTGGATAGCATGGTAAGAGTGAATAGCCATCCCTTTGCAAAAGCTAACAAGAAGCCTCCTAGGAATGTTGCTATGAGCTGTATGAAATTTCCTACCTGAACAAAAGACAAATCGCGATGCCAAGCCAATAGAAATCATAAAAAGAATCAACATTATCAATTTTGCATAGCAACGGCAAGTACCTACTCGCCCATGGCATCTTAAATGAGAAAGTTGTTGCTCGAAATTTTCACTATCATCTCTCCAGTGCTGGCTTCCTTGTCAAAGAAGGCGATTCCCTGTCTCAGAACTTTTCTCAGGTATGAATTCCTTATGCACGCGGCCTGTCTCTCTGCTGTGATCATCCAGCAAGCGACCTCAGGCACGTTATCAAATGCACAATTTGTTCCATTTTATTATTCTACACTTGCAGATCCTCTGAAGTTCAAAGGCAATGCAACCCAGTCAATATACAAATTTCTAGCTCCTTACGTAGAAATGATGCGAAGCCAGAACCCAGAGCCAAATAAATGATCTTCAAGCAAAACTGAAGATATATAATAAACCAATGGTTACCCGATTTTGTATATCATGTTGGAGAAAACTAAAGCTCTACATAATTGCCATATAGCAGACTTAAGCCATTAAATCTGATATCAGGAACCTGAATAGAATATCTCCAAACCACTAAAGATATGAGACGATTTCCCTTGGAAAGCGAGTTAGTTGCCTATTCATGAGATTAAGCAATACCTTATTGACTTCGTGTTCGGCGATTGAGATGTTGAAATTTTTCCCGGCAGAATCAATTAGATCTCCAAATAAAATGGTCATAAGTGGCGTGCAAATTCCATTTCCAGTGGCCGCAATTGTGCCGAGAAACTTGAGCAAGTGATCAGAAGAGTTGGCAAAAGAAAACAACTTATGATGTGGTAGCATTTTAGCTCTGTCCATCACTTGCTCTACTTCTGGTAGGTGGTTTTCTTGATGTTGAAGTCTCCCTTGAGCTCATTTCTCTGCTCATATGATCACTTTCTTCCATGAAATTCTTGTCAACGTGATTGGTTCTGTCTGCCTGCAAAACAGATAGTAGAAAAAAACAAAATTCAAAGCGTGGTTTGTTAAATTGAATTAGCGAGATCAAATAAACAACTGTAAACCAAGTATTCAAAACGTGCCTAGATACGATTGAAATACACCTTTCCTTAGGAGCAAAATTCGTGACAAAGGTGATATATTCAAACAGAAACACAGATATACAATACGTTTCTAATCAAACTCGAACAAAAAGATTGAGCAGAAAACTGCACCTTAAATATCTACCTTGTGGTGAGAACCAAATGAACTGGACAATCGATCCATATGCTGTGTTATCTGTCATCAAACTAACCAAGAATTCGACTTTATGTTTATCAGTAAGGGCCGAGCTAAGATATCAGCAAACAAGAACAAAGATTACTTACAAAACAAACCTCCAAGTCATACTCAAGCCAAAGCTGTAAATTATGGAACATGACAAAGACAAAATGTGGACAAACGACTGCATGAATAAGAAAGGAATCAATGCAGATAATGAAGCTGTCAAGTGCTAAGGTACTTGGCACAAATAGACACCCTCGAGCTGATTCAAAACAATGATGCCGATGAAGATGTGATCTATAAGATTGATTGATCGATACTATGCAAGTCCATTACAAGAAACACCTCCTCATGCGAGACAAGATCTAAAGCATTGGAGAGGGACGAACCATCATACCCCTGTCGCCATGTTTAAAAAGCATCACCAGATTGCGTGACTGAAAGGTAGAAAACAAAGAAATGCTTTCACCATCCAAAAATATAGGCTTCCCACATTTTTTTACATGGAATGAGCTAAGAAGTATGGTGTACGTACGTATTTGGCTCTATAACAAACCAACGATGCATCCAATGTCAACCTTCCTGGGACTCGGATCTTATTGTGAGACTCATATTGATTCCCCAGGCTACGTGAGCCGCCTAAGCTGATTTTTTTTTGTTTTTTGCCCTTTGAACTTTACTAAAAGTCTATTGAAAAAAAAAAGAGAGAGACAAAAGTGGCTTATATTAATTTAAACATGGTAAATAGCTTGTCTCCTGTGGTGCTCTAAACATTAATTTCATGGAGAAATTTTAATTGTCTATTTGAAGAAGTTATGTAAAAGTTAAAAAAATATATATCAATAACTGTTTTTACTTTATAAAGTTAAGAATGCGGTAATAAAGCTTATTACATGGTATATAATGTACAAAGTATGATTGCAGATGAGTGATGGAGTGACAAAAAGCCTTCATTTTATGGTAAATTTGTACCATACAAGGTGAAAATGCATGTGTTGTAAAATGCTATATCTACGATAAAACGTCTCATTTTGTGTGAATTTGTAGAAGTTCTCTATATTCTTTCATGTGAAAAAAGACTCATTTTCTGGTAAATATGTCTAAAAAATGACGATTTTCATATCGGGTAAACATCTCTTAAGTGCAACAACCAGTTTTCAATTGCGCAAAATTACCTTATCTCACTCATGGTATTTATGTGAATTTTGGTAAAAAATGAACTTCATTCTTGTAGATGATTCACTAATTTATATGTGACAAAAAATATATTTTTTGCAACCAATTTAGTGTTGATATTGGTAAAAATATTCACTCCGGGGTAAATGTGTTTTAAAAAGGGGTCAAAATTGCATTTACGAGGTAAAAATTCACTTCTTAATCTTTAAGCTGCTCTTTTAAACTAAGTGGATTTGTTTATTCATTTTGATAAGTTAATGCATTAAATGTTTTAATTATTTTATATTTGAAATTACCAATTACTCTTTATTTATACCATATATCTTCATTTTGTCTTGTACGAACCATATGTGATTGTGTCAGAATTACATTTTTCTCCCCCAACAAAAAGGATTACTCAAGGTATTCATGTGACGCGGTAAGAAGTTCATTTCTTGAAGATATTCAGTACTCTAAATGTGGTAAAAAGATATATTTTACGGTAAATTCAGGGCTGATATTGGTAAAGACGTTCCAATCGTGGTAAATGCATTTTGAAAAAGTGATCTGAATTGCATATATGCGGTAAAGGTTCACTTATTAATCTTTATATATTATTTTACACTAAGCTCATCTGTCTATTTCAATAAACTAACCCACGAAATGTTCAAAAATAATTTATGTTTGAAATTATTAATTTTTTTTTACACAATATATCTTTTTATTAAACAAAAACAGCTAACTTGTATATTTCCCTTTAACAGGATATAAAAACACATGAATATCATAATTTTCATATGGTGCTTACTTAAGAGACATATTAATGTAAACTCATTCACTTGAATGCTCATTTTAACGATGTGGTTTCTTAAATGAACATTTAATTCCGACATGGAAGGTATTCAGTGCCTCTTTTGTCATGGTATCTCTCGTTGATTCTATCACCAAGAAGAAGATGAGAAGGAGTAATTCTCAATGTGCTCTTAATCATCGATGCCTCATTGCCTTTTAGACTATTAGGGTGTGTTTGTTTTGCAGAAAATGATATATTTGGAAAACATTTTTTAAAATACAATCATTTATATCACTTAAAAAAATGATTAACATAAAAATAGATTTACCATTCACGAAAATATTTAAACATAAATTATTATCAATAAGGAGACATTTTTATTAACTAATTATTTTAAATATATAAGCAATCATTTTTAGAATTTTTTTAAAATTATTTATTTTTCACAAAATAAATAGAGAAATAGTAACATTCAAAATTGATAATAAATGAGGAAAAAGGTCGAGAGTAATTAAATATGAAATTACGCATTCATTTAATAGTTTCAACTTTTAGAATAGTTAACAATAGTCATACAAAATCTCACGTGATATAAAAGTAAGAGATTCTAAGTTCAAATCTTTTCAAACTCCTATTTGTCTCCCCAATTATATATTTTAGGCCAAATTCCGACCTACGTATGAAGGGAGAGTGTTAAAGTAATTAAATATAAGCGATAAATGCATTGGAAATCCTAAAACTTGTTAATAAAATGCAAGTTAGTCTTAAGATTTTAAAAAAATGCGATTAAATTTTAAAAATTATTATGAAAGTGTAATCAGTCTTAAAACTTATCAAATTAATCAAATCAAATATTTCCATTGATAATAATCATTGAAAAATTTTAAAACTCGATTGCACTTTCATGACAAGTTTTAAAATTTGATTATACTTTTTTAAAATTTTAGAACTCCATTATACTTTCTTGACAAGTTTTAAGGCTTATGATTCAATTGCACTGCAGTAGTCCCAAATATTAAATTTTATATTTATCTAACAACTTAAACTTTTAGAACGACCGACAATAATTAGTCAAAGTCTCACACATTATGAGTTTGAAAAACTCAAGTTTTCTATTTTTCCACACATAATAGAGGAGATAAAAGATGCCCATATTTAATAACAACGTCTACGCGCACGCACAGTAGTTGCAAGACTAGGTGAGGTAGTGGAGGTGGCGGCGGCTCTTCTTGTGAGTGGAATCAATCACAATCTTTGATGAAGTTACTACCGGCTAGTCGATTCATCGACCTCACCAGCTCATGCGACCTGGCTGGTCGGTTCATCGACATCGCCACCCACACACCCACTCCATGACTTGAATTCAAAGATTGAAAACAAGAGCCGCTCAGACTTGAATATGGACTTCAATGACCTCAACTCCACTTCTTCTTAGGCTCTAGCTTACTTTCGTATGGCCATCACGAGCAGTTTTACATAGTAAATTCGATCAATTAGGGTTAGGGTTTGCTTCTTGGCTTTAATTTAGCCTCAATTTGTGAACGTAGAGGCAAGAACAAGGGTCAACGATGTTTTTTTTTTTAATGGATTTTGCTTATTGGATTTCTTTAACCGGCCATGTCACTCAATTTAAGAATATCGCTAATGACATTCAAATAAATGATTTTTATCTAATGTGACATTCAAGCGAGAGTCTAACAAAAGTCATATTACCTGTGGTGTACTTTTTCCGATATTTAACTCTCAATCATTTGATTTGTTTAGGTAATATGTCAAAATAAATAGCCTCGTCAATGTGCCAAAGATAAGAAATCTAAATTAAATCACAAGCTTATCTAGAGTGCTATTCTATGACAAACTTTATTAAAAAGTGTTCCTAAGGCACTCGACAAAAAGTATTGAGCACCCGTTGAAATTTGTGTTTTTATTCATGTCGTCACGTTAAAAATGAGAGCAAATTTTGAACTTTTTATATATAAACATACATCGAACATTTTCTTATTTTAATATTCAGATGATTATCCAGATTCTTCTGTGATGTCGGGTTTGAGTTGAAAGTGAGCTGGGGGAGGTAAAGATCTCAACTTTTTCATGACGTTCGTGGGTGAAATGTACAAGAACTGAACAAGAGGACTACCCAGAAACGAAGATACTCCCATATTCTCCGCCAATCCCTTTCCACAACCCGAAATCCGCATGCCCATAAATCCAAAGCTTAGATAATTATCGGATTCTCAAGCTTCCGCACGCACGCACGCACGCACTACTTTGTTGGTCGTACTCTTCTTGCTTCTCCTGCTTTTTCTCCTGCTTTTCGCCACGACCCATCTTCAAGAAAATGCAAGCCACGCCACTGTCGCCGTGCCCGTCGGAGCTCTCGGTCGGGTTCTCTCTGAGGCGAGAGAACCCGGCCTCGATGTCTGCTGCTCCCGCTTCTCGCTTCTTCAAGAACCGTGGCGTCCTCGCGTCGAAACCCAGCTTCGCTCGGGGCGGCAGCGGCGTGAACCTGCTCAGGTGTTGGTGCAGCGGGAGCGTGAGTGAGAAGCCCGCCGGCGGGGGTGGCGGTGGCGGTGGGGAAGTGTTCTACGCGACGTCGGCGAGCAAGTGCGACGTGGATTACCTCGGGGAGAGCACTAAGGGCGATTTGAACGTGAAAATGGAGCACCTTGAGGCTTTTGGTGGGTTTTTCTGGTTGGCTCTGCTGTTTGCTTGGGGACGATAATGAAACTGACGGTCGTGTGGGGGTGTTTTGTGGGTTGGAATTCTGGGTTCTTGCTTCTGCTTCTTTTTTCATGGTTCTTGCTTTTGTGTTTCGTCTTGGGGTTCTTGCCTAGTGATGATGCTTTAGAAGGTGGATGTTGGTTGGGAATCATGTGATTTCCGTTGGGTTTTGTGTGCAGGAATTGATGGCCAGGTAACATTAGAAGGCCCAATTGAGGAAGTGGCCAAAATGGAAGCTGATGAAGCTGAGGATCTTTTAAGAAAATTGGGCATTCCTGTTAGTTGAGCTCTCTCTCTCCCTCTCAAGTTCTTCTTCTTTATCAAGTATCGATTTCACTTATTTATCTACTTGAAGTTAATGCTGGAACATGTGACACGACCCATTTGGACCATATGCTTGTGTCTCTCTCATTGTCTCGTGGTCTCAGATTTTATGTTTGACAGGAGTCCACTTCCTATGTTTTTAGCATCGTATAAGTTCCTGCATAGGTGATGCAGGAGTGTTAAAAAGAAAAAATGGAGAGTGGTTTCAAATTCTAAGAGCAAGCAGTCATCTAACACAGAAGCATATTAATGTAAATGATTGACATTCAGCCCCTCATGCAAAATCCAAATATGAAAGTCGTTACACCTTTTACACCATGCTGTTTTAGCTTTAACATGTCCAGTGAATATTTCATTTTGGTATTTGAATGTCCGACATATGACACTGAGTAAATGTGCTATATTCGTGACAAATGTACAGAGTTTGTATATCTTGACACTTTATGCTCATGACATGGAAACAAATTGCCAACCCTGGCTAAAGTGGATTTCCTCATTAAAATCATGACATCTGAGATGTTGTTTTCCTGCCACTTATTGCAATTGTGTTCTAATTTAATTTGTGGCTTTCTTTCTATATCAAACAATGTGTTGTCAATTGTGATCTGCCTCACATAGATCTGTTTCTGTGGGCTTAATTTATTAAAAAGGATGTTCCATAGGCCTGTGGGATAGTTATTGCTAAGGCTTAAGCTACAAATTCTTGTAATTTGCAGAGTCCTTTTGCATGTAGATGTTCTCCTCGTGGAATATTCTGTAGCCGTACATTGAATCTTCGATCTATAAGTGCCATTGGCTACGACATGGACTACACTTTGATGCACTACAACGTGATGGTAATTTCTATTCCCCTATACAAATCGAAAGTGACTGGGAGAGATTGTTAAAATCTGTAGTCTATGTGATTTAACAGAAGCATGTCCTGAAAGTAGTTTCATCTAATGATGTTACTAGTCATAGAGATCTTTAAGCCAACTTATAATAGAGAAAGTACTAATTACTTAATTTGACTTTTGTAATTTTAGTTTGTCTGCCATGAAATTTTTTGCAAATGTTGAATCCTTATGCATAATTTATTATTTAATTTCTCAAGTTTTACCTGTTGGATAGTTTCTTATTACATCATATTCTGACAGGCATGGGAAGGGCGTGCTTACGATTACTGCATGGAGAATTTGAAGAACATGGGTTTTCCTGTCGATGGACTTTCATTTGACCCAGACTTGGTGAGGATCTTCCTTGGTGATGTTAGCTCTTCAGTTTACAGGGTCCATCTGCTCGAACTAAGTTTTTCCGATGAACTTCTGTCATCAGGTAATCAGAGGTCTGGTCATAGACAAAGAACGTGGTAATTTGGTTAAGGCTGATCGGTTTGGTTACGTGAAGAGGGCCATGCATGGTACACAGATGTTATCCACTCGAGCTGTGAGGTAGGATTCACACTATGAAGTCCATTGACAAATTTAAAATCAGCAAAATGATTGCCTTTCATTTTTAAGTGACAACTTATGTTGGAGAATATGAGTCAAATGATTATATCTGCCATATGAGCAAATTCAATGAGCTATTATGTCTCCAAATTCTATTGAGACACTGTAGGGAACTAAAGAAACCAAGCATGCCTATTTCAATCAGATAATCTAGATTTGGCTATAGTTGTGCCTTATGATTATGTCATAAATATCAATCCTCCTAACTTAGATTTTAAGTTGGCTCCATAAGTTTTGAATCTCTCTGCTGCTGTAATATGATTAGTATTTCTGACATCTATTCGCTTTGACTCATTGGAGTGAGATTTACGGGAGGGAACTAGTGGATTTGCGGAAAGAAAGTCGATGGGAGTTCCTCAATACACTTTTCTCCGTCTCAGAGGCTGTGGCTTATATGCAAGTAATGTCTGCAATAATCATCTTACTGTCTAATCTTGTGTTTGAATCTTATAAAAAAGCCATCTATCTTCAGCCAGAAAATTTCTTCAGTGCAGTGATTGTCCATTTCCTTTGTTTTTGTCCTTTCTTTGGGTAGAATATGTGTTGTTGGCTGAACTGCATTTTCCCTTCTTCTCTTTTTCCCTGGTCGGAGCATTTTCCCATTGAACTCACTGTTTCTGCTTCTCTCATTATGTTGAACTGTTGATAGCTTGTCCATTTTCAATACTTCGCTTCTCGCCCCACTCCCCCACCTTTGCAGTTTTATAGTATTGAATAACTCTTCATTCCTTGTCTAATTTAAGAGGCAGACTTTTTTCCTATTGCGAAACACTTGTTAACATATCATTGGGTGCTACCAGATGGTTGACAGATTGGATGATGGATCTGTAGCAGCAGAAGTTGGTCCGGTTGACTATAAAGGGCTTTTCAAGGCAATGTCCCTCTGTTTAGTTCTTGACAGTGGTGAACTTTCATTACATCTCTTATTAACTCATGAAATTGTCCTCAGGCCGTTGGAAAGGCTCTCTTCAGGGCTCATGTGGAAGGTCAGCTGAAGGTAATGACTATACGCGTGTGTGCATGGGCATGTGTCTGTGTGAACATATACACACAAAGCTATCTTATGGTGTTGGAGAAACTGACTGTTACTAGCATTTATGCAGAGTGAGATAATGTCTAAGCCTGAAATGTTTGTGGAGCCTGATCCAGAGCTACCTCTAGCCCTGTTGGATCAAAAGGAGGTATGGCTTGTTACTGGCCCCCAGTGCAGATATCATACTCTCATTTTACTGTTATCTTTCTTGCATCAGGCGGGTAAAAAACTTCTGCTTATCACCAACTCAGATTATCATTACACAGACAAAATGATGAAGCATTCCTTTAACAGATTTCTCCCAAATGATATGGACTGGCGTGATCTATTTGACATTGTAAGTGGATCCATTTCTGCTTATTTACTATTTGCTCTGGCTGCATGACATTATTAAGGCTCTCGAGAGATAAGCTCTGGTCAAGAGTTTATTTTAAATGCACATAATGGAAAGGAGCTCTTCTCATTCTTGGATATGGTTCCCCTCTTGCTATAAAACGAAATATGCTGACTTTTCACAGAACCACCAGACAATCAAGTGTACACTATGCATATACACATCATTTTCTTGTATTGCAGGTTATTGTATCAGCAAGGAAGCCTGAGTTTTTCCAGATGTCACATCCAATGTACGAAGTGGTCACTGGTGAGGGTCTGATGCGTCCTTGTTTCAAGGCTTGTACAGGTGATCTATCTCCATCCTTTTCAACCCATGCCATGTGTTGTCAATGAGATGTCCATGTTCGGCAGTGCAGTTTTATTGTTTGAAAGGCATCTTTCAATACTACCCTTGTTGTCATCAGTTACAACAGAAAGTGCTTGTATATGCTAGAAAAAAAGAAATCTACAAAGGTTTGGGGACAGAAGGAAGTTGAAATAAATGAGGTCATTTCATGCTGTTGCTTATAAGATGTCCAGCATCTGCCATCGGTTGCCGGAATTGAGATGGCAAAGTTTTCCTAGCATTGAGGTCATTGTTAACAGATTGTATTTTTAAGAGGGTGAAGTTTCTTTTCCTAGTAGCAGACAATAGTTAGGATACCTTGATCATCATCAACAAGTCAGGGAAAGTTACTGCATTGCTAGTTAATTTTGAAGTTTATCCCATCAGATGCAGTTACAAAGGTAAAATTTCACCTGGATGACTGTTTCTTCAGTTGGGTCTTTTTTTTTCTTTTTTTTTAAATTACGTGCTTCAAGTGTAAGAATGCTTTTTGTAAAGAGTGCTAATTTGTCAGAAGTGAGCCAGAGAAAGCTATTTTGACCTCTTATCTGAGGATGGTTTAGTTATCTGTTTGACATGTGAGAGCTTGAGTTCTCTCCACTTATATGTTCCACTGATGCAGGGGGCTTGTATTCCGGGGGAAGTGCTCAAATGGTAGAGAATTCTCTCGATATACATGGCGATGAAATATTATACGTGGGTGACCATATATACACAGATGTCAGTCAGTCCAAAGTTCATTTACGATGGAGAACAGCATTAATCTGTCGAGAATTGGAGGAGGAGGTTAGTAACTGTCTACTTTATTTTACAGGATATGCATAACATAAATATTTGTAGAAATTCATGATTTCTTCTTGTTGGACGTTCCTTTGCAGTCAGAGGCATAGAAATGCAGCAACATTCTTTGGGCTAAAATAAAGTTTCAGCTAATGGGGACTTTTATAGTCTCATATGGTAGTCATAAATCGTAATGTTTGGAAATGTTTTTTGGTCTTGTATAGGAGTTTTCCGTGGCTATGATGCAATGCTTGCGTATTCTGCGCTTTCATATTCTCTAACAAAGCTTTTGACACTACAGTATAGTGCTTTAATTCGAAGCCAAGATCACAGAGACACATTGATAGATCTCATGAACCAAAAGGAGGTTGTTGGGGATCTCTTTAACCAGCTTCGGCTTGCTTCGCAGAGGCGAAATAAGGGGCGTCCAGCGCAGGTAAGTAAGGCTATTTAGCCTCTTTTTTTTTTTTGGCTAAGCAAGTATTGAGCCCTTAAATGCTGTTTTCTTGTAACCTCTATAATAGTTCCATTCAACATCACTATCTTCTTGTTTTTGGCCTAGTGTCTGGAAGTTGTTAGCTATTTGGGTGATATCTTGCAATGTTGCACATCCTTGATCCGCTTTTCTTTGAATATCCAGACACTAGCTGCAACAAGCATGGATGATCAGGATCTCACTGAAAGCATGCAGAAGTTACTGATTGTCATGCAAAGACTAGATGAGAAAATAGCACCGTTGTTAGAAACAGATGGCGAGCTTTTCAATAGAAGGTGTGACGCTCAATTGGCTTAAGTTGCAGAAATTCCGATTTAATCACAGTTGCGACGTTACAGAAGTAATTTTCCTCGTTCTTGACTTGTCATTAGGTGGGGCTTTCTGTCGCGAGCAGGTCTATGGGATAAAAGCCACTTGATGAGACAAATTGAGAAGTACTTTCTTTTTTCCCTTTTGAAATGCATTTCGATCCACAATCATAAATAGGAGCAATCAAAGATTCTCATGAATGTTCGTTTGGCTCAACATTAACAAATGCAGGTATGCTGATATATACACTTCGAGAGTTTCGAATTTTCTACACTACACGCCCTTCATGTACTTTCGCTCGCAGGAACAGGTACCATCATTGCCTCGGCTCTCTCATTTCTCTTTTTCTGCTTGGACTTGTGCTGACACAGTTCACTCTCGCATTCTTTTGATGCAGTCGCTCGCGCACGACTCTTATTCTCAAAAACATTGGCCAATCAATGGGCTCTCGGTCGATAACTAAGATCGAACGTGTCAACGTAGCATAATGATGAAGTCGGATTTGTGAACTTCATCGTCAGCAGCCGAAGTATCCTCTTAAAGGCGGGGGGGACTCGGAGTGTGGCACAGAGGAGTGTGTATGTGCTTAAGCATAATAGTAATTGGTGTGAGTAGTGTACCTTGTACAATACAACCAATGGGTGAAAATTGCCTCCTAGTGTGCAACTTTGACCGTTTCAATTTTGGGAAAAAGAAACCATTGGAAATTTACCTTAGTAGCCACTCTTTTTACATGAGAAGGGGGAGGTGGAGAGTTACTTCCTCATCTCTTCAAGGGGTGGACTAGGAGTAGGAATGTTTAGTTTCAAATATAGGGTTTAATTTCCATCCTATAAAGGAGTGAGGTAAAAATTGGAGAGTGAATTGATCGTTAGAGTCGGATATATAAAAAAAGGAAAAAGAAAGTAACAACTATAAAAAGGAACAGATGCTTGAATCTAGTTTCAAGTTTTATTTGATCAATTATAACACATTACTTGACTTTTTATTCAAATCATATGGCAATCTTGTTTTTCTTCCTTTTATGTTTTGGTATTTCGTTTTCTTCTGAAGAATAGAAATGTTAATAACTTCTCCCCATCATCTTGTGATAATTTTCAAATTGATGGAACTCTTTCATTTTTTTATTATTCTGTGAAAACAAAAAGTGTATGTCACCCTGTTGTGACTCTGGCTTTAGGAAAATGGGCTTTAAAGTAATATTGAGTTGGGAATCAATTGTCTCCAATCAATTCAAGTTTTTCCAACCATTTACCTAATCCATGTTCAAGGATTCATTTTAATTCGATTGATCCCAAGAGAATTCTATTACAAGAAGAGTCGTTACTAGTTTATTGGAGCAATTTAGGATTGGTGACTTGACTACAATAATTGTCTAGATAATGCTAGTTTGGTACTTAAATGTGATTAATTTGTCAACTAATTGGTACACTTAGTCCTTATCCATTTTATGACCTATGCCACTAAACGATATTCATGCATCAGTGTGCAATTAAAGAAAAATAGACAACCACAGCCGGGGTGATAAAAATAAAGCATATGAAAGTAAATTAAATGAAGTGTTTATACACGACTTTATTATTAAGTCACGTGATGGGATCATCGTTAATTATATTCAAATTGAGTTCAATTTCTTGTCCAAAACTTTGACCTACCAAAAACTAAATTATATCAAAGGCATTTGCTAAAATGTCTAAACTAGATACTATCTGAAATGAAACTAAACTAAATCTAGTGCTAAAATTTAATAACCTAATCAATGCCTGCTTCTAAGCTGTATTATTTTAAAAAAAAAAAAACTTGAAATTTTGGTAAACGGGGGCTTGGGCCAGGCCCTTGGGCAAAGTCTAAATATGGGTTGTTGTGGGCTCTCGGGTTTGGGCTATGAACACAATTTGGGCATTGTCCTTTAGCCATCTTTTCTATTTTCTTATTATCGCATCAGTATTTATTTATTTTTATTTTGCTTCCGTAGTCTTCTTCACTGGGCTGAAAATTCTCAACTAAAAGTTAAAATCAGTAAAAGTTTAACATTTAAATATTTTATTACTTTCCCTAACGCTTAATCTGATATTTTTTTAACCTAGCAAGGATGGATATATCTAATTGGGGAGGCAGATAGGAGTCCAGAAAGAACTCTGATATCATGTGAGATTTTAGTAAGACTACTAAAACCGTAAACTTTTATAAAAATGCATGATTCGATATTTAGATATTTTATCAACCGAAAAATCTGACTTAGCTGGTTCCCCGCCAAATCAACATCTCCAACCGAGTTATCCCATCATAAACTTGAAGAAACTCATGGCATTCGGATAAGCAAGATGCGACCAAGGGAATCATCGTTAAAAGGTCAACAAATATCTCTCTTTTGAGCAGGAGCTCAAAGAGGCCTTTTTAAAGACTAAGATAATACCTGAATTTCATCGACGAACCCCACAATAGAATGAAATGTATTTACCTGGGGTCTCGAAGTATTTGAAATATTTTCGATTACTTTCCTCCCCCTCTCTTGGACTTTTATTCTTTCTCTCTTTTTTTTTCTCTTTTTTTTTCAGAATTTTATTATTATTTTGGAATATTTGATATTTTTATTATTTTTAATTTTTTAACATAAAAAAAAAAATGCTCCACATTACGAAAGCTCACTATTCACTAAGTCGAAATGCTAAGATTGAAAAAGCTCACCGTTCCAGGAAAATTCCAGGGTTGCATTTGCAAACCTGAAGAAAGGAGGTCATTATGGGCTACAAGAGTTCACCAGGTCAAGATGTAACAGGCTACATAAGCTCACTGTGTGAAGAGAGTACTCTGATGCTTCAAGTTACGATCACTTGCATAGGGTGAGACTCTGAGATTACAACATGCAATCACTTGTGGCGACTATGATATAAACTCACCATTTTACAAGAGGTTTCGAGGTTGCATTCTCAAAACTAATAGAAATGGGTCACTCAAGCAACCTTAAGATGATATAAGACAATCTTGCCCCCACTTCCTGAAGCAGTAACTTTCGATGCGAAACCCACATGTTAGCTCAGGCAATCTCAATTCTAAGAGACTTGATTAACGGATGTAATGTTGGTTTGGTGTTTGGGTCAAGAAATGAAAGGCTTATTAGGCTAACAAATATTATAGGGGTTTTGGATTTGGCGAGGGTCTGAGCATTGCTTCCAACTTTTTTCCAAGATTCTTCAGTTCTTTGGCATTGGTCTCAGAGTCCATCTTGACGTGGCTCTATTTAACCATTACATTGATTTGAGCGCACGAAAACTCTGCTCTTTATTAAACATCGGAAAAGAATGCACTCGGAATAATTTTCTTTTATGAAAATGACACAAACAATCCATAACTTTAGTTCAATGTGCAATTGAGTCTTTAAACTTTTTAATTTATTCAATGTGGTCCATTAGCCCACTATATAATATGGTTTTTGAATTTTTTATTTGATCAATATAGTTCTCGAACTTTTAGTACATATTTAATACGGTCCTAAACTAAATAAAAATGAAAATTTTTAATGTAGTCCCTAATCTTAAATTAATGGAAGGACAACATATTGAACATTTTCATATAATTCATGGACTTATTGAACATGTATCAAAACTTTAAGGACTATATTGTATAAATTAAAAGTTCGGGATCACATTGCATATTAGTTAAAGTTCAGAGATCACATTAAATAAATTAAAATTCAAAGGACTCAATTATATATAGGACCAGAATTCATGAATTATTTGTGTTGTTTCTCCTTTCTTTTTCTTTCTCAACACAATAATGAATTGCTGGTTATATGAGGGTGTTTTGTGCATTGGAATTCTCAGTTCTTACTTCTTCTTTTTCCCCAATTCTTGCTTTTGTGTTTCGTCTTGGGGCTGTTGTCTAGTGAGGGTGCTTCAGAAGGTGGGTATTGATTGGGAATCATGTGATTCGGTCGGCTTTGCGTGCAGGAATTGATGGTCAAGTCATATTAGAAGGTCCAATTGGGGAAGTGGCCAAAATGGAAGCTGATGAAGCTGAGGATCTTTAAATAAAAATTGAGAATTCCTGTTAAGTTGAGCTCTCTCTCTCCCTCCCTCTCAAGTTCTTTTCTTTATCAAGTATCAATTTCACTTCTTTATCTAGTTAAAGTTAATGCCGGAAGATGTGACACAACCCATATAGACCATATGCACTTAACTCTGCTTATGTGTCTCTCATTGTCTTGTGGTCTCAAATTTTATGTTTCACATGAGTCCACTTCCCATGTTTTAAGCCTGACATAACGTCATGCTTAAGTGCTACAGGAGTGGTAAGAAAATGGAGAGTTTCTTCAAATTCTAGGAAAGAGCAGTCATCAAGCACAGAAGAATATTAATGCAAATGCTTCACATTCAGCCCCTCATGCAAAATCCAACTATGAAAGGTGTCACACCTATTGCACCGTGCCATTTAAGTTATTAACATGCCCACTTAATATTTGATATTGGTGTTTGAATTTTCAACGTTTGACATTGATTAATTGTGCTATTATGTGACAAATGTACAGATTTTGTATAACTTGACATGGAAATAGATCACCAATCCTTGCTAAAGTGACTTCCTTATCATTAATCAAAACATCTAGATCCCAAACAGGAAACCCATTCATATTAGGAAAATAATTCTAATTACAAAGACTAAATTAGAAAATTTTCCCTTTCAGGATCAAAATCCATACATACTCTCAACAAGATTAAGGGGAGATGTACTACTATAATTATAAGAGTACCTGTATATAAATATAACATCTCGTTCCTCTCATTCGTATCATTTCACAAGTAATAGAAATCCAAAATTATCTCTAGATTTCTCGAGAGTGTGGTGAGAAACTGACTTGGGAAGAAATTCCTAAGGCTGCACGGGTGAGGGAATACTAGATTAATTGGCCCTTGACATAAAAGTGCAAGTAAGATGCCTGCCAAGGGTGGTGGTGGTGCGGAAGTGTTCTACTCGACAATGGTGAGCAAGGCTTTTGGTATGTTTTTTATTGGCTTCTTGGGGACGACAATGAACTGACGGTTGTGGGGGTGCTCTGTGGATTGGAATTCTGAACTCTTGCCTCTCCTTTATTCCCCGATTCTTGCTTTTGTATTTCATCTTGGGATTGTTGCCTAGTGATGGTGCTTCAGAAGGTTAGATGTTGATTGGGAATCATGTGATTTCAGTTGGGTTTTGCGTGCAGGAATTGATGGTCAGGTCACATTAGAAAACCCAATCGAGGAAGTGGCCAAAATGGGTGCTGTTGAAGCTAAGGATCTTTTGAGAAAATTGAGTATTCCTGTTAGTTGAGCTCTCTCTCGAGGAAGTGGCCAAAATGGGTGCTGTTGAGGCTGAGGATCTTTTGAGAAAATTGAGTATTCCTGTTAGTTGAGCTAGCGCGCTCTCTCTCCTTCCTTATCAAGTTCTTCTGTTTTATCAGGTATCAATATCACTTCTTTATCTACTTGAAGTTAATGCTGGAATATGTGACACGACCTATTTGGACCATATGCTCACGTTTCTCTCTTTGGCTCGTGGTCTCAGATTTTAGGAAAAATTACCAAAACAGTCTTAAACTATTACAATTTTTCCAATTCAATCCTAGACTCTTTTTTTTTTGTCAATTCAATTTTAAATCTTTTACAATTGTATTAGTTCAGTCCATCCGATCAAATTTAGCCAGCCAGTGCTGACTGGACGTTAGCCAACGTCAACCGTCTAGCCAATGTTGACATGACGATTATTTTAATAATAAATTATTTTTTTGAATTTTTTATTAATTTTTTCTTTCTTTTCTTTTTTTTTTTTTTTCTTCTCTCTCTTATTTTTTTTTCTCCTTCCTCCTTCCTCTGGCCACTAGTGACCAGCCAAAGGCAAGGCTAGCAAGGGACCTCGTCAGCCTAGCCGTGGCTACGCGACCTCGCCCAAGCCGCCCACTAGGATGGGTGAGGCTCGCCCTCATCGGATCTAGCGAAGGTCGAGCACCTCATTGATCAAGGGCGACTCAAGCAAGTCTCCTTCTGCATATCTTGCTCTTCTTCATACCCAAAGGCAAGTCTGATGAGGGGTGAGCAATGCCTTTGCCTAGGTCACCCATGGCCAACAAGGCTCAACCCTTGTTAGATCCGATGAGGGTGAGCCTCGCCCAGCCGCTGGCAACCCTTGCCAAAGGCCACGTGAGGTCGTGGCCTTTGACCTCGTGGCCTCTAGCGAGGTCAGGCCTCACACTCATGGCCGATGAGGCTTGACCCTCGGCAGATCCAGCAAGGGCGAGGTTCACCCAGCCTAGCAAGCGGCCTAGACAAGGCCGCCCAGCCGTGGCTAGGCTTCCTTGAGGCCGGTAAGGGTTGGTCGACGGTGGCCAGAGGAAGAGAGAGAGAGAGGGGGAAGGAAAAAAAGAAAAATTAATAAAAAATTTGAAAAAATATATTATTAAAATAATTGTCATGTCAGTGTTGACCAAATGGCCAACACCGGCTGGCATCCACGTTAGCGCCAGCCGGCCAAAATTGGTCAAATGGACTGAACTGACACAATTGCAAAAGGTTTAGGATTGCATTGGCCCAAAAAAATATATGTTTAGGAATGAATTAGAAAAATTGCTATAGGTTTAGAACTTTTTTGGTAATTTTCTCCGGATTTTATGTTTGATATGAGTCCACTTCCTATGTTTTTAGCATGATATAAGGTCCTGCATAAGTGATACGATAGTCTTAAAATACGATGAAGAGTGGTTTCAAATTCTAAAAGGAAGCGTAGTCATCCAAAACATAAGCATATTAAATTAAAAGATTCAGATTCAATCCTTCATGCAAAATCCAAATATGCAAGGTGTTACACCTGTTGCACGTTGATGTGGTTTTAACATGTTCAGTGAATATTTCATTTTGGTGTTTGAATTTCCAACGTTTGAAATGTGCTATATTCGTGACAAATGTACAGAGTTTGTATAACTTGACATGTTATGCATGTCACATGGAAATAGATTGCCAACACTGGCTAAAGTGGATTTCCTCATTATAAATCAAGACATCTGAGATGTTGTCTTCCTCCCACTCATTGCAATTGTGTTCTAATTTAATTTCTTGCTTTCTATCTATATCGAACTGTGTGTTGCGAATTGTGATCTGCCTCACATGGATCTGTTTCTGTGGGCTTGACTTATTGCAGAGGATTTATTGCTAATTGCTTATGCTACAAATTCTTCTACTGTGCAGAGTCCTTTTGCATCTAGATATTCTCCTCGTGGAATATTCTGTGGCCGAACATTGAATCTTCAATCTATAAGTGCCATTGGCTACGACATGGACTATACTTTGGTGCACTACAACGTGATGGTAATTTCTAATTTTTATTCCCCTATACATATCGAAAGTGACTGGGAGAGATTGATAAAATCTGTAGCCTATGTGATTTAACGGAAGCATGTCCTGAAAGTCGTCTCGTGTAATGATGTTCCAGTCGTAGAGATCTTCAAGCCAACTGATAATATAGAATGTACTAATTACTTAATTTGACTAATGTAATTTTAGTTGTCTGCCATGAAAGTTTTTGCAACTGTTGAATCCTTATGGATAGTATTTTATTCTATTTCTCAACCTTCTACTCGTTGGATAGTTTCTTGTTACATCGGATTCTGACAGGCATGGGAAGGGCGTGCTTACGATTACTGCATGGAGAATTTGAAGGACATGGGTTTTCCTGTTGATGGATTATCATTTGACCCGGACTTGGTAAGGATCTTCCTAGGTGATGATAGCACTTCAGTTTACAGGGTCCATCTGCTGGAACCAAGTTTTTCTGATGAACTTCTGTCATCAGGTAATCAGAGGTCTGATCATAGACAAAGAACGCAGCAATTTGGTTAAGGCTGATCCGTTTGGTTACGTGAAGAGGGCCATGCATGGCACAAAAATGTTGTCTACCCAAGCTGTAAGGTAGGGTTTATACTATGGAGTCCATTGACAAGTTCAAGATCAGCAGGATGGCTGCCTTTGTCAAGTGACAACTTATAATGGAGAATACGAGTCAAACAATTGTATCTGCCATATGAGCAAATTCAATGAGCTGTTATGTCTCCAAAATCTATTGACACACTGCAGCGAACTAAAGAAATTTATATGGCTTTTCAAGCATGCTGTCTGGACTCACCTATAGGCGTGCCTTATGATTATGTCACAAATACCAATCCTCCTAACTTGGATTTTAAGTTGGCTCCGTAAGTTTTGTATCTCTCTTCTGCTGTAACTTGATTAGTATTTCTGACATCTATTTGCTTTGACTCATTGAAGTGAGATTTACGGGAGGGAACCAGTGGATTTGCGGAAAGAAAGTCGATGGGAGTTCCTCAATACGCTTTTCTCCATCTCAGAGGCTGTGGCTTATATGCAAGTAATGTCTGCAATAATCATCACACTGTCTGATCTTGTGTTTGACTCTTATGAAAAAGCCATCTGTCTTCGGCCAGAAATATTATTGTCACTCTTTTTCAGCACGCAGAATGTCCTATTTTCCTTTGTTCTTGTTCTTTTTTGGGTAGAATTTCTGTTGTTGGCTAAATCTGCATTTTTCCCATTGATCTCATTGCTTCTGCGTCTCTTATTATGTTGAACTGTTGATAGCTTGTCCATTTTCAATACTTTCTCTTCCCGCCCCCTCCCCCACTTTTTCACTTTTGTAGTGCCGAATAACTCTCGATTCCTTGCTTAATTTGAGAGGCAGACTTTTTTCCCAATATGAAACACTTGTTAACATGTCTTTGGGTGCTACCAGATGGTCGATAGATTCAATGATGGATCTATACCAGCAGAAGTTAGTCCACTTGACTATGAAGGGCTTTACAAGGCAATATTCTTCTGCTTAATTCTGTCCAGTGGTTAATTTTCATCACATCTCTAATTGACTCATGAAATGTCCTCAGGCCGTTGTTATGAAGGCTCTCTTCAAGGCTCATGTGGATGGTCAGCTGAAGGTAATGACTATACCCATAGGCCTGTGTGTTTGCATGCGCGTATATATAAATATATATAGACACATACAAAGCTATTGATGTACTTCATAACGTGTTAGAGAAACCGACTGTTACTAGCATTTACGCAGAGTGAGATAATGTCTAGGCCTGAACAGTTTGTGGAGCCTGATCCAGAAGTACCTCTAGCCCTGTTGGATCAGAAGGAGGTATGGCTTGTTAACCCCCCACCCCCAATGAAATAGGTGGATATATTATACTCTCATTCTACTGTAATCCTTCTCGCATCAGGCGGGAAAAAAGCTTCTGCTTATCACCAACTCGGATTATCATTACACGGACAAAATGATGAAGCATTCCTTTAACAGATTTCTCCCTAATGATATGGACTGGCGTGATCTATTCCACATTGTAAGTGGATCCATTTCTGATGACTTGCTATTTGCTGTGGCTGCATTACTTCATTAAGAGCTCTCAAGAAATAAGCTCCGGTCAAGAGTTTAGTGTGAATGCACATAATGGAAGGTGAAAGTTGGTTTGTGGTGATTTTGAAAAATTTTGCCATCCAGATAATTCTTAAAGGAATCCAGCTGCTCTCTCTCATTCTTAGTTATAGTTCACTTCTTTCAATAAAATGAAATATGCTGACTTTTCAGAACCACCAGACAATCAAGTGTGCACTATGCATGTATGCATCTTTTTCTCGTATTGCAGGTTATTGTATCGGCGAGGAAGCCTGATTTTTCCAGATGTCACATCCAATGTACGAAGTGGTCAATGGTGAGGGTCTGATGCGTCCTTGTTTCAAGGCTTGTGCAGGTGATCTATCACCATCCTTTTCAACTCATGCCATGTGTTGTCATTGATTTCCTCATGTTCTGCAGTGTAGTTTTATTGTTTGAAAAGGCATCTTTCATTACCACCCTCTGTTGTCATCAGTTACCACAGAAAGTTCTTATATATGCTAAAAAGGGAAATCTAGAAAGGTTTGTGCACAGATGAAAAGTTTAAATAAATGAGGTTATTTTGCTGTTGCTTATAAAGAAGTCCTGCATCGGTGACCCTTGCCTGAATCGAGATGGCCAAATTTTCCTAGTGTGGAGGGCATTGTTAACGGAAAGTATATCAAAAGAGGGTGAAGTTTCTTTTCCTAGTAGCAGATGATAGTTAGGATGCCTTAATCATTGTCAACAAATTGTGGAAATATACTGCATTGCCAGTTAATTTTAAAGTTTATCCCCTCAGATGCAGTAACAAAGGTAAAAATTTCTCCTGAATGACTTCTTCAGTTGACCACTTTTCTGAGGATGCTTTGGTATTTTGTTTGACATGTCATGACAGCTTGGGTTTTCTCCATTTATATGCTCCAGTAATGCAGGGGGCTTGTATGCCGGGGGAAGTGCTCAGATGTTAGAGAATTCTCTCAATATACATGGCGATGAAATATTATATGTGGGTGACCATATATATACTGATGTCAATCGGTCCAAAGTTCATTTCCGATGGAGAACAGCATTAATCTGTCGAGAATTGGAGGAGGAGGTTAGTAACAGTCTACTTCATTTTACTAAATATGCATATCTGACCATACTACACAAATATTTGTAGGAATTCATGATTTCTTCTTACTGATCTTTCCTTTGCAGTCAGAGGCAAAGTAATGCAGCAACAATCCTTAGGATAATGCAAAGTTTAACCTATCATATAGTAGTCATAAATCGTAATGTGTAGGAATATTTTTGGTCACGCATAGGAGTTTTCCACGGCTATGGTGCGTGCTTGCATATTCTTGACTTTCGTTTTCTCTAACGAAGCTGTTGACACTGCAGTATAGAGCTTTAATTCAAAGCCAAGATCACAGAGCCACATTAATAGATCTCATAAACCAAAAAGAGTTTGTTGAGGATCTCTATAATCAGCTTCGGCTCGCTTCACAGAGGCAAAATCAAGGGCGTCCAGCACAGGTAAGTAAGGCTATTTAGCCTTCTTCTTCTAACATCTGCAATATCTCCATTGGACATCTCTATCTTCTTGCTTCTGGCATAGTATCTCTACGTGGGCAACATCTTGCAATGTCACTTGTCCTTGATCCACTTTTCTCTGAATATCCAGGCACTAGCTGCAACAAACATGGATGATCAGGAACTCACCAAAAGCATGCAGAAGTTACTGATTGCCATGCAAATAGTAGACGAGAAAATAGAACCGCTGTTAGAAGCAGATGGCGAGCTTTTCAATAGAAGGTGCAACACTTCTTCGGCTTAACTTGCAGAAACTCCGATTTAATCACAGTTGCAACATTACAGAAGTAATTCGCCTCGTTCTTGACTCGTCATTAGGTGGGGCTTTCTGTCGCGAGCAGGTCTATGGGATAAAAGCCACTTGATGAGACAGATTGAGAAGTACCTTCCCTTTTCCCCCTCTGAAATGCATTCCTAATACAGTCATATGTAGGAGCAACCAAAGAATCTCATGAATGTTCGTTTGGCTCTCGACATTGACAAATGCAGGTATGCTGATATACACACATCGAGAGTTTCGAATTTCCTGCACTACATGCCCTTCGTGTGCTTCCACTCGCAGGAACAGGTACCGTGATTGCCCTCGGCTTCTCTTGTTTCCCTTTCCTGCTTGGACTTGTGCTGACACGGTTCGTGTTCGCATCTATGTTCTTTTGATGCAGTCGCTCCCTCACGACTCTCATTCTCAAAAACATTGGCCGATCAACGGGCTCTCGGTCAATAACTGAAGATCGAACATGTCGTTGTAGCGCTATCATGAAGCTGGATTTCATGATAACATCAGCAGCAGCAGCCACAGCGTCGTCTTAAAGCCGGGGGAGGCTCGGCACAGAGGAGTGTGTATGTGCTGAAGAATAAAAGTAGTTGGTTTGAATAATGTACCTTGTACAATCCAGACAATGGTTGAAACTCGCCTCCTTTCGAGCAACTTTGACCGTCTTCATTTAGGGAAGGAGCCAGGAGGAAATGAGAACTATGATAAACAGCAGATGCTTTTATCTAGTTTAAACCATTTTTCAATCAATTATAACAGAACTTACCCAACTTTTTATTCAAATCTCATGACAATCTTTTTCTTTTTTCCTTTTTGGTGTTCTGTATGTTATCGAAAAATAAATGAGGTAGCATTCTCATATGGGTTATATGGGTTTAAAGTTTTCACCTTTCTTGATCGGAGGAAATTTCAACTGATGAGTTATAAATTGTGAATATCGCCAACATTAAAAGTCAAGAGAGATTGAATGTTATATAAAATCCATATATATATAATTCATCAATCAGAAAGCTAATTTAAAATTTTATTTAATTGAATGCGAAAAACACAACCCTTCTTAAGTTTGAGGAAAACATTCCTCGCCTTTTTCTAAAATTGCTTAACTGGTACTTGAGAAGTTATCTTCGCTTTTTTTCCCCTTTCCGATGAAATTATTCGGTGAAAATGAAATGTAAATGTCACCCAGGTAGAAAGGGTTTTTTCCACTCATTGAGATCGTTGTTCAATTTTAACAATACATATTTATTTAATCAAAGATGAAATAATGATAACAATAATGAAAAGATCAATGTTACTCATAAAATCTTTGCTATTTTGTTGATTGATATAAAGATGTTGGTGAAAATTACACAAACTTTTTATTATTTATACTACTTTATCATAGTATGTTAGTATGTTGCCCTTAACAAAAGACAATTAGTAGATTTTTAGTCAAAAGTCAAAGAAAAGCTTTGCAATGCTCCACACAACACATATTGACACAAATAATCCTTCATACATGTGACACAAATAATCCTTCATACGAGCCAGGGAAAATGAAAACAAAATTTGTGATAAGTATGATATCTCACATATACAGTCTTTAGCATATTAGCCATTAAATTCTTATTTGTTCTTTGACTCATATTATAGAAAAATTTAAGATAGCAAAATTCTAGTAAATAGGTTTCACATTGTGGCAAGTGCAGAGCATGTTACTAGAATTGATCAATACATCTGTAGTTTTGAAGAATCACACCAAGTAGAAAGAAAGAGAGAAGAGGGCCATAGGGATTCATAACAAACTACATAATATTATTTTTAAGAAAGGTGCATTCTACCCCTTAATATTACAAGCATTGCCTTATATAAGTACAAAACTATACATAAGACAAACACCAGACACATAATTATTGGTGATAGCCTACTACTAACTTTTATAGACTTTTTAGGGCGGATTATGGCCAATTATTTAATTCTTATATAGATAGGTTGAAATTTCGTTTACGATAGATCTTTATCTTACTTTTTTCACATACTGTTAAATAGTACCAAATAGTGCCAAATAATGATAGTGTTTTAGCCAAACTTTCTTTAAGTAATTCTTTTCTTCAACTTGTCATACTTCTTTTCCCGCTTTTCTCTTCATCACGTCACGTTACTTTTGACTTTTTTTCCTCTTGTTTCTCTTCCTTTCTTCTCACAAGATTGTTTTACAGGCCATACTTATGGATTAGTTCTTCTACATTATTGTCCAAGCTATTTGATCCATCGCCATCCCTTTACCTATAGTATTATCTAATGAGCCTTTTGACTTTTAGGGTTTCGAGATGTTCAGTAATCGTGTCATATATAGGCTAATAAGAACTAGATGAAACGTCAATAAATGTACCATACTATTGCCTGAGTGTTTCGAGGAACTTCTTCACTTCTTCAATTTATGAAATATGATCTCTAAACTTTGGTTCATATTCAATTTAATCCCTGAACTTTATAAAAATATTCGATACCATCCTTCCATTAATTTAAATTCAAGAACAATATTGAACTTTTCAATATAGATAGTGAATCAAAAGTCCAGAGATCATAAAAGTTTATGGATTACATTACACATTACTAAAATTCAAGAATCACATTAAATAAATTCAAAACTTAACAATCACGCTATAAATCAGGCTAAATTTTATGGACCATTTAGGTTATTTCCCCCTTAATAATACATCCTACAACAAACAAACGAGCCCAAAAACCGTGACGTGTGCTCTCCGCCTTCCTCGTCGTTCTTCGGCTTCTTCCGCTCTAGGGTTCCCGAATCGCCTTCGCCTTTCCTTCTCCTTCTTCGTCTTCTTCCTTCGACCGCAAGGTTTCGATGGAGAACTTCGCGTACGGCTACCCGGAATCCCTAGAAATCGCGGGCTGACGGCGATTCCGACGAGCGATTCCGGCGAACCCCCGCGCCCCGGTTTTCCGATTCCCCTCCGGATTGGGGCCCCCCCTCTTTCTCGTTCATGGCGGCGAAGAAGGTGATAGCGATATGCCAGTCGGGGGGCGAGTTCGTGACCGACAAGGACGGGACGCTGTCCTACAGTGGGGGCGAGGCGTACGCGATCGACATCGATGGGCAGACGCAGCTGGACGACTTCCGGGCGGAGGTCGCCGAGATGTTCAACTGCGGCGCCGAGGCGATGACGATCAAGTACTTCCTCCCCGGGAACAAGAAGACCCTGATCACCATCTCGAAAGATAAGGACTTGCAGCGGATGGTGAGTTTCCTCGGCGATTCCGGCACTGTCGACGTGTTCGTCATGTCGGAGGAAGCCGCGGCTCGGAACCTGTCCAACATGCCTGCTAGTAGGTAGTGATTGCTGGGTCCTGTTTGTCTTGTTCGCTATCTGTTCGGCTGGGTCGTTCTCGGTCTGGCATTTTTAATTTTCCGATTGAGTTGTGGTGATTGAACTGAGCATTGTCGTGTTACCCTTGTGAACTGAAGCCGGCTATGAAATTAATTGCTGGTAATTGTTAGAAGCTCTTGCCTGAGATACTTGGGACACTTTGACTATGCAGGTCGAGCAGAACCACGGTGTCAGAACAGGTGGTTCCTCTGGTTGGGCCCGTTGATGCAGCCTACGACACGACCAACACGAGCGACCGGCTCGACTTGGATGTGTGCGATGGGCGCCCTTTATGCAGCATTCCCGCGAGTTCCAGTGAGGAAAAGCATCGCAGAGCCGCAATGCAGTGGGAGAATACCATCACGGGTGTGGATCAAAGGTTTAATAGCTTTAGTGAGTTCAGAGAAGCCTTGCATAAATACTCGATCGCGCACGGCTTCGCTTATAGATATAAGAAGAATGACAGTCATCGTGTTAGCGTAAAATGCAAGTCTGAGGGTTGTCCGTGGCGGATATATGCGTCTAGGCTAGCAACGACTCAGTTGGTTTGCATCAAGAAAATGCATGCGGAGCATACGTGTGAAGGAGCCACGGTTAAAGCCGGGTATCGGGCAACAAGAGGTTGGGTTGGGAGCATTATAAAGGAAAAGTTGAAAGTTTCTCCAAATTATAGGCCTAAAGACATTGCTGATGATATCCGGAGGGAGTATGGTATTCAATTGAATTATTCTCAAGCATGGCGTGCAAAAGAAATCGCGAGGGAGCAGCTTCAAGGGTCCTATAAAGAGGCTTATAAACTTTTGCCTTTCTTCTGTGATAAGATAAAGGAAACGAATCCAGGCAGCTTTGCCACCTTTACGACCAAGGAGGACTCGAAGTTTTCACCGTCTATTTGTCTCATTTCATGCCTCAATATCCGGCTTCCAACAGGGTTGTCGCCCCCTCCTGTTTCTTGATAGCACAGTTCTTAACTCAAAGTACCAGGGAATGCTCTTGTCTGCTACATCTATTGATGGGGATGACGGAATTTTTCCTGTAGCTATTGCCGTAGTAGATGATGAAACTGAGGATAACTGGCATTGGTTTTTGCAAGAGCTGAAATCTGCAATTTCCACCTCTCAGCAGATCACTTTCGTTGCAGATTTTCAGAATGGATTAAAGAAATCTCTGGCTGAGATATTTGACAACTGCTACCACGGCTACTGCCTGCGCCATCTCGTTGAGAAACTTAACAAGGATTTGCAGGGGCAGTTTTCTCATGAAGCGAGGCGATTCATGATTAATGATTTTTATGCTGCGGCTCATGCACCAAGGCTTGAGGGTTTTCAGCGTGCAGTTGAGAACATAAGGGGTATATCTCCCGATGCTTACGATTGGGTTGTACAGAGTGAGCCGGAGCATTGGGCGAATGCGTTCTTCGCAGGAGCAAGGTATAACCATATGACATCAAACTTTGGGCAAGAGTTCTATAGTTGGGTATCAGAGGCGCATGAACTGCCGATCACACAGATGATTGATACTTTGCGAGGAAGGATGATGGAATCCATATATGCGCGCCGAGTTGATTCTAGTCAGTGGGGGTCAAAGCTAACCCCGTCTATGGAGGAAAAGCTCCAAATGGAAGCTGCACTGATGGATTCACTTCAGGTGTTACTCTTGGAAGGTAGCACCTTCGAAGTTCGTGGCGATTCTGTTGATATTGTCGATATCAATCATTGGGACTGCAGCTGTAAAGGATGGCAACTTACAGGTTTGCCCTGTTGCCATGCTATTGCCGTCTTTGGCTGCATGGAGAGAAGCCCTTATGACTACTGCTCCAGATACTTCATGGCTGAAACTTACCGCCTTACCTATGCCGAGTCAATAAACCCCGTCCCGAATGTAGATAAGCCGAGTTTGAGCGAGTCCGCTGAAGCAGTCGTTACTGTGACTCCACCTCCTACGAAACGGCCACCTGGCCGACCAAAGATGAAGCAGTTTGAATCAGTAGACTTGGTCAAACGCCAGCTCCAGTGCAGCAAGTGCAAAGGTCTTGGCCACAATAAAAAGACGTGCAGGGCCTCTTCCTAGTCCACCTTGCTAGAAAAGAGTAAGAAAAGATTATCCTCTGGAGGGTTCCTCTTATTCTTGTTTCCAAACCCGCGTATGTTATCCGCCAGGCTTATGTAAAGAATTTTTTTTTTATGCTAAATGAGCTTTAGATGTGGTCTGAAACAGGATCAGGGTAATATACTGAACATAGGACTGATTGCTGAGGAGACAGGGGAAACATGAAGTCGCGATTCTTGGTGGCTGGCAGACCGCATTTCAAGATAGAAAGATGTAAATGCTGTATCTGAATTTTGCTTTTGATTGTTAGATAGATCTCAACACTTAGGAATCTAGGAGTCCTTGAAGCTTCTTGTCAGTTACAGTTTTTTGACAATTCTTCTTGCAGGTAGGCAGAAAAATAGCTTATTTATCTTATTGAATTCGATCCATTGTTTTCTCTGCACTCGGAAATAACTTGAGCTTGCTCATGCCTGTCTAAGACATGCATTTGCTTCGAAGGTTCTTTTTTCCATGGCGGTATTAAGCTTTGTGTTGGAAAGAAGGATCAACTGATTCAATTCTCGTTTCTGTTCTCTTTGCTACCCTTTTCACTGTTTTCTGGTCATCATTTATTTTTCTCGGTTTATAAGTTTGGATCCGTTAACTTTAATCTTAAGCTCAGGCAACGATTTTGTTATGGTATTGATGAAACTGAACCATATAAACGGGTTCACATCACTATTTAAAGATTTAGAGATGGTTTAGGGAGAGAGTTCGAGTCTTTGAATCTCCTCTTGATCTTTGAAATTATGAGCTAAGTTGAGCATATCTTTAGAGGGAATAATTACACAAATGCTCTCAACTCAACATGCTATATCGTCCTTAAATTTTTAATTAATTCAATATGATCTCTATTTAGTCTTTGAATTATCTTGTTCATGGATTAAATTGAACAAATGTCAAAATTTTGTTATCATATTGAATAAATTAAAATTTTATATATGATATTGTACCTTACAATGCACCAAAGTTTGTATTATTTGTGTAATTTTTCCTTTTGAGGACAAGTGATGATAATGTTGAATCTCTACCATTATTGTGAGATGATCACTCAATTCAATGTACTATCAAAAGCATCCTATTCCACTTTTACATTTCGCGATAGAATTTGATTGAATAATATTACCCGCGACGTAACTATAGATATTTCAGCTTACTTTGTATATACATATCTACAAAAATAGGAATATACAATATTTAACGAATGAATTGCAAACAAACGTATGACAGCGGGAAAAGGTGTAATCAAAGAAGTGTAATTTTGGCACTAAAATCGGATATAACGGGAAATTTTTTTATCAATAATCCTCTCTTTCCAGCAACAATTTGTGCCTAGGATTATGCACCCTGCGGGGAAGCACTAGAAACTGCTCCCTCCGTGCCCCATTTAACCAACCGAGACAGCAAACCAGAACATGGAGCTGACACTTGGAAAGTGCCGACACGTGGCAACTCAGAGCGGCCCCAGCGTCCCCCCCTCGCCACGTGGCTAGACACCTGTCGCATGCCATGTCCCCACTATCTTTTACCGCCTTTCGTACACACTTTAAAAACCCATGCACCCAATATTCTCTCCCTCTGCGAACATTCCCAAAGACTAGAAGAAAACTTGCAGAAACCTGTGAACTCGTTAGTGGTTTCGTTGCAAACATTCATGGCTTCAAGAAGACCCTTTTGGCTCCTCGTGATGGCCGTTGCGGTGGCGTTGGTGGTTCTCGCCCCCAGATGCGGCAGCTCCGGGGTCGGGCACATGCCCTCGACGAAGGAAGAAGGCGAGGACTTCGAGGAATTCAAGGTGAAGACGGGGCGAGCAGGCGAGAAGGCAGCAGATGCAGGAAGAGAGGCGAAGGAGGCCTCAGAGTCCTGGACCGGGTGGGCAAAGGAGAAGCTCTCGGAAGGTCTAGGGTTCAAGCAGGACGAGACCAAAGAGAGTGCCGCAAGAAGAGCCTCAGATAAGGCTGCTGATACCGCTAAGACCGCCAAGGACAAGGTCCAGGACATGGCCTCTGGTTAGTACGATGATTGTTGTTGCGTTTGTGAACTTCACTTTCCAACTTCACGCAAGTCGTTGTTTACGGTGTTGATGTTGAACATCTCGAAAACTTAGATTTTTGTTTCAAATGTTATGGTGAGCAGGCGCTGGTCACTATGCAGCAGAGAAGGCCAGCAACGTGAAGAACACGGCATCCGAGAAAGCCGAGGAAGCCAAGAGAGCCACGGCTGAGAAGTCGAGCGAGCTGAAGGACGCGACTGCCAAGAAGGCTGAGCAAGTCAAGGACGCAGCTACCCAGAAGGCTGAGCAAGTCAAGAATGCGGCCAAGGAAAAGGCCGAGCACATTAAGAACACGGCGAGTGACACAACCCAAGAAGCAAAGGAAAAGGCCGAGCACATTAAGAAGACGGCGAGTGCCACGAAACAAGAAGCAAAGGAAAAGGCCGAGTCCGCCGCCAAAACAGCAGCAGAGAAAGCAGAAGAGTCGAAGGAGAAGGCCGCGGAGAAGGTGGCAGAGTCGAAGCAGAAGGCGGCACAGAGGGGTGAGCAGGCAAAGCAGAAGGCGGCGGAGACAACAGAGCACGCAAAGCACAAGGCAGCCGAAACTGCAGAACAAGCAAGGGAGAAGGCTGCAGAAACCACGAACAGGGCATCGGAGGAGGGGCAGAGGAAGCAAGAGGAGGCCAAGGAGCACATGAGCTGGGGCAAAGAGAAGGCCAAGGAAGGCTACGAAGCGGCCAAGGCCAAAGCCAGCGAGACCCTTGAAGCCGCAAAGCACAAGTCTCAGGAGATCAAGGACAATTTGTCCGGCAAAGGCCGCGACGCAGAGGAGCTCTGAGAGAGATGGATTTGGGCAGCTTCTGTGATGATATTTTGGGTTCTTTTTCTTGAAGAGTTTAAGGGCTCGTGGAGCTTGGCATGTGCATGTTGATGTGTTTACCAAGGATGTCTTTGTTTTATTGTATACTTTCTGATGTTCAATAATACAAGAACCAGTTCAAGATGCAATGATCTTGGTAGAACAGAATGTCATCCTAAAATGCTTTGACCTTTTGGTTTAGTGCAACCCTCAAAATGCATGAATCAGCCAAAGAGAATGAAGATGATGGTGAATCAGCCAAATGCATACATATAATCAAAGTGAATGAGAATGGTTGTACAAATGGGGTTGACAATCTACATTCGCAGATGTCACTCGTATACAGGGGCACGCCCTTTTGTGCTCTGTTCGTTGCTGACAAGTACAAAGTACGTATAAGCTAGTATCTATCTACAAGAGAAAAGCGCTCACCAGCTTTGAACTATAGCCGGGGTTCTTCGGCGGTGGCCAGGATTAGTCCGGCAATGTCGTCCAAGTGAAGCTTCTCGTTCAACATCGCCTTGTATTCGTCGTCCCTGTCTTCCAAACTCCTCATTAGCTCAACCTGTGCACACACGCAGAAACATCAAACGAAGGGACCCAGGAAAAACTACTGTCTGAATATGCTATGTTGGAACTCCGAGTGATGGGTAAGATGAAGCCTGACATTTTATGATGAGAATGCATTGCAAGCGAGAATGATAAGAGTGCATGAAAGAATGGAAAGAGGGGTCGAAGCAAGTCGGAAACGGGGCCGGCGCGTCTGGCTGCTGCAATGAAGGATGCAGGTACAGCGAACTGGATTTGGCGAATCGCAAGTCGTAGTGAAGTTAAAATGAACAGTCATCAGTGCATCGTATAATGAGAAAACAAAGAAAGCCGCCTTGATATGCTTTCTGTTTAGTTACCTAGGCATGTGTATACAGTAGAAAGCGCAAGTGAAGCCGTGGAAAGGAGGGGAAATTTGGTGATACCTGCTTTTGGAAGGAGTCGAACTCGTCGGAGCTCAGGGAACCGTCGCTGTTGGCATCGAGGAGCTGCATCATCTCTCGCGCATCATCCCCAGGGGCCCCGAGCTCTTCCATCACTTCCATGAGTTCTTCTATGCTGATCCTACCATCTCCATTCTTGTCGAGAAGGCGGAAGACACGATCTCTTCGGTCGATCTCCATTTCCTTGTGATTCGCTGATGGGAGGTCTTGAAGACGCAGGGCAGCAAGCTCTGCCGCGGCCAACATTATCGCCTTTAGCCGTTTTGCCTGAGCATCAAAGAGACACTCATTTTTGGCGTCGAGGCACTTCTAATGCCATCGTTTACCAACATGAAGAAGTAGAAATGCATACGAGAGTAGAATACAACCTCCTCAGGATCAGTGAGTCCGCTTTTATACAAAGAGTGAGATGCTGTTCCGCCGGCTGCCAACATATCCATCTCCGTAGTTCGTATTTGTATTTCCATCAATGGTCGAGCTCGGCCATTCTCGCTCACGTCGACGGCCATGTGTAAGCTTTGATAGCCGTTCCTTTTGGGCCTCGAAATGTAGTCTTTTGTTCTGTGAGGCATTTCTTTCCACAAGCTCTGGACAATTTCTTGTGTTCTATAGCACGCTCTTTCGCCCGTCTCAGTCGTATCTGGTCCTGACTTTGGCTTCAGTATGACTCGCAAGCCTAGAATATCATTCACTTCCTCTGGTTTCCTCCCATCTCGCAGGAGCTTCTTCATAGTGCTGTAGCGGCTCTTATATCGGCCTAGAACCAAAATCTCATCCACCATATCGGCCAGAAGGGAATCATCCTGTAAAGATTGAAGCAGCTTCTCTTTGTATATTTCTATCAAGGGCTTGCTTCCAGTTTCATGGCTTCTTAACCACCTCTCGACGTAGAGGTACGAGTAAGGGAAGAGGTACTGGAACGAGAGATCCTCTAACTCCAGAGATAAGAATTCTGTCCTCAACGCGTGTGCTAATGGCGCGTGCACTTTCATGACCTCGAGAGAGACCACTTGCTGTTGATACCTCGGCAGGTAATTCAAGTGCCTCATCATATCTAGTTTCAGAGCTAGGTCGAGGACCACGGCTCTTGTGTCGTAGAATGTGAGGCAGAATTTCCTCAGGGCAGCGGCACTTTCCTCATCCAACACATCGACTTTCGAGGGGAAGTACTTGACTCGCAAGCTCTCGTGCAGCAGATGAGCTGTCCCAGTGCCAATCCGGTCTCTCACTTCATGGATGGACACTGCCCCCGCCTCGAGAACTTCTCTGAGGATGCCGGCTGATATTACTTCCGCATCCATCTATCATTAGACATGATAGGGAGTAGAGCAAACAAAAGGCTGCATTACAATTTCATCTCAGGAAGAATATGCAGAAGGAAGGTCGAAAGCCAAGTGAAAGATTCTGTGACGAGAAGTAACATTCAAATATAGCAAGGTATCTATCTAAGGTAGCCATTCGATATATCGTCACAATGCAGATTAACTAGCCTGCAGGAGAACTGCTATCTTTTCTCAAACATGAGTCCTGACAGGGCAATCTAACACTACAAAACCTGAGATACTGAAAAACTCTCTAGGCCCCCATGAGGCCAGAAAAACCTCCAACAAGGAGACTCCACCTGAAGAGAACTAGATAGGTCACTGGCACGATTGAGCGGGGAAAAACACACAGCAACTTGAAAATGAGGCTCACTCAACTTAATTGCAGGCGCAGTCGCCCCCTCGGCCACTCGGCTTTGGTGCAATTTGAAAGAATGAATGTCTACTAAGTACATGAAATCAAGTGTAGAATTTTCCACATTTGGCTTCCCCCGAACTAGGCTATTGCTCAATCTCTCCTTCGTTACTTATAAACAAATCAAGTTTCTGCATCGCCCACTGCTGTAATGCTGAGTCGGAATGCATAATGTCAATTACTATGAATCAATGAACTATCACAAATGAACTGGCGGAAGCTAAAATTAAAGGGTACCAAGTTGAATCACGCTCATCGGAACACAGACCCAGGAGGAGAAATTTTTCAAGAACCTGAAGATCGGCGAGAATGACGGCGACGCTGAGGGCCCGGGAGAGAGGAGGGCGGCCGTCGGGGCCGGGAGGCGAGCTCTGCAACATGGGTATGGCGAGCTTGAGGGCCTTGAACAGAATGCGGGAGGACCTCGTGGAAAGCGACACCCCGCTCTTCATCCTGTCCGTCAGCTCGTTGAAAGCCCCCACCAGCTCCACCACCATCTTCCCCCCGGCGTGCTCCAGCGCCACGGCCGTGTTCTCCGGCGACGAGACGCGAGCTCCCGCCGCCGCAGCCCGGCGGCGGGAGGACGATGACGACGGAGGAGACTGGGACTTCGGGCCGAGGGGGAAGATGGGTGTCGGGCGGGGGGCCGAAAGAGCGAGCTTGGGGAGCCGGAGGTCGTGGGGAGGAGCAGGGCAGTGGATCTCCATGAGGAAGGCGAGTGGCTGTGGCTCGTTCGTCCTTTCAAGATGACTTTTTTATCAAGTTGTTCTATTCTTTAATCCCCTTGAAATCTCCGTGCGCGAATGAAGAACGTAGCAAGAACATGGCTGGCGTTGGCTTTCACTTGCACATCCAAGACCGACCGTTCAAATCGAAATTTACCTAAATAGACCGATTTAATCCATTTTTTGAGAATATCAATTCAATTTTTAGTTTCTAAAATTGAAATCGATGTCTCGATGGAAATCAGATTAGATTAGATTGACTACTCTAACCCTTTACTTATTGTGATTTCACCAATATCTTTAAAATTTTATCATTCTCTGTTTGTACACTATCACTCCTCTTTAGTGAGGAAAACAATCGTTAGTGTCCGATTTCAGGAGCATATGGGCTAATCCCCGACTCTCAATTTTGGAAATCGGGAACGATCACCCTTGGTTCCTGCTATCACCAAAAAGAAAGTCCAAACAGGCCTAAAGCCCAGCCCAGACGACTCAGACATCTCTCCCACCTAAAACCCTACTGCAAAATCTTCTCTTTCCTTCGTCTTCTTCCCCTTCTACACCAACTCTCTCTCTCTCTCTCTCTCTAGCGTACGAAGTCTCTCCAATGTTGTCACTCTCCACTCGCAGTCGACACCCATAACTTCTTCTTCGTGCCTCCGCCGTCGGCAACTCCCATCACCGCCGCCGGAATCTTGAATCCCCGTCGTCGGCCATGGCGGCCCTCTCGAGAGGCCTCATTTCTCGCTTCCGAGCTCTCTCCATCCTCAACCCGGCATCCTCGTCGTCTTCTTCGGCGGAGCAATGGGTCAGGAGATTCAGCGCGGAGGCCCTGCTCAGCCCCCCGGATTCGGGCCGCGTGATCGAGGTGGCCTCGGGCGTTATGAGCCCCACCTCGAAGCGGACGGGGATTATAGCGGTGAAGTGCGGGATGACCGCGCAGTGGGATAAATGGGGCGCGAGGGTCCCGCTGTCCGTGCTTTGGGTTGATGATAACATCGTGTGCCAGGTGAAGACTGTGGAGAAAGAAGGCTTCTTTGCACTACAGGTGCGAGTTCTCATATATGCAGTGTCCGCATTAGCTGTGCCCCGTTCTTTTTTCTTCGGGATTTGTTTGTTTTTCGTAAATTTGAAGTGATACTATGGATGTGAGTGTGTGGTATTAACATGGAAAGCTTAAGAAGAAATGTGGGTAGTGGAACACTCTTGGCAAGGTTAGAGCTTTTGGGTCACTGATTGGTTGAGTTCTTATTGAGAATGGTTCGATTGATCCGTCAGTGTTGTTCTTCTGTACACTTCTGTTAAAAATTTCTTGACTTGTTCAGAACAGTGTGCTCGTCTGATGATTTTGATTGGGGAGGTGTTCATTTTAAGCTGGACTGTGGCGGTAAAGCAATGGAAATTTCATAATGGATACCATGTTCTAAAGTCCTTGCCTCCCTAGTAGTATTATTCTCCTGGATTTGTGATGTCTGAGTCACTTAGTGGCTTAATTTAAACTGGTTCTGGTGAAAGCCGTAGGTTTTACTGGAGAGTAGAATTGACTGTCTTATTGACAGTTGAAACGTTTGATCCGGCAAAAAAGGAGGGTGATTGAAGGGAACAACTATTATTGCATTTCCAGCCATCTTCCCTTTACTTGTTTTGCTGGTGTTTAAACCGGTAACTGAAATGGCACTGTGTATATGTCTACTGGCCTTTGTTTCAAATAGTGATTAGCAGCTAAAATTGTGGCTGAAGTTGATCCTTGCCTGTAGAGCTTTTGTGGTTTATTTACTAAGTGTAAAGTGGTGTGTTCTTCCTGTGTTAGTCAGATCGGTTGCGGGCAGAAGAAGGAGAAGCATTTGACAAAACCGGAAGTTGGTCATTTTAGATCTCAAGGAGTTCCGATGAAGAGGAAATTAAGAGAGTTTCCTGTGACAGAAGATGCACTCATACCTGTTGGTACATCACTTGGTGTTCGCCATTTTGTCCCAGGACAGTATGTGGATATCCAAGGAATTACGATGGGAAAAGGATTTCAGGTAAGGCCTTTAGCTCTCTATTCATCTCATTTGCTCAGATTTTCATTGATTTCTTGTTTCTTTATTAGGCTACCTAGGAAAACTTAGTCATTGGCTTGTAGCTATTTTTCTCCATAGAGTTTTGACAATTGGTTCCTTTCCATTTGCCAAATTTGAACCATTGATGGATAACCTGAACTAGAACACATCTAGTTGTTCTTTGATAGCCCAATGATAATGAGCTTTTGATTTTACTTCACTGTCAAAGTTAATTTAATGTTAGATTTTCTGTCCATAGTAATGGAAGACATGTATATTTAGATTGGCTGGGGTTCATAAATCAAATATTTTAGTTGCCTATTGACATGAGATGAGGACTGTTGAAGTGGAGAATAATTTTCTCCATGGCACTACAACTCATTGTGTTTTTCTCTCTGCTTGCCATATGTTAACAAAACGGTTTTGAAATTCTTGTGAGTTCCATACATGGGAATGAGATTTACTGTTAACATCTCTCGTATTATTGTTTCTAATGTTGTAAATCCAGGGTGGGATGAAAAGATGGGGATTTAAAGGGATGCCAGCTTCTCATGGTGCATCACTGTCACATCGAAGTATTGGTTCTACTGGTCAGAGAGATGCTCCTGGGAAGGTATATCTATAGATTCTATTGTGTTTTTATGCTGGAAGTCTTGTTGCCGTTTCTTTTTTACCAGCTTAGGTTTTTCTAGGACAGTGCATTGTTCTGCCTAGCTAGTAACTGCATGCACTATCTTTGTGGCAGTGTTCACTTGCTTATTGTTTGGTTATTTCTTTAATTTCTAATGGGTTGTAAGAATTATAAGTTGCTTTAGGTGGTGTGTAGAGAACAGGTGCGTGCTCTGAAAGTAGTTGTGCTGTTAATGTTAATTGGAAACTAGAAATTGCATTTTAAGACACTTTTTATTGCCTGGACCTGGGTCCATGGACCCAAAATGATCATAGCCATTAATCATGTGGGGCTTACATGATCAACAGCCACGATGGCTCTTGGTCCAGGCCAGTGTTTGCCCCCAGATCCAACAGCGAATGAATGATTTGCCAACTAAGCTGAAAGTTTTGCGGATTTGTAAAATCTATGAATTTCCAGTATGCCAACCTTTTCTGTGGGTACGAAAAAGTTGAGACTTGAGAGGTATGTACTGTGTAGCCAGAGCCTGTTTAAGAAGATTGTTTTTTCTTTTTTTTCCCAATCTTCTGATGGAAAGGTTAGAAATGAATAGCACGGAAGAATGTAGTATCTACACTATCATTGATAATAACTTGAACCAATCACAGTACTTTCATCAAATTGGATGGCTATAGTTTCTTTTCGAGTGCTTGTTGCCAGTTGAAACTGATAAAGACGTGGATTTAATGAAAGGATGATGCAAATTTTGGAAACAGCAAGTTGTATGTCTTTACGGCATATGAGGTCTTTACCAGTGGAATTGTTTCGACATCTTGACATATTGCTACTTTATTTATCTGAAGAATTAAAACAGCAACTATATCATTTGACTCACTTGCCTGTGGGTAGGTATCAGGAGTTTGTTGTTCTTTTTAACTGGTGGTATGGTATATTAATCTCTTTATTTTAAGCATTTGTTGGTCATGTTTGCTTGGTGTAAAGCTTGTTTGCATCTTGAACAGGTTTTCAAAGGCAAGAAAATGGCTGGCCGAATGGGTGGAAAGCGACGAACTGTAAAAAACGTGTTTGTCTACAGAGTAGATCCAGCAAGGAACTTGATGTGGGTGAGAGGCCAAGTATGTTCCCTTTCATCTCTCTTTCTCAATTTTAGTTTGCCAAAATTATCATATGGATTTTCCTTTGTTGGTTTGTGGTAAATTAGTTTGTCCTTCATTCCTCCAACAGGTCCCAGGTGCAGAGGGAAATTTTGTGTTTATAAAGGATGCAGTGTACAAGAAACCAGACGTATCAACTCTTCCTTTCCCAACATATTTTGCCGCAGAGGATGAAGACCCATCAAGCTTGGAACCTCTGATTGCCGACCTTGGAGAAGTCGATCCATTCATGGTGGCAGATTGATTCGATTGTTATTTTTATATCCTATAACAGATGGATCCGCATTTTTGTCAGGATAGACAACTCCTGTACCTGAGCTGTTTAGGTCAGTCATACCAGGCATGGTTTTCTGGTAATAGAATCATTCTTGGAATCGATTATATCTTGTTCATCCCTGGAAGGGCAGCTTAAGAGAATGTGAGGTTTTTCTTCTTTTTATTACTGGGATTATTGTGTCTATATTTAGCACTTGTCTTCTCATTTTGAAATAAAGGAGTGAAAAAATGAAGAATTATGGCTTTCACCAGGTCATTTTTCTGGGGCTGCTGACTTGTTACGTGGATATTTAGATGGTGAAATTAACTTTCTTTTCCATTAGGAAAAAATGAAGCAATCAATTGTGTACCTGTAGACGTTTCGGCTGAAAGAAATTCTTGTTGAATATGTAGCAAAGGAGTGCAACTCAGCTTGTCGGCTACTTTCGTTGGGTTAGATGAAGTCGACGTTTCTTCTGGACTGTTTTTTTGGGAAATCTAGGTTCTGCTTTGTGGGTCTTATATTAGTGATTGCTTCATTTTCTTAACCTGGGTTGATGGCACTCTAGTATGGCTTTTCCAGAATCCATGCTGGGAGTTGATTCAACCACCTGGCTAGTTCAATCTCAATGTTTCATATCAGATGAGGTTGCCTCATCAAACTCAATCTGTCAAGATCGTTCAAATTCCAAAATGCATTTTCATCTGCTTGACAGAGTTGTTTCTAGGGCATGCATTTTGAATCACTGTTGATGTGTGCTCCATCAGGTCTCGGACTTGGGTATGACGTCTCGCAATCCTTCTGTAGGAATCCATCATCGTCTTCTTTCAGATAGCGTCGAATCGATGATATTTGATTAGATAGAAATGCTGGGTAGCTTAAATGAGAACGGCAGGGACAAAGTAATGTTTCTTCTGTTGCTGTCATTAAGATCAAAATGAGAAAGACCACAGTAAAACTGTATTCAGCTTCATCAATTTGATTTAGTTTTCACAGGAAAAGGACACAAGACAGTTGAACTAGGATTATAACTTAGAGCTGTACAGAATCTGGGCTACGGTGGGGTGGCAACAGAAACTAGCCTCCCGTCCCTGTAGTTTTGAATAGAATCGTGTCTCCTCCAATTCCTAAATCTATCTCTTGTGCAATTGCTTCTGCTGCATCGCTTGCTGTAACAGATGCCCTTCAGTTTCCTTTGAATCCAAGCAGATAAGGCATGCCGGTCGGCTTGAGCCACTGGCTTCCTTGTATGAATGGTCCGGACGTGAACTGCAAAGCCTCGTTCCGGTTCTTTATCACATGGAAGCCCTTCCATTTCACTCTCTTGTCGGTCGCTGCACCGGGGCCCCGGTTTGCGTACTCGGCATAGTACAAAGTGTCGAGCGCGAAGTTCCCACTCCAGGGCATGTACCCGGCCGGTTGGATCAGGTCCCCTATGGTCGACTCCATGATGACTGTCCGTGAGTACTGCTTCCAAGGCCTACCCAAGTAAGACAGAATCTGTAACCTCGCAGGGTAGAGCTTCTGTTCGGGCACAATGCGGCAGTTCTGGATCACGAGGCCTGTGGTCTCGTGCTTGTCTGTCCTTCCTTGGGCCGTCACCGTGTTCTGCTGGTTGTCCATGGGCTTCCTCACGACAATCAGGCTGTTTTGGATCACCGCCGCTGCGTCTCCAAATATGAAGTCTACGGTGCCGGATATGATACAGTTCCGGTAAAACTGGCGGTGCGCCTGCACATACAAGGTATCTTGGTACCCGTCCATTCTGCAGTTGAAGAAGGCCGCCATGTCCGATTGAACTCGGAGCGCCACGGCCTGGTGGCCCTCAGGGCCAGCTGTGTTCTGGAATCCCATCGACTTACCTATGAACCCGTTTCCAATCGCCGCTGCAAGACAGAAGAAGTCCTCATCAGTACACATCGTCACGATCGTTTCTAGCAAGTAGGTTCGATAAGGACGTCGGGAACTTACAGAAAGAAGCACTTCTGAAAGTGGATACACCGTCGCGATTGCATTTCTTCCCCGTGATCATCGTCTTCCTCGGCCCGTCACCATACATTAAAACATTGACCTGATCCTTAGTGACCGTGATATACTCGTTGTATACCCCGGCCTTCACATATATGACATATCTGCCTTTGTTGTTCTTGGGATATGCCGCGAGTGCAGCAGCGATAGTACTATAATGGCCGCTCCCATCCTTCGCCACTACTGCATTGGGCGTCACTTGGCCCTTTGCTTGGCTCGCCATCAGCTTCCGATCTTCACGAGACCACCAGGAAGGGTGTCCGCTGGCATCCTCGGCATCAGGCTCCTCGAGAAGCCGGCGTGAGCTTGCACTGTTATTTAGAGGAATGTTGAAGGTGGTCAGGATGCTGGAAATGGCCGAAACGATTGCCAAGGCATTGCTTGTTAGCTGTGTGGCATTTAGCATTCCATTGGACATCTTCTTCTGCAAATCCGGCTGCGTGACACCATCCAAACACGTCTGCTGATACGACATCACGGCGCTCAGCCAGTTTTGAAGCTCCGAGACCCGATCATTCACGGTGTGCAAGTCGCTGTCGCCCACCATGGAGAATGAGGACTGGAGCTCGTCGACAGCGAATTGCAGCAAGTCCTGGCAATCCTCAACAGCCATCTTCTGTGAGGAGTTCGTGGCCGAGCTCCCAATCGATCCCGACTTATTAAGCACTGCTTTAACCTCCTCGAGAGTGGATGCAATGGCGGCCTGAATCAGTTCCTTCGGCGAGGCGCTTTCGTTCTTCCCCACCTGGCTGAGGCTATTGACACAGGCTTGCTTATAATCTGTCGGCGCGCAAATGGCGGCCACAGACTTGGAACTCAACGAAACCTGGTCCCCATTGCCCGACCCACCTTTACCTTTCATGCTGACTAGCACGCCGATGCACACGCCCACGACGAGCAGGACGGAGACAGTCGCTGCAACTATCTTGGTTGCTTTCATTTTATCTTCTCCTCTATCTCTTTCTCTACCTTGTGTTAGGGATGTTGCATGCGAAGAACTTGTGTTGTCTTTTTGGTTTTGTTTTCTTCGTTTTCTCAGGATAGAGAACAGAAGGAGAGAGACTAAGAGGTGAAGAGGTGAAGAGATTATTTATAGATGGTGTCATCAGAAAAATTAGAGGTTTGAGTGGCTTTTGGTTTCAATGGATGACATTGGAATGTTTAAGTTTAGACGGTGTTTCTTGCGGTTCGGGCAAAAGATGTCCAAACTGAGGCGAGTTCCAATGGAAGGAGGAGGGAGATCTTGTCGTGTTCTCTCCTTTCCAATAATCTTCCAAGCACATTTTTGCCTTTGCTAATTATAGAAACTCAAAGAGAAATTCGACATTCCTGAGTCAACATGCACCAAATTGCTCTATGGAGAGGTTTTCAAGAACCATACAAATTGTTTTGAGCATCAAGTCATCTGCAAGTCATTGAGGATGAGATGATAAATGGCGCGAACTCATCCTGATCTTCAATCGAAAGTTTGAAAAGGGTGGGAAAATTATTGCCTATTCATTGTATATGTTATCAGCAGGGTAGATTAAACTGGTCATGATGATTATAAAGAATGGGTATCTGATATCTTTGTAGCAAAATGCGTGATTTGAAAAATGCGACACATCGAATGTATAAACTTGATCAAGTATTTTTCAAACTGATAAGCTGCGTGCTCGGTATGACATTCAGTAGAGAATCAACTAGGTACACGAATGCTTCCATCTTTCGAAGATGATCTTGATTCAAGCCTTTAAAACACGAGATCAACTTGTGAAGAATGCTCGAGTTACAGAAGGCAAAACGTCAAAGTCTCAACCGTTCTCATGAAGTACATCCTTGCAAAACGTACATATGACATTTAGCCACCGATCGATAATTTTCGTAAACATGATCGATCTGCTTAGGCATGGAAGATGCAAATGAGCTGCTCGCCGGTCCAGACGTTAATATGCCTAGTGCATTCGTCGGGGCTAGTAGAATCCATACGAGCATCTTCATCAGGTTAAGACCAGACCCGGGATAGCTAAGGCATCTCTGAAAATTCCTGAATATGCAGATGACTGTTCGATGTGCAACTAAGCTCGAGTCAAAGGTTTTCAACCGTGTAATCGTCACGAGAGATGGACCGAATCCGACCACTTTCTGCTCCAGCAAGTGCTCTTATGAAGATTGCACAAGGTCATGGATAAAAAAGAAACAAGAGGCACGCTTCATCCGTGCAGAAGTGGACATGGTCATGTCAACTTCCGTGACAAAGGCAAGGGACTGAATGTACGCATAAGTCAGTATAAATGAATTTGACGAATGAACATGGCCTTCATCGATTTGAAGATATAAAGCGGAAAGTCATCGTCATCCTCACATATTTTTCTAACCCTGAAGTCCCTCCAGACTGAGTGATTTTCCAGTCCTTACTCAAGTCAAGACCCAGTGCAACATAGTTGACTTCTCTTGAAAGATTCTAGTCAACGCCATGAGTGAGATGACTTTTGACAATGGAACGTGCAGGGTTAGAGCTACATGATCGACTACTAATTTCCACTTTTTCCCCTTGTGGTGCATGTTAGTGCAAATGCTCGACATTCGAAGAGTAAAATCAGAATCTACGCGGAATGGCCTTAAATGGCGAAAAATGGATTCAAGGTTAATTCCAGCATTGACATGTCAAAAAGTGGAAGAATATACAGGAAAGCTACCCGTTATTTATAAATGGAAAATTGCAGCTACTTCTTGCTTTTTAAGATGAACCCCTGTGGGCATTTCGCAGAAGTCTGTTCTCATGAACCAGGAGTTCATGATTCTAGTTTTACTCATGAGAGCGGTTCTTGAGAATCTCCGAGGCGAGATAAATGGAGGTATGCATCAGTCCCTGCAGAAACAAATTTACAGAGTTGAGTGAAGTGTAGGAAAAACTTTGCCGGTTGTGACAGAATGATACTATCAGCAAATCAGCCAATGTGGAGAAGTAATAAACCCAGGCTAGAATTCTATCCATGTAAAAGCAGCCGTATAACATTCAAATTCAATCGTATTTATGAAAAGTATAGTGTTTCATACGAGGTGAAATCGATATTTTGAGCAGTTTACAGTTCCATAAAGCTAGTTAGTCATCCGACCCAACATCTTCAGGGCTCATCAGCAGTAATTCCCCTGACTCTGCAATTGCTTACAAATTCGAAGAAACTTTTTAAAAATTTTACTTCGCAGTTACAAGCCTAGAGAACGGATCTCAACTAGCTTAAGTCCAGATAATGCATTCTCATTAGCAAATTCTGCTGCAAAATCTTTACCAAAGTGAATGCAGATAGACTTCATCTCTACAGAGTTGCAATGTGCACCTATGCTCTTTTTGCCCCCTTTTAATGAAAATGCTGAGAACTTAACACATTTATGTGCCAACAAATGAGCAAACTTATGCTAATAATTATTAAGTAATACACTCAAAGAATGCAACTAATTATGGCCAAAAATTGACCAATGCAAGTACCATGAATGGAATGGAATGATAAAAGGCACATATCATCTCTTCTAGACCTGAAGGTCTACATGTTTTCTTAAGACTTCTGGAACCATTCGTCTAAAGATAGAGATGACAGAGGAATCAAATAATGGAGGATAAAAATAGATAATCTCACCATATCCTTCCATAGAAATAATTTGCATGTCACCACCAAAGTACTGAGCATACAGACGGCTGATCGGAAGCCCATAGCCATAACCAGCCATAGTCACATTATCAGCTGTTCCGAGATCTGAGTTCTCATCCAGGGGGTTTTTTGCAGTACTATACAGATATGTGAAGATTTTGGGAAGACCACTTCTTGGGATGCCACCCCCCTCATCTGAGACCTATAATCATGTACAAAAAGAAGTCAATGGCCTATCAACATCAAGTGCTTGTTTGCAGAAAAAGCTCTTGTCATGCTTCTATATTTTCCCATGACATGAGTGTCAAGGGGCACACTTTCACTCGTAACATGAAATTTCGCAAACTCAAGAAACTTATACAAATCAAATTCAAACAATAGGACTGCACCTTGATTGTAACATCTTCAATTCCATCAGCAACAATAATTCGAACAGGAGGTGAAACTTTATCTGAATCCATGAATCGTTCTTGGACAGCACGCAAAGAGTTCTTAACCAACTCAAATACCATTAGATGCAAGTGTGTCGGAACATACCTGCTAAAAAGCAAAAAGAATAGCTATAGAATAGCAGATGGAAGCAAGATATGTAGATGCATCCACTGAAATGTCTTGAATCAATGGTGAGACTACATCGATCAATAAAATAGAAAAATGTACCAGGCTCTCAGTACACACAAGCACCAGCACTAAAACATACATGAGGAAATAAAGATTTGCGGTGGAAGGGGGGAGGCACATGCCAGGGCATGCGCATATAGATAGATAGATAGTGACTTACGGGAATGTAAAGCTGGGATCCCCATAAATATTAATATCTGGAGCACTGCCATACTCACGCAAACAAATAGCACGAGCATCCTCACTAGCATTTCGGGCAACCTCAACTGGGGACATTCTCGTGTGGATATATCCCACACAATGAGGAGGAGGATTGGGATTATGCAACTCCACATGCTGACCTGAAATTCATTCACAATTTAAGCAAATAAGAACATCGTCATTCAATATCAATCAAAGAAAAAATTCAAGAGGACCGTCAAAATTAAGAACTACAAAGTAATTCATCACATCAGCCGATGAAGTGCAAAATAGAAGAAACTAAGTCTCACCAATGAGCATTCGAATGCCGATTCTTGACATGTAAAAACGGTCAAGAAATTGATGGATCTCATCGAGATCCTCACAAACAACCTTCTGTTTCATGTCTTTCTTCAGCTGTTGTACTCCTAATGCCATCATCGGGACAACATGATTATGTCTAACCTTCACTGCCTTTATCATTTGTGTGAAATCCCTCTCGTCAACCGTATCCTTGATTTCAGGGAAGGCCCTGACATCGCGGAAAGAATCCAAGTACCAATCCCGAACCTGAGCAGCGAAACAGAAGCATGAGTAGATGATATACCACTCCATATTGCTTTCATAGGCCTAGTTGATCGTACTACCAAATCGGCACACTTGTTGAAAAGTCTAGCTTAGACATAGAATGACAATTGCACAAGAAGTAAAAAAGAAAGAAAGGGAAAGTTTTCCTACAAAGCCAAGCAGTCCCAGTGATATCTAAAATAGCAAGATTCGCCCTTATAACTCAATACAGCATCCAGTATGAACAGATTTCAGTTATAACTCTATGCTGCAATTACCAATTCCGTCACAACACTAATAAAGTAAACCTCGCAGGGCGACCATGTCAGCGAATCACCACTTGATATTTTTCGAGAGGGATGCATGATCACCGGCAAATGAGTGAAATGTACAGATTTCAGTCAAACCCTCATTAAAATAATCACTAAAAAAGTAAAGTGCATCCATCATCAGAACACTTTCAACCCATTGTTAACCAGGAGAACCAAATCCCATTTCTCCATGAAACTAAAAATATATATAAGCAGACACGGTCAAATCACAGGGAATCGAGTCAAGAACTCTCGGACCCATCACCGCTAAACAAACATCAATCAAGATCCCAACCTCCTCCCCCCCCCCCCACCACGACCCATCATCCTCTCGAACTCTTTTTACCTTCAAGACTGCAGGTTTCTCAGACAATCCGTACGGCAGGTTCTCGAGCTCGATGGCCCTCCTGGCGATCCTGATGGGGAGCTCCTTGTGGAGGAACTGGGCGGAGATCAGCAGGTTGCGCTCGCTGGGCCTGGACCCGAACTCCATCATGTACTTCAAGCTGACCCCGGTCTGCTTCCGGCATCCCCAGCGGTGGACCTCGTCGATCAGGCTCTTGGAGTAGGACTCGCACAGCTTCTTCGCCGCCATGGCCCGACGACGACCGAGCCCGGAAGCGAGCACAAGGGGCGGCGGAACAGGGGGCGAGGACGACGACGAGGACGACGACGAGGACGAGCGCCTGCTGCTACATGCGGCGGAAGCGACGCCCGGGGCGAAACTGACATAGGGGAGAGGGAGAGAGGGAGGGATCGAGAACGAGGAGGCGAGAGAAGAGGGTCTTTTTAAAGCGCACGGAGAGAGGAAAAAAGGGTAGGAGCCAGGCGGAGGAATGGATAGAGATGGAGAGAGAAAGGCACGAGCTTTACGTTTCTCCGCGAAGGAGGAGAAGAAGGTGAGGCAGGGGTTGGAATTTCTTTAACCCGAGGATTGGGGGAGGGGGCAGTGAGAGAACAATGATGAGGGTCTTTCTTTTTTCTTTCTTCGGTGGTGGCGTTATCTCTTTCTTCTTTCTTCTTTCTTCTTTCTTCTTTCTTCTTCTTCCCCCTTCCTTTGGGTTCGATGTGGCTGAGAGGGCTCGGCACGTGCGAACAGGTGGCGACGACACGTGGAGGTTTTGACCGGGGGACGGGACGAGGTGGTCATCGTCGCACGTGTGGGGAGAGGTGGGGTGCCTTTACGTCACCTTCTTTTTTCCTCTCTTCTTTACACACGAATATACTAAGTAATTCGAGGAAAATCCATGTTAATTTACCAATCCAATCGCATATCTCGTTGATTGAAGAATATTTTTCTTCCTCTCCAACCAAGGAATACATGAGGCGAGCCAGGTCTCCTACGCTAAAGCAAATCTCCCACCTATCTAGTCAAATCTGACGTTCCTTTACGATTTTTTTTTCACTACAAAATGCATCTTATGTCACATATTTTCCTTCTCTCTTCTTTACACATGAACATGCTAACTTTCACTCAAAGGGTAACCAATAAATTCATTTGTCAAGGTCCATCTATTTTGTGAGAAAAATAGAATCATCTAAAAATTCATTCTCCTAAAGATAGCCGCTTGTATCGCTTAAAATAATCGGTCAATGAAAAATATATTCATTATCAATAACAATTTAAGTTTGAATATTTAAATAAATAAAGTGACATAAGTCATTTTTCTTTTAAAAAATGCATTCCAAATTATTCATGCATCTTGATGAATTGGGTTTTTTTGGATGTATAGATACGCCGATGCTATCAGAATATATTTATATTTGCTGTCTCGTGATGACAATATAAAAATCGATAAACGAAACGATTCGAGTTCGAGAAAACCAAGTTGCTTTCGTGCTGCCGCCCACAGCTTTGCTTTGGCTGTAGTGAGAGAGACCCCCACGCACTCGGAAACAAAGGACAAAACGAATGGAAAGACCCCAAGTTCAAACCCCTTGTTTATTTTAACAATAATTAAAAAAATGTTTGGCTCCGAAAAGATCGATTGGATCTTTTCTTTTTTTTATTATTAGACAATGCCTTTCAATTCTTTAATGTCTTAGGTAAGAAGCAACTTGTTCAAATTAGAAAGTCCAAATCAAATAACTATTGGTAATAATACATGTTAAGTAGTCAAATTTGTCTTCACGTCCTTTTATTTTTTGTTTTGGCTTTTCTCCGGGGATATATTCAAGGCTTCACCATAGGTCTCGAGCTTATTCTCGACCCCTTTCACCACTAGAACTATGTGGCGATTACATTGCACAGTTGTAATGCATTAATTGTCATATGTTGTCGTGAAGTTTATCTTACTTTTATCAATTGAGTCGTGCATCTTGTGTTTGACTAGGATATCGCATTGTGTAACCGTCCCATAAAATAATCCCATTCATGCCGCTAGACATCAATGCCGGTGTCTTTCTTATGTCCTCGGTTCGAGTGTCCACCGATTTGCATTCAATTTACTCATGAAATTGCCCATGTGCAAGGTACAAACGTACCAAGTCGTCGCTAGTGGTGACACATGAGTTCGGTAGCATCGGGTCCATTGGCCAGGAAATCTAGGACGACCAACTAGGTACTGTCGTCACTAGGCAACGCCTTTATCTTTCCTGCGCAATTCAGGGACAGCAACAGCTGCGACGGTTCTCCAATAATTGAGGGCCGAAGAGGACGGGCCTCAGTCCTGGCGATGTTTTTCACGTGCCTGTCCGAGTTCTCCGACAGCACCTCATGCGTATTTCCCTAATGCTTTGCTGGGATCGTGCCGATTCCTAGTTCACTCCATTCGAGAGAAGGGGAGAGAAAGAGACGAGGGGTGAAGGCTGAAGACGCCGTCGTTTTGTCCGTCCACGAGGAGAGTCTCCGGAGGTGTTTTCTTGGTTTTGAAGATGAACGTGTGCTTCACGTTTCCTTTCATGGGGTTTGTGAATCACATGACACAAAGCATTTGACCGGAGACTTGGTCCAAGCTCCCGAGTCTATCGAGTGTCTTTTCTCAACATATGGTTGCCCCAACTAGAGATGAATGGTTGTAAGTTTTGAACAAGTTCCACATGAATGCTTCTCGTTTCCTTTCATGGGGTCTGTGAATCACATGATACAAAGCATTTGGCCGGAGACTTGGTCCAAGCTCCTAAGTCTATTGTGTGTCTTTTCTCAACATATAGTTGCCCCAACTTGAGATGAATGGTTACAAGTTTTGAATAATTTTCACATGAAGCCTACTCATTGTAACATATTTGTCAATTTTTTTGAAGTTTGAAATCTACCATGCACACCCCGAAATATAGAACCTCCCCTATCATAGATCCTAGGGTCGATTCCAAGATCTATCTAGATTTTCCTATGTAATTGAACAATTATAGTAAATCATCACTTTTAATAACCACAATTTGCTTCTACCATCCACTAATTATAATTTATATTTAGACATACGAAAAATCTAAAATATTAACCAAGTAAAAGTCTTGGTCATAAAATAAATTCGGATCAGTAGTTCTAGATATACGTTTATTATCGAACACCGTGAAACATTGCAATATCACATGAAGACAAGGTCAAGAAAAACACAAAAAAATATTACAAATTCTAAATTCTATTTACTTAGACTTTGAACGTACCTATCAAAATAACTTTCTCAATTTTTAAAATCTAAAACCTACCTTGCATATCCTAAAACCGAGTAGGTTCCCATTAGTCCAATTCTTCGAATCTAGGTTCAATCATTGAACCTAGATTCAAACTGACAAAATTAATCACGTTTGGTGAAATAATATCACTCCCTTAGGATCTTGAAAATGCAGATATTATATTCCTTGGTGACCTCTTTGCTCCTTTCGATATTAATTTACTCTCATCACCCAAATAACGAGTCTATACACCATGTTTCTTTCCTCATTCTAGACCTCTTTGATCCAAAGCGGTGATTGATCAATTATGTGTCAAGTTCATGGAGCCATTCAAGCCGAAACTAGAAAAATCGTAATAAGTCATTCCTTGGTCATTTGAAATAAAAGTATGACGTCAATCGACTATCGAATCGTACGACTAAAATCCCAATTAGGAGCTGTCTTATCATCTTGGTAAGGGAAAGATTCATCGAGCATCACTTTACAGCATCCGCCAAACGGTTATCAAGGCCATTTCCTAAGAAGGGGCAAAGCCTTTTGCCTCTTGCTAGGGTTAAGAGGTCAGATGCTTTCCATCGTGGAGGGGAGGACCCAAATATATCAAGAATCAGATCGGACCCGGTGATTCGATTCCCAGGTAAGCCTGTAAAATCAACGGGGTGATTTCCTTTTTCAACTTATGGAACCGATCTTTGATGGGCAGTTCCCGATTTCAAAGTAGGACCTACCCTGCTTAGAACCAATTGCCTCCACATGAGGCACGGAGTGGTGGTCCCGTGGCTTTTCTTGCCGTGTGTGGCCGAGACGCTCTAGGATTCCGGGAGAGAATCCCAACGAAAGCTCCCACCTAACATTCGTCCTCCTTAGGATTCGTGTGGCCACTGATTCCCGCCACATTAACTTCCCTCCTCCTCTTCTTCTTCTTCTTCTCCATGAAAGCTCAAGCCACTTTGGGGCCAATTTGCAGCGCTGGAGTGCTCACTGTTAGCGACGGGTTTGGGGGTGTTTTCATGAGGAATTTTAAAAGCATTCGAATTTCAGGCCCACGGCTCCCCACCCATCATTAAACGTCTAAACATTCCATCTTTCTCTTTTTCTTTTTTTTTTCTTATCTGTCATACTCTAATTCTTAATTAATTTTCAAACTTTTACGACGTCTCTTCATAGAGCGTAAAAGTCAAACTCTACATTTGAAATTAAGCGTGCAAATGATAAAATCTCTAACCAGAGATTAAATTCTGGAATAGAAATAGGTTTTTTTATTTATATTTTTAGATGAATTTTTAAATAAAAATATGCGTTTGATAATGATATAAAATTTCTACTTTCGAAATAGAAATTCGTTTAATAAAAACACCAATTTTTTCCCTTTCAAGTGATGGCGACGACCGGCGATTGGTGGCGAATGGCTAAGGGTTAGAAAGAGACTCCTTTGGATGAGAAGTCGAAAAGAGAAGTTATAATTTATATTCCAAACCTATTTTCGGAATAAAAGTTTGTTTCAAAAAATAGAAAAATAGAATTTTTTACCTAACAAATTTCTAATTCAGAAGCAAGTTTGTAACAAAAAAGGAAATTCTAAAACAAAAATAGAATTATTATCATACGCGTCCTAAACGTTCCCACCTCCAGCCCTCCTAAGAAGATGGGGAATTGAACTTGCCACCTTCCCCTACTCATGTAAGAAAAGTGCCACTAAGGCAACTTCCGATGATTTTCTTTCCTTTTCTTGGCGGGATAATCCGGTTTTCTTGAAGAAAAGCAAATGATCATCTTCTATGATATTTGGGGAAGCGTACCCGACGAACGAATTTTGCCTTGAGGCGTTGAAGATTGCATTTTTCTAACGAAGGATAAGCTGCGTGCGGACGAGGAAAAAAGATGGCTTTGCTTTGATTAAGGATGAGGTGGGCCTGATCAAATTTGTTTGTAGTGACTCCATGCGTGAAGCAATATTCTTGAGCAAGTCGAAGTGTACACGCACGTTTCTATTGTGGAGAGATTAAAAGGGTTAAAAGGGATCGGGAAAAAAATAAATTACATGAGACCCGATATGAAACTTTTAAAAGAAATGACCTGTGTCTCGTTCTTCTTCTTTTTTTCAGTGGAGAAATCCCGTTTTCTTAAAGGAGAGCGACTGATCACGACAATAATCTCGAGGAAGCGTGACGAATCTAAATTCTTTTCATAGGCAGACATAAGTTTCTTTTATAGTTGGACATTGATTAAAAAGGATAACGAAATATAAATGAGATGTGGGTCAATACTTTGAAAAGATGTGGAATGTCTGTGATTACAGAGCACATTGATGTGAAATGATAGGGAATACTAGTACAAAAAGTCTCGTGCTTTGATCAAGTGTTCTAGAGAGTAGTTTCGGCGAAACTATGGTAGATGAGAAGAGGCAAGTAGTGAAATTGAGCTAAAATGAGAGATTTCAAACATCCTCGTTCTCTTTAACAGTAAGTAGCATTTTCAAAAAAGCGGTGGAAATAGGACGTTACATTTTATTCTTATGCGTATGACGCCTTTACCACCTTCTACAAGTCCAAGATTAAAAGAATACTTTCCCTATTTTTTTTATTATTTCTCCCTAAAAGTTTGAAAATGATAGGAAAAAAAAGGTACTCTAAATTTCATAAGACAGATATAGAAAAATTATATAGAATTCTACTCATCAATATATGTATATATTTTTAAAAATATATATTTTTTGGAAAATTAGTAAGTTAAGATCAAAAACAAATGCTACACAAAAGAACCGCTAAATGCAATACGCTTACACGTGGTGGGGTTCCCATTATCCCAAATTATCCATTGCTCTTTTGCATCTTTTCTTTATCTAAAGTCATAAACTTTGCTTCCTGATTTTTATTTTTTTTAAAAAGACATTGCAAGTTTCTTAACTTCCGTATGAGTTATATACTTTAATGACACTTCTTTTGGTCTTGATCACTTGAGAGCTGTTTTTGTAAAATAAATTAATCATTTTAATAAGATGTGATATTATTTTAAAAAATCCAACACTTATTTTAATGAACGTGTAACTCACCAACAAAGTGAAACCAGCAATGTCAGTGCTAAAGCATCATTTGTCCCCAAATTAACGAGTTAAGAATGAAATGGGGCGAAAATTCGTTACGTTTCCTCAACCTAGCAATTGGGGCAATATTAGGTGCTTAAAATTTGCGGTGCCCTGACATTTCGCCCGAATGCACTCGCTCGCACGCTCCGAGTGTCCACGATGCTTCTGAAGAGAGGGGGTCGAAAAGGGGCCTTCACTATGTTCACCACTAGGAGCATCGTCGGGCAAAGAGACGACGAGCCAGGTGTCCATGGTCGAGGAAGTCGTCCACAGGGCCGAGGGCTGTCGTCTCCCCGAAATGGGCCGAAGCCGCGCTCCTCGAATCCAGCCCTCCGATTATGGGCTCCCGGCCCGGTGGGCTTGTCAAGCATCTTGTGCCCGGTCTCGCTTTCAAATATAGGCACACATTTTTGGGTTGGGCTTAGCTCGTGTTTGGGCTTGGATGGCTCGGATAGTTCTTCATGAGCCTGAAGTTCACGTTCTGTTCTTTCGCTTCCGTCGAGAAAGCGACAAGAACCAACGAGAGAGAGAGAGAGAAAGATAGTTTTTGATCGAAAGCAGCGTCATTTTTTTTTTGTCGAGAAAGTCATGTAGGAATTAAAATATCATTAAAGAAAGGGTCACACAAAACAAATCGCCACCGGATACATGTAAACTCTATTTGTTTCGAGGAAAACAATTTTCAAGAAAATGTTTGTTTGGATTTTCAGTGTTTGTTCTTATGTAAAATGAATTAATCGGGAAAAATAAAGACTTCTAAAATAGGATAATATTTTTCTTTTTTTTAGAAAGCGGAACCATTTTCCATCCTCTTTCTTTTACTTCTAAACAAACACCATTTTCACCAAACATATTTTCCCTTTTACCCAATTATTTCAAAATTTAATTATTTTCTCTTTTTTCCTTTTCTTTCTTTTTTTTTTACCGGTCACTGGCTACGATGGTGATCGGCAACTAACCATAGGCGAGCTTAAGCCTCGCCACAAGCTAACGAGATTGTGCTTCACCCAAGCTCGCTCAAGGCCATCGGGGAGCTCTGGCCTCACCACAGGCCAACGAGGCACCTTTATATGGCAAGCTAGTACCAAGCCTTGTCGGGTCATGGAGAGACTCGAACTCACTTGTGGCCGGTTGTTGAACTAGTCGAGGAAGAAGAAGAAAAAAGAAAAAAGAATAATTAAAAATCGATTTAAAAAATACAAATAATAAAAATTTCGAATGGATGAAAATATTTTCTACTTAATTTTCATATTTCAATTGAACACTAAAAAATATTGATATTTTCACAAAATAATTTTCTAAAAAATAATTTTCAGAAATATCATATTTTTCGCGAAACAAACAAAATTTTAAAGATTATTTTTCATTAATATATTACTCAAGTGATGGTGGAAAAAAATAATATCACAAAAAAGGACGTCCTATAAAAAGTTATGATTTTTTTTTCCTTTATCTTTTATGTACGAAGTTGGTTAAAGAGTCGATAACTCTTCGGTACAAAATCAAAATCCACCGGGACGTGTAGAAAAGAAAAATTCGGAGTGGGGAAAATAAACGGGGCTTTCGAACGAAGACAATCGTTTGACTTCGAGGGGCGTGAGATTCCGACAGCGGAAACGCACCAATTCGTTCGTTGTCTCTCCGCTCCTCGGCTTTTTCGGGAATGTCCCTGTCCCACGCCAGCACATGCCCACCTCATTTCTTGACCCCCTTTTTTTTTTTTTTTTTTTTATAAGTTCGAAAACTGGCAAAAAAAAAATTAAAAAAGGAAAAGAAAGTATTTTTCCATTTGTATTCCATCCACTTTTCGTAGTTATCGTATGGATATTTGTATCCGACCGGTATAACCCGACTTTGATCCAGCATAGTGACTCACGTAAATCCAATGCTTGGAAGTCCGACATAAGAGATTGTCATCGATTAGTAGAGCTAGTTAAGACCCGATATCACGATTCTTTTTTGTTCATGTCGCATGCTTTGGGACCCGATGAAGCTTTGCCTTTTAGGGCCGTTTGTTGTCGGGTCTCTTGCTTTGGCGGGAATGAGGCAGTTGATGTGACACGATGTGATTAATCGGGTCCACTTTTTGAAAAGAGCGGGTCGGTTGTGATGTCATCTTCGGAGGACAAATTAACACAATTGTCCAGATTTGGTCAAATACTTTCCATATTGTATTATGTAATCGACTTTTGGCTTTACCGTGCCCTTCCTACACCCAAACTAATGCCTATCCGTGCAAATGCCGGGTCGGGTCACCCCGGGCAGCTCGGCCCGGCCCGGCCAGGCCACCAACCGCAGGAAAACACAATCCATATTTGCCAATTCGGGTTGCCACCAAGGCAGGTCACACTAGGACAAAAAAGCTGTTGGGAGGAGCTTCCTCCGTTAGGACGATAATGCTGTTTAATTCCAACAAGAACTTCCCCCGAATAAAATTCAAAAAAAAAAAAAAAAAAAAAAAAAAGGAAAAAGGAGGAGGAGGAAATTCCATCTGCTCTCTCTCTCTCTCTCTCCCCCCCAACCTCCTTCCTCCTCCTCCTTCTCCTCCCCTCGGCCTGCGAATCCCAGATCGATTTCCGCCATTTTCAGCACTTGCTGATCTCCTCCTTCCTTTGTCTCGTCAAAGATTCGATTTTTCTCTTACCCTTTCGGGCGAATTGAAATCTCGGGAGCTGCGGGCGCCTTTAGGGTTTCCGGTTGGTGCTTTTTTCGGTTTTGGGCGGGCGGGCGGCTTGATTTTTTTTTTTTTTTTTTTTTTTGGTGGATGAGGTGAGGCCATTGCGGAATTTGGGGAATCTAGGGCTTGCGTTGGGTCGAGATTCTTGGGGCTTCGTCGGCAACGGAGATGGCGGGTGGGTTGCAGATGAGTTCTCAGATGGAGCAGATCCATGGAGAAATCAAGGACAACTTTCGGGCCCTCGCGTGAGTTTGATTTTCTCTTTTCTTTTTTTAATCTCTTTTCCCGCTTTTGCTAGCTGCATTTTTGCTTGAACGGCTTTGTGGGGTGGCGTGGAATCTGGAATTCGATTCGTACCTGTTGTTCTTGCGTCTGTTGGTGCCTAAGTTAGGCGAATCTGCAGAGTTGGTGGTAAAATTTGTGATCTTTTTTCTCGTCCGATTGGAGCAGAGTGTGGTGGTGCATGCACGAATGGATAGAGACGAGTTGCGTGTGTGAGGGTGGATATTATGGGGGCAGAATTTGTGTGGACTGGTGAAATTGTCTGTTGTCGCTCCATGGAAGTAAGGGATCAGGAATTGAGCTTGTAGATGGATCTTTGCTAGTGCAGTAATGAATGTATAGGAAGCTGCATTATTACAATGCTGATTCTTTGGTGTGAATAAGGTGATATTACCCTTTCGTAGGTTATCTCCCATCACTGATTCAAAGGAACAGTGGGTGTCAACTGTGCTTATCTTTAACTTTACTACAGGCATGGACTACGTGCTTTGTGACAACGAAGGGTGATGTTGTATGATTGTTACTGCCTTAGGCGTAGCGGAGATGGTGATCAGCTTGGAGGGAGAAAATGAATGTTGACCTGCATTTTAAATATCTGTTAGGCAAATGGGGATTTGGAGTGTGGAAGAATTCTAGGAGGTGCTGCCTCAGGGAGAAGTGATGGATTTCTTCAATTAGGATGCTGGCAGTATGGAGGATAAACATAGGAAAAAAAGTGGTATCATTTGGTCATAAGTTCTTTATGGCACAGATGATATGATGTCAAGACTCGAGATCTATTTCTTTGTGTAGCAATATGAGGATAAAGAGTCTGGATTACTTATTTTAAGTCGAGGAAATATTTGTGACGTTTCAGATTCATCATTCATCAAGGGAAAAATAACTTTTCAGGGAAGCAGTGTCATTCAATACTTGTTGATTCAGTTGGTGGAGAAAAGGAAAAAAAAATGATAGTATAGGAAATATAGAAGGTAACATTCTCTCTTTTTAAAAAAGGATTTGATGAAAGTACCTCTACAAGTCCAAAGTTATGAATTGTCTTTCTCACAAGAGAAATACACACCACAACCTGGAGAATGATTCTTTGGTTTGGGCAATGTGCACAAATAGAGGCGTGAATATAGGGAGGAGGATTGTTGGTGGCTGATACAGCCATTTTCTTGTCAAACTCGAGGAACAAAACAATGACCATGTACTTTTCTTGGTTAGATGATGAAGAAAATGACTGTATGCCGTTAATTGCATTGATGCATTAGGCAGTCTCATTGATATAAGTTTGTCTTTTTCAAATATAAATGGGCCTTCAGGCCAAAGAAAAAGGTTAAATTGGGTATTTATGGAGCTACTGCAGTCTTCTGCTTTAAACCTATTGGTTAGCTTGCAATACATGTGTTTCATAACTGTTATTGAGGGCTCTTCTTCATAGCTGTTATTTTGTTATCTATCTAGAGCAGATGTTGCTTCTTATGGATAATCATAAGTTGGAGAGTCAGTTGCCTTTTTAACCATGTCTTTTGAAGATGAGACTGGTGCTTATTCCAAACACTTGATATATACATCGATCCTTTATTTTATTTTTTTGGTGTATGCAGAAATGGCTTCCAGAAGATTGATAAGGTCAAAGATTCCAACCGACAAGGTAAACAATTGGAGGAACTCACTGGGAAGATGAGGGAGTGTAAGAGGTATGAGACTGCTTCAATTCCTTTGTTTGGTTATCACGTACAGTGTAATCATCAAAGAAGTGTAAGCTTTGGACTATTTGCTTCATTAAAGAGTTCTGTTTTCACAATCGGCTATAAAATAAATAAGGCAAATGTTTAAATCCATATTAATTTCACGAGATGAGTATGGGTTTTGAATCTATTGTATAAATACGGTTTCCTATCTCATGCGTCAGACTTTCAAGGGAGAAGAGTGTATAAAAGAATCATTCAGGAAATGGGGAAAAAAAAAGAGACAAGAGCCTTTAATCTCTATTTTTTGATCTGCCATGCTTTGTTTCTGTCAATATTAAGTATTGGAAATCGCAAAGTTTAGCATCTTGGATATTTGTACAGATTAATCAAAGAGTTTGATCGAGAGATTAAGGATGAGGAGGGCAGAAATCCACCAGAAGTAAATAGGCAGCTCAATGATGAGAAGCAATCTATGGTCAGTTCCCGATTCCTTTGGTAAAATTTACAAATGAAATTCTAAACTGTACCATCTTGATGTTCATGCAGGTCTGCATTTCTTCATGGCAATGTTTGTGTCATAAATTCTTCTTCATATTTTCTTAATTCCAGCAAACCTTTTTTCACTGAACCTTTCCCCTTTTACAGATCAAAGAGCTAAACTCATATGTGGCATTGAGAAAAACGTAAGTTTTCTCTTTTCTTATTCTTTTGGCTTGCGGTTTATATATTTGTTGCCATTAGGTGAATAGCTGCTCTTTTGTACTTCGCCCTAATCGGTAGATAACTACTTGTTTGTTGGTGGTTTTAGGCGTCATGAATTTACTTGTGGGTTCTTACTTTATGTTGTTCTTCTTGGTGAATTGAATCTCTGTTGTGTAATTGCAGGTATATGAGTACTCTCGGTAATAAGAAACTTGAACTTTTTGATATGGGCGCTGGAGTGAGTGAACCAACTGCAGATGAAAACGTTCAAGTGGCATCAGGTCAGTTTGGACTTCTTTCCTATTGATAAATGCTGTTTAATTTTCAGATATTTTAATTAAATACAGTTCAGATGACTTGGTAGTAGCTCTGGGCAATATTTCCATATGCCATCTTTCAGCAAACATTAAAATGTTATTTTAAGCAGTTCTTTTATTCCACTTTCTTGTAAAATTAAACCTGGACGAAAGGTTTGGGCCTTGATGTTTTATGTTAAATCAGTGTCCATTTTCTTTGTTTTCAGTATTTTTTTTTTCAGATGAGCTGATAATGGTTCCCGTTAGTTTCCTGTCTCCTCAGGGATGCAACAAATTTATCAGATAGGTGACAAATTATATCATCTAGCAGTCCAACAGTATAATGACCATCAGTAGAGTTAGACATCACTACATCTAACCTTATATAAGCAAAGTTCAGTGTTGATGTTGTGCTTTCTCCTTATCAGATACAGACTCTTAAAACTAGTATGTTGCAACACTTCTATTCAGTATTTTGAGCTGGAAGATTGTTTCACGGTTGTCAGAAAAGAGCATTTACGAATTTTTCCTATTGGCGTTCTTGTTTAGATATCAGTGGAGTTAGATGATGGAACACTTATTTGATTTGATTTGATATGTTCTCTTGATAATTCTGTCTTGGATTTATTATGTAAAACTCGGTCTCATATATTTTTTTTCTGGTCAACTTATTATGCCATGCAGCCATGTCAAACCAACAACTTATTGATGCTGGAATGAAGCAAATGGATGAGACTGATCAGGTCATTGAGCGCTCGAAAAAAGTGAGTAATTCTCTTGATGAGTTCTCGCTCCTTTTCTTACATAGATATCATTATTCTGATGAAGAATTGATCCCTAGGTTGTTGAGCAAACTGTCGAAGTGGGGACACAGACTGCTGTCACCTTAAAGGGCCAAGTAAGTCTTCTGTACGGACTTATAATTGGGAAAAGAAGTGTCTGAATCATTTTGTTATCATATTTTGGGCCATATAGATAATGATCTAACTTTCTCCAGACTGAGCAAATGGGCAGAATTGTGAATGAGCTTGACACAATCCAGTTTTCCATCAAAAAGGCTTCCCAACTTGTGAAGGAAATTGGCAGACAGGTTCGTCTGTTTCTCTTTCCTTTATTTTTCCTGTAAGTATGTTTGTTTCCTCACTATTGGGACTTTTGTTGAGTTCTATCTTCTTTTTACAGGTGGCAACAGATAAATGTATTATGCTTTTCCTTTTACTTATCGTCTGTGGCGTGATAGCAATTATTGTGGTGAAGGTATGCTGCTTAGTTAATCCATTCATCACTCGATTTCTTTGCCTTTTGCTATAGCCTCTTGTGCAAAATCTCATTTTGATGTCTGTGGAGGTTTAATTTTGTTTTGGTAATTTTCAATATGTAGATTGTGAACCCAAGCAACAAGAGCATCAGGGACATTCCTGGACTAGCACCGCCTGCCCCGTCAAGAAGGTTGTTGTCTCTCGCGGATTTCGGAGATGCTCAGTAAATTCCTCGTATCCGAGGGTAAAAGTTGCTGCAAATCCCGGTGAATGCAATCTGCCGAAGCTGTTTGTGGGCATGTATATGGTTTTTCCTTCTATAATTACTATTCTTGCCTGGCATGCGTTTTCTTGTCTGTGATTCTCTTTGTATAAATCATTTGCGAGGCCCTTCTCTCTCCCTTTGCCGCTTCTTTTCTCTTTGCAGAGTTTGTATGGCATGGTTCTTTTGCTTATGTTTTGAGACAATTGTAGACCGGCGGAAATTAAACACTACACAATCATTGCCATGTACATGTATTTGGCTAAATGCCCTTTTGAGGATATAATGCATGCGTGTTTTGAAATATCCTTTTCCTTCTGATTTTGGTCGGACTCTGGTTGATCTGCGTGACGTGTATTCAGTTACTGACTTCCTGTTTGGCGCCCAGATGATTAAACAGCTCTACCAACTGTTGCGTTTATCCAAGGTTCTGTTGGCTAACTAAATGATACCAATCTCCGGGGTGGAGTGGTCTAAACCTCTAAGATGAAATTGTGACAAATCCCTCCTTCCCTCCCTCTCTGCATGAATTGTGTTGTGGGTGGCATACGAGAACCATAAAAAGACAAGATTGTCCATTCCTGTATTTGGCCGTCGCATTGAAATAACTTGACATTGCCAAAGAACCACGGGTTCAATATAAGCTGGAATTAAAAACTACAGTACGTAATCACCTTTAGCAAAGGAACATGAGGCCAATCGATTTGAGGGCAGGGACAATATGGTCAGCCTATCATTGGCGTACAACTGCAGTTCCTGTGCTTGTATTTATCGCGCCTCCTTGATATGTGTCCGATCTGCAATTTGAATTAATGCACCACCCTCCCACAGTGGCTTCTGAAAGAATGCTCCCTTCCGTAGGGAAACCCAACGTTGGATGCCTCTGACGCACCATCACGATCTCTCGTTTCTTGGGATGAATTTAAAGCTCATTAATCATGAGGATGCCAACTCGGTTAGAACGGCTGCTTAACTTGCATCCGTCCTGTGTAATAAAATCTCGACGATGGGACAAGAGGCGCTTCTTCATCGACGGTAGGGTCAGCAGTGGGACTATTCCCCCCGTTCCTTCCACCATTGTTGTCACTCCCCTTGCTAGGCAGAAAAGGGTCAGATGACTTCTTCTCGAGCTTCCACTCCTGAATGGATATAAGGCATTACACTCGTAAGAGAGAACAATAATGGCCAGGAGTAAACGATATAGCAACAATTCTACTAAAAGCTTGTAGCTAAAAAGAATATATCAGTCATTCCCGGACTTTGTGGATCGTATAGCAGACGAGGACCTCAAAGAGTGCATTTAGAAAAGCACAACACTCAAATTTACATCTAAAGTCTGGAATTGGACGAGTTTTTGCCAGCATAGTGTGCTAGTTCCTTGGCATCTAAAGGCTAGAGTGGAGCACTTGCCCCATGATCTGATGATCATAGAGCTGGCTATCATAGATTTAACAGGATCATAAGAAGTTTCTACTGACCATTCATTGTGTCAACCTCAAACCAGTGTATTGAAATAACGGGTTGCTGCCATTCACCAAGGAAATATATCAAAAGGCACCCACCAACAAACATATCAATTCCAAATGTTGCTGTAGTGGCATATTAAGAACTTAGATTTCTCCATACCAAGAAGGGTGGTGGGGCAGGGGGCGAAGAACAGAGAAAAAAACTTCAAAACAGAGTGCCTAGGTACAAAATGTGAAGACTTGAACACAAAAGTTCAAAAGCCATGAAACAGGAGAGCCTAACAATAACAGTGCATCTTCCTACTCTTGTGTTTTCAAGATCAACGATTTTAGTTTCAATATGTAGCATTGGACCAAAAATATAAAGTGCTTCCGGCATATTCCCTCGGGAGATACATCAGATAATATCCCTGTGCAACAAACTGACCTTTGTAATTCTTTCTGGAATACTCTCTGGTATAGTTTGAGATGCACGAACATCTTTAACCTTAATGTAATTATACATAACAACACCACAAAGAGCTGCAAAAGGAAAGGGGAACACTTTTATTGATCACAGAATATAAAATCAAAGATGCTTTGAAGCTTTCAGTTAGAAAGACAGATTACCTATTGCATAGCCTATTATATTGAGCCCAGTTATTAACGATTCAGGAAATATAACAGAGGAAAGTGCAATTAGTATCCAATCTTTCAATACGCCAGCTACGCGCATGGTAACCGCACCAGTTCGACCAATAACCAGGAAAATGGAAAAGTTGAGAGCCAAAGCACAGATGGCATTAGAGAAAAAGATCCAAAAGTTGAACTGGATCTGTGAAACTTCCATCTCTTGCATCTCAAGTAAATACCAAGGCACAAACAGAAACACAAAACTGCATGTTACAAATAGTGAAAAAGTTAGCATTCTTGATATTAACTGATAGAATACAGGACACTTTTGTCAATGATACTTTAGATACACTGAAATAAGATGACATTATCAAGCATGCTCTATTGCTCCAAATATCATCAGATCTGTGCTGTCAAGTCATAATACTGATGCAGTAAATTCAGGAAACAGAACTCTCGATGACAATATTTTACAATTGAGTAAAGCAAATTCTCAACATTTGGCATTCGCATTACAAGGGATACCAACTACCAAAAGAGCCATCCCTCTTTCACCTTATCTTTAACTAAACTAAAGTCCAACCTAGAGGCTTAATTTTAAACTCATTCAAAGTAACCAGTGCATTGACATCCAAATTCAGTACCTGCATGGAGCAATATAATACAGGCTAGTGATGGGATTTAGAGTTAACCCCTTCTTCTGCAGCAGGACTTGGGTCAAAACCAGCCTAAGAGCCTCAGCAAAAATTCCTGTGACCTGGTAAGCTGTACCAACAACATTAAAATGGATTTCCCCATACGAGGAAATCACAACCCCGATGCTCACCACCAGCATGTTCAAGAACACATCACACCTTAATTTATCAGTGCCACACATAACTGCCGTGATAAAGGTTGCCACTGGCACTGCAATATCCAACATTTAACGGGTAAGAGACAATTAAATGCAATAAGCAGTTGAAGATATATAAAAGAACAAGGATTTCTTCAACATACTTAGAGCTTTCAGCATCTGGATGAAGGCCACAGATATGTGCAAGTAAGCAGTATTGCCAAACCTGTGGAACATAAATTGTATGGACCATGTAAGGATTGGCTTAAATGTTAATAAACCTAATTTGGGCATGAGATGTGACAACTCCTTTGACATTAAAATAATCTACCAACAACCATAAAATCCCTTCTTTGCATAGTTATGGCAATTGATCGTGGAGGTGTATGTAACATAGAAGAAAATGTCATGAGAAAATGATAGTTGGGACTGATATTGTGGAACACATGAGTGGTATATCAGAAGCCAGAAAACCATGTACCCAACATTATCCAATCAAAGTGGATAGCTAGACCTATGAAATAGACAGATCTACACATAACTGATGAGCCAGGTATGTACTTTTACATGATAGGATTAAGTTATCCACAATGGTATTTAATATTACTGCCATTGAAATATTACATGAGTACTCACCAGAGACTAGAAGCAAAGAATGCACTTATTGGTACGACACATGTTGCATATCTGCACAAATAGAAGTGTTATTAAGGATACGGGAATCAGGAAAGTGCAATGGTCTTCACCGTTGCAACTCCAGATACAAGAAAAAGATGATCATATAAACCCCTTACATTTCAAAGGTCATCTTAACTGGAGCTACAACCTGCAAATTTAGATTGTTTACATGCGCATTAGCATAGACAGACTAGGAAGCAAACTACAAGAAAGAGGCATGTTAATTCAAAGACTCCAAAGATATGGGTGGAAGTAAAGGTTGAAGTATTGTTGAAGAATGCATACCTTGAAAACACGAATAAGAAGAAATGCTACTGCCCCAGAAAATCCCATATGAATCATGGTCAGTGTAATTGGAAATGGGAAATTGAAGTACTTAGGAGAAAGTACCCACTGCAAAAATTTTCAAAGTTAGGATCACTACAGAAGTTTGTCAATCTACCCTAATGCTACATCCCAATAGAGGTACAAGTTAAATCAATGACAAAGAACAGCCGATTCAGGCTGCTAATGGTTGGATCTTGCAACAGAGCTATGCAATGTTCCATGAGATCATAAAAAGTGGCAGGCAAAAATTTGACCTAGATCATAAGACAGCCTCAAGGCAAATGGCACAATAGATTAGATCGACAGAGCAGAGGCCTTCAAAGACAGCTTAACGATAATATGGACATACAGTATCTGTGTGATCCAGTCAGGGCTTTTGAAAATGGACATGACCAGTTGCAATGTGATACAAATGCAAAAAATTTAAGCAGTGAATTTGCCTTACCTTGTTGTAAAGTATAACTCCAGATGAAAGTAAAATGTACATTAGTAGGTAAAGGTATGTCAGGACCAGCGGTTTGTTAATCATCTTGCCCATTCTTATCTTTCAGACCAACTATTTCAGCTTCTACAACATCTTCTGGAAAATGATTGCCACGCTCGTAAACCGATCACGACCCTGGAGAAAAGGAAAACGATATTCCGGCAGCAGATATAGAAACCCAAATGGAAATTGGTCTCCCCAATCACAAGGAACTGGAAAACCCAAACGAAATCGAATTTTGGTGAAATGGAGCTATTCTTGAAGTTCACAAGATCTCTGAGCTGCCAAAGAAAAGGCATGAAAATTCAACTGTCACATTGCCAGGACGTTCAACTCAAAACAAGAAACAATATTTCTGCCAAAGTATGACGGACGACCACAAATGAGCATTGAAAGTACAAAAATAAACCACTTCCACGAAACGGGGCATTCACAAGTATGATCCGGAACGAGCACCATTGAACATAGCACCCAACCAGGAAGACCAGAAAACGGGGAATCATTCACCACACCCAAACAACGACGCCGACAGCCCCGCATTCTAACTAAATCGAATCCAACCTCAAAGCCAAAGACAAACCTTGCCCACCTAACAAGACAGAGACACAATCGACACTAACACTAGATCTGCAGCGCCAAGCAGCCGGAAATCCAGCAGTACGAGATCGACCCACGTCCAGACATGCACGGACAGACGCATTACCTCAACCAAAATCGATCCTTTCCGTGGCTCCCCGGGGTTGACCGCGAACACCGACCGCCAGATTCGTATTAATAGCGAGGAGATCCAAATCCGAAGTGGGCAAAGAAGAGGAAGAGCCTTTTCTTCTGGGGAGGGACAGGGACGGGGTTCTTGGAGCTGGAGTGCGAAGCGAAGCCTCTTAAGATTGGTCGGATCAAAGGTGGGTTGGGCCTAGAAACCAGCGGGAGTCGATGGATTCGGAGGTTGGGTTACCTAAAGCAGCACGGTAAGAAGAGCAAAGACCAAGCGAGAGAACCATTAACCTCGCTGCCCGTACCACGTGCTGCTCGCGACTGTACTGACATGAACAGCAATAAAAGAAGAGGAAGGAAAAAAATACACGCGTCGCGGATTCCCGAAGATCGGACGCGACCGGTCCTGTTTCTTCACAATCTCCAGATCGTACGACTGCCACAAAGGACCCTTCTTCGACAAGAACCACACGCCACACGCTCTCGAGTTTTGCCCCGTGCTGGTACCCTCCGCCATTCATATTGCATTCAATTTACGTCGACCCGGTTGCGCGCACTGTTCTGTGGCCATCACCGATGGGTGCGGTGCTCGCTTGCGTGTGATGTTGCTTCTGCTCTAGCCTTGTCTTGTTGAAGGAACGAGCGGCGCGGAACGGATCACCAGTTGAAGGAGTCTGATGATGCAACCGCTGGTTAACCAGAATCTCCCGGCATTTAAAATGGATCTTGCGAGTTCACGTGCCATGCGTACAGCGACGTTCCAACCGCAGGCGATCCAAGCTGTGTCAGACATTCAAGATCCTCCCGTCACTGTCGTCTTCCCGGTCATCAACCTAATCCGAAACAAAGCCCATTTCGTTTTCTTTTTGTTCTGATGTTTCGATCGCCTCTTGCGCTGTCCATCCTAATGTCTTTTCAGATATTAATTCTGAGGCTTGACGGTGGAGAGAACGTTCCTTTCTAGATCAAAGTTTGCCAAATCAACTCTAAATTAATCTCTAGGATTGGTCGGAGTCCAAATTTTTTTGTATGATTCAAATTCTTTTCAATGTGTTGAGTTTAATAACTATGTAACCTAGAGAGAGTGAATGGGTTGTTTTGAAGATTTTGCGGAAATCAACGACCGATATTTGAAAATCAGGAAAAGTTTATATTAAGAATGTCATGTGATGCTAATGTGTTAATAATCTAACAAGAGCATAAGTAAACATAGCACGCCACTCCAGATTAACATTCACAAGTCGGGCCGGAATTCACTATAGCTTGAACACTATTCTAGAAAGCCCAAAGAATGAAACGTAATTTGCTTAAAATACAACGATGAACACTTTTAGCTTGTTCTAGATTTTTTGTCCAATCCTTTTCACTTAAATGGTCTCTCTTATATAGAAATTGTCCTGAGAAGAAAATAGCCAGTAGGATTATTTGCTAGCCGTTGTTCTGAAGCTATACTGCCCATATAGTCCTTTCCCGTGAATATCAGTAAGTTTTCTTAAAATAGGTTCTATTGTTGTTGTCATGTCGCTGATTGCTCTAATAGTTTTGACAAATTTTCCCTAACAATTTCTAGTTCTCTAGCGATATTGTTCTATTTGCCAACGTCCATATTTAATACTTCAACCAACGTTCTTAGATGGTCATTATCTTAACATTGTTAGGACATGATATCCTTGTAAAGTGACAAAGAAATCATTATGAGCCGATTATTTTGGTCAGTTGTTAATTTGTATAAGGATATCTTGCAATCTTTTTCCAAGAAATACGTCATGGATATCACATGGTCCATATTAATCGTTATCAAAATCTGCACTTATTATAGTAGATATTATTTTAAGGATAATTTGGAAATCATCAAAATTCTTAAGGATGTTTCTCCGGCAAAATGAAGGGAATAATCAATCAAAAAAATGTTAATGCCTATACATATATTCAATCAAACAACCAAGGATTGAAAGGACCAGCGGTGGGCGTTGTGCTGTGTGGCACTTGCTATTTGTTGTAATTCTTAACAAATTATACCATAATTTATGTAGTTTAAACTTTGGATTCGCTTCATAACTCGACATGTGATGTCTCCAATCAAAAAGGGCATTCTTCTTCGACCAAAAAAAAATAAAATAAAAATAAGGGCATTCTTGGCTTGTACAAATTTTGCATCCAAATTGCAGATAATGTTTTGTCCTTTCCCTCTCTTTTTCCCTATATGAGTTTAGAAAATGTGCAGTAGGATGATGACAACTTTTTGGACCGCATGTCCAAATCGTGTAAGTAAATAAATGCCTCCCTTTTTTTAGTAAATAGTCAATAAGTACCATAAGATCACAATAGAGAATTTATTCTCCGGAGTCATATCTAAAAGTGTCCGTTGAAATTTATTTAAGAAATTAAAGAAAAGGGTGAGAGACACGAAGCTTCCTCAATTGGGCAGTGTTATGGAAATATTGACAAATTTCTGGATGCATACAAAGAAAAATAAGAAGTACAGTAAATCAAAATGAGAGAATTATACTCTAACTTTTACCTGTAGGACAAAAAAAACTTCTACTTTATGAACAATAAAAAGAAATTATCAACTTTCACTCAGAGAGACAATTTATCCCACTGTAAATTTTCATCCAAACAAGTTGATGTAGCACATGAAATAATTAATAGAGAAAGAACAACATTATTAGAGAATAGAACTGCAATAATTTCTTGAAAAGTACGTCATATGAGTAGTAATTAAAAGAAATTAGAAATGACGATGTTTCAAAGAAATAAGGTTGTTTTGCTTTCGTTGATGTGTCTAGGGTATCTTTTAGCTCAAGCCAATGTGTCTTTTTGCACACCTTAGTGTGGTTGGCTGATCACGCCACATGCTTTTGGATGGAAGGAAAACTTAATAGTGGGTATTTTTGTTGTGCATGAGTTTACTAGTGTCATTTAAAAAGCTTGAATATTTTTCTCTCTTGAGTCGAAGGTTCATGAGTTTTTCTCTTTTGGCCAAATATGTGTGATGTAACTCAAATCCTTGAGATTTGATCCGCTCGAGGCACGCATAGGCTCGTCCTGCATTGTTGCAGCTATTTTTAGGTCAAACGAATACAAAGAAGAACAATATTTTTAAATGATCCAATACCTTTTTTTTTCTAGGGAAAACAATGGTATTGTGTGGCTCTAGGGCTTTGTTTTTTATTGCTTTGACAAGCTTGTCTTCAAACATGACTAATCTAATAATAAATTATGGAGACTTATAACCTTTTAGTGTTTTACCTTATATCCACTAGTATATTTGTCCATTATGTTTATTAAAACTCCAACTCCACTCTTGCATATTCAATTTATATGAGGATATTAGCTTGAGACTTACAATTGTGATTATAATCATGAAATTGTATACAAAATATCACTAGAAAATAATACATGTCATTTAACATGTAAGTTAATATTATGTGTTCATTTCACTTATACATCTCAATCTACACTTACCAGACGCCTCCTACTCATATTTTACAAAATTTAAAATTATTAGGAACTTATTTATATTAAATTCAATTTAACCATTTATTTGATTCTTTTTGAGTAAATATTGTCCCCAAGTACCATTAACTCTAATACTAAATATTACTACTGTTGTCTTTCATCAAATCAAAGTAATTTTACTTTCTATGGTATATCATATCGCAAGCAACAAAATCAAATATTTAAAAAAAATTAAGAGTAATTTTAAAAAATATTTTCTTGTTCTCATAGGTCAATTTGCTACTTATTGTCAAGAGATTTTTTTTTTTCAAAGTTTCACTATTCTTGGAAAAAAAATCTTAAGTTATCATTTAGAAAAGAAAAGATTCCATTCGTTAAAATTTGATACATTTAATGTGCAAAAGACACTCTCATTTGATATTACTCGATCGACGTAATGCCCATAATAATTAAAGATTTTAAAAAAATCCTCTTAATCTTTAATTTTTTTTTATCATTCTCTTGGGTACGTTTCACTACTTATAATCAAGAGATATTCCTTTGAACTTTCTCTTTTCTTGAAAAATCTCTTAAGTTTTCATTTATTAAAGAAAAATACTCACTTCATCAACATTTAATACATTTAATATGCAATATATGATGCGACTAATCCTATAGATTAGTCTTGCTGCCTAGAGATTTTTCCCGAAATCCATGGGCAGTAATCAGAGGCCCTGCTGACTAGAGGTGTATGCAACATTGTGCCAGCTTTATAAATTGGTTAAGCCTAGACATTTGGTTTGCATAGGTGATCATGACTTAGAATGCACGCAGTTAATAGGATTTGAATAATTTGCCTTCTAAACTGAAAATCACTTCATACCTCCAAATAGTTATGCCAATCTAGGAGTTGGCCAAAGATAAAGACGTTCTCTAGCATATTTATATATATAATTTTTTTTAATAGAAAAAAGGGCAGGGGAGAGGAGCTGAGCCCTAACGACCCCCTTTGAGTATAGCCATAGTCGTCACATGCACCATTATGAAATGTATGAACTAAACCATAATTTCTTCGCATCATCGAAGAACTATATTTTCGAGATTGACAAGCTTATCATTGCAACCCCATTAAGATATTTACACTTAAATATCTTTTTGCATGAGGTATGTCGTAACTAGGTAATGCAACATGAATCGTTCAAAGGTTTACTCATAACATAAATCGAACTCGAGACCTCATAAAAAATAGGTGATCCGTTTATCACTAGGGCAACCACGTAGGTGGTAGCGCACACTTTATCTGAAGAAGTTCACGACACACGTTCGAGCAGAACATCAAGCTGTCGCAGCCGCAACTGGCAGACCTGCTTTTGTCGTTGGGCCGTCTACATTCTAAAGGCCCAAAAAATCATAAGATGGGCCCGTGTTTAAGTCTTCCCCTATTTGATGCAGACTTCGTACTGGTTTAAACTCAAACAGTTCTTATTTTGGAAAATCGTGTATCTGGCTGGCCAAAAATGTTATTGTTAATTCGACGATTAGCCACGTTCCAACTCTTTCTTTTGCAGATTCACTTATTAAAAAAAATCATTTTGCAATTTTGTGTTTAGGTCTACTGACTTTTTGAATGGTGCATGGCATAAGATTAAGATTATATCTCGAATTTGAATTCGTGAATCAAACTTGACTAGATTCGAATGCAAGTCAAGGTGTCACGACTCGAATGATCTCCAAATTCGAACGATTGTGAAAAAAAAAAGGAAATTGGTTTTCTAAATGGAGTCGAAGCCTTGTCGTAAAAGTGGAAAGTCCAATGTGGACTTTTTATCATAAAAGAATGGGTTTCATGCTTTGTTATATAAATATTCTTATATATAGGTTTTGGTCTAAATTGCCTTGTGAGTGTTATATGTGTTGTAAGTGGTTTTACCATAAGATATGAGGCATGAAGGGTGTGATTTGCTCGTGATATCTTCGACCAATCCAATAGTGCTGAATTAAATTTTGTGGGTAAGATTTCATGCACTCTTCTGCTTAGACTAAGCAATTGTGTCACTAGAAACCATTTGAAGCTATGCATCATGAGCTTTTTTAATTTAGGGGTGAGCATGATTTTAGGGTATAAACCTGAAACCTAAGAATCGCACCGGTGGGAACCTTGTAGATTTCGGTTTCAAGTTTTAAAGTATGCGAGGTAGGTTCTACGTTCCAAAATTTGGAAACTTATACTTAAGGATATGTTTTAGGTTCTTAGTTGGTGAAACTTGGAACCTGTAAACCCGAAACCTAGAATTTAGTACAAATTTTTATGTTTTTTTTTTTATCTATGTTTTCACGCAATTCTGAAATATTCCATGGTGTTTGATAATAAATGTATAATCTGAAACCACTAGTCTAAACTTCCATTTTATAATTGAGAATTTTATTTTTGTAGACTATGAGCCTAGTGAAAACTCCAATTACTTCTTCGATACAATTATGTTGGGCAATTGCTTCTTTCAAGATAATGATTCTATAAAATACTTGAGTAATCGATGCATTAAAACCATAAAATTTCCTTAATATTATTCGACAAGTGCATATAGACACTTGTTTTTAGACAATTGATAATACAATCATTGTTCATATTGTTGCGTTTATTTTTATTTTGCTGAACTAAAGATGAAAAAAAGAACCTGTTGGAACTTGGAACTGACCTTGAAACCTACAGTAGGGTAGGTTCCAGATTCCATGTTCCAATGGGTAGATTTCAGGTTTCAAAAAATGAGGAACCCGTATTCGATGGAAGGTTCTAGATTCCAGGCGGAAGTTGGAACCGCTCACCCCTAGTTTAACTCAAGTATGTTTGTAACCTTTGTTGTATTATTTACTCTACAATGAAATCCCATGCCATTCTTTCCTTTTAGTAGGTCACATTGATTGAATTGCGTAAAATTATCGTTTGGCTCCTCTTGCTCCATTTATTATGATATTTGATCTCTTTGTTTTCCTATCCCAAATATATTATCTCTTTTCATTTCGTTAGTCCTTCTTTTTCTCCTTAATTTAAATAATTTTCCTTTGAACATCCAAGAACTTTCATACCCGTAGGTTATGTGGTCCAGACGGTAGATACGTGACATATATGCGATTTCATTGATCCTGCCTCTAATCTCACTTTGTTAACGGCACCTAGAGGATTAGGTGGAGACAATTAGGTTTGTTATGTCATAATGATTAGGTCTTATTCTTCATTTTTTTTTTCTGAAGGGGACAGTCCAGGAAAAGAAAAATAAAAGGTGATTTGAAACGTGGCTAATCATTATGTATCACCCTAATATCATTCTAATTAGACGGCTTGATAACACCCCCTAACTACCGCAAAACGCATTGCTTCCTCAACCACTATATCGAATAATTAAAATAAACCATACAATATGGTCATCATATGTGTAGACATTTCCAATCCCTAATCGTTGTTGCGCGCACGGGCCGGTGAACATTCTTGACGTCTCAACTGCTGGCCGGAGGAGGAGGAGGAGACCGGCGGTTCCTTCCCCGGAGGCTTCCCACGACCTAACTTCCAACACCGGAGATTCTCCTTGTTCGTACCATACCACAAGAATTCTTAATCTTACACATCTTTATATGTTCGAAATCTTTTTCGACATTTTTATATTTTGTGGGTCCAATTTGTTTATTTTCATTGGAGCCGTGCACCCACATAATCCACGAGTCAGGAGCTGCCGCTTTGTTTGAATTCGATGAGAAGACAAAGGAAAAGATTTTCCTTGATTATTAATTTTTAAAAGGGACCTTAAATGATTAATTGCTATTTAATTGCTATTTCGAATTTTATAATTTGGGGAAGTGGGGTCTGATTTGCACGTTTTGCCCTAGAAGAAAGGGGTCCGTTCAGGTCTATTTGGAGGAGAACCGAGGGAGGTGGTGAAGTAGTTTATTTATTGAATTTTTCAAATTTGGTACCATACGATGATTTTGCTCGGTTGGTGCTCTTTTAGGTTTGACTCTTGTCCTTCTAGTTCTTGGGAACTTGGAACCATGTATCCATTTGTGTTGATTTAAATATATATAACAATTTTTTTCACGAAAAATGTATATATGAAAAAAAAGAATTGGAGAATCCGGGGAGATCCTGTCTTTCTTGGTAGCATTGCCCCTGGTCAGATGCAAATTAGATCGATAGAAGCAACCTAAATTATTTTTATACTAGACCTAATTGATACTTTCATTTGGGGGTCATTGAACTTTTTTGCCCCGTGTCTCAAGATTTAGTATCGATTTCTCAGATACATAGGGATTAGTAAAGATGGGTTGTAAAATTTATGTTACCGACATGGCAAGTAGAAATTCATCGTCGAAGCCGACACGCAAGGTCAAGACACAGGTGCTTGGTTCGGTTGTTCAAGAAAACCGCTTTGGCGATTTAAAATTTCTTTCGGGTTCGTCTGACACATATGTGACCTGGTCCCCGAACACATCATCATTAGAGTTTCCCATCCTAGTCTCTAGATGATTCGAATCCTGTGCTTTCGACCGCTTATTTCTTTTTTGGGGTGCATGCGTACCGCAAGAGTTTAGAGTGTTCCCATTCATGAGGATCTCTCACGCCAATGTGCTTCACGTTGCTCAAGATTTCTTAATCAAAGAAGCAATACTTCCCCACATCATCTCTTGGGTATTCTTTGCTTTCCATGCACGCAGCTGATCAGAATGCATTTATTATGAATTAAAGTGACAAAAGTGGAATAAGGCTCTGATTAAATACCGACGGGGGGGAAGATTATGAAAGGCGAATGTCGCTTTCATCATTGTTTTAATTTTAATAATAATGATGATAAAGGATTCATTAAAAGCCATGAAAGCAATGCGTATGGCGTTCATCAGATCTGCTGGTGGATAGTCATTGTAATCACAAGATATGGTATTGAGTATGAACTACTTCTGTACACATGCATGCCCCCGAAACCCTAATTCTTGAAAGATAAACTGCGGTGAACTCGAAAGCGTGTCAAAGTGGAGAAGGAGAACCTCTAGCAGACACTTTTCTAGTGCAATTTTTCCCTTTTCTGGTCAATTGATTTGAGCTGAATTGCCTGCTTAAATGCTGTTGTTTGGAGCCATTTTCTGCCATTACTTTTAGAAAATTAAGAGCTAGCTTAAGCTTCATGAATTTTCCATTTGGTGCTCTTTTTTAACCCGACCATATATTATTTTTGGAATTTATACTGTAATTGCGTTGGTAATATTAAATATAATTAAAGTTTTGCATGTGTACTATTCTGTTTAAGGTACCTCTTCCCACAACAGTACACTATTATGTTTAATTATCGAACATTTTTTATTTTCCTAAACCTCATTTTGATAGTTACAACATAAAATGGTTTTTTTGATGTCATTTGAACTCTTTAGATATTTTCTGCGAGAATATCGAATTTAATACTATTTTGCAACTTATTTTTATTTTGAAGTGTACTAATAGAGTTTGGATTTTTATTATGTCCATTGCAAACATGGGAAATAATTTATGCACTCTTGATCGGCTTGTTGATGTATGGAAAAATTCGCTCACAAAACTAACTCCAAACACACATGCGACTCATTTGATGAAGAACATGTAAACATTTCTCTACACATGTAGTGAGTGTGCCGATTATCTGAAAAATCAATTGAGATTTCATTTCTTTCCCTATGTTATATCACGTTACTCGTGAGAACATAGAGGTTCAAAGATGAATCTGCTTAAATAGGTGGAAAGCTCATAGTTCAAAACTTTTCAAAATCCGGTTGGATTCAATGTGATTTGTCTAGTTATTGAAAGGCTATAATACAACCAACTTGTAACTTTATACTAAACACGTTAGTCACAAAACGAACTCCAAACATACACAAGACTCATTTAATGAAGAACATGTAAGGATTTCTCTATACAGGTCTTGAATGTGCGTCAATTATCTGAAAAATTAATTGAACTTTTCGTTCCTTTCCCTACGTTATATCATATCACTCGCGAGAACATAGAAATTCAAAAATCAATTTGCTAAGGTGAAAAGTCTGGCATCTCAAAACTTTCTCAAATCCGGTTGGATTCAATGTGATTAGTCAATTTATTGAAAGGCTATAATACAATCAACTTTAACTTTATAAAAAGCGCGTTAGTTAAGCTTAGTTATTTCCAACAAAAGAGCCATTTGTCTGGTGCTGTTTACTTTTTCTATGGGGCCTCTCAAATGTTTCTAAATCAAACAGATCAATTCCATTTTTTTAAAAAAAAATTTTGACCGTCAAAGCAGGAATTTGTCTTAAATAAGCAGAAGTCCAATATTTTAGCTGGTCACTTTGCAGGGGCCCAAAAAGAAAGAAAAATAAACAATAAGTGTCGGCAATAAAAAGAAAGAGAAGGAAGCTAAAGAAAAACCGGGAACCATGTTAGAATAGCCGGGTACATTATGTTCTGTCATTAGACTTCTTCAACCTTTTCATTTCACTATATATATGCCATGCTCTCCGGGAAGAAAAAAAAACCCTTCAATAAGTAGTAATTAACCAATAATTCCTAGGGCAAAATAGAGGGAGACAATATGCTTGGCTATGCAAAAATATTATTACATGCATCTAGCTCAACACGGATACATGTGTGTGTATTTGAACATATTTAGAAAATTAAATACAACGGGTCTTGAACAAAGATCGATTACCAATATGCAGTCCATAAACTTGATTGATCCACATAGATAAAAAATGCAAGTTTCGAGCATGAATTGCATTTTGTTACATTTTCTTTTGGGCATGAAAAATGACATTGTTCGATATAATGATATAGAAGTGCATGTAATCCTCTTCTTTTATCGCTAACACTCCTGAGTAAATAGAAAAGCTAATTAATTCTTCTGGTATTTACAGCTGAGCCCAATAATTTTTAACATTTTTTATGTTAAAAATGAGCAATTGAGCGTGTAACCCGAATGCACTGGCATGCATATTCAAGGCCATTGTATGTTTGATTTATTCCATCTTTTTTTATTTCGTAACTTCAAAGTAACAGTAATATCACTATCAACACAAAAAAAAAAGGTGCTAGTAATTTCACCATCATCAACCACAAGGGACCTTGCTTTGAAGCAAGAAAACACTGGAAATGTGCAAAAATAAATAAAATAATCAATAAACAAACGAAATAAACTATCGACGTGGCTATTGAATTAGAGAGAGAGTATAATGAAGACCATGACCACTGAAAGCACAGTTTTACTTACCTCCTGAGTCATGCGGTCCTCAATTGTTCAAATATATATGTATATGTACACATTCTTTATTTTTCACGTGGAAGTATACTATACTCTCTTTGCATTTTTAAATACTTTGCCATCCAATATCGGGTTTACGATTATATCATAAGACTAGCATTTTTATCTACGCCTTGTCATTATTTCCTCCAAAAGAAAGTAAATCGAGGCACGTTATTGCCTTCCGCTTTCTTTCTCTAATTACCTATAAAAAGTGTTTTCTTCTTAAGCAGGATTGGTTAGACGTTGTTTGAGTTTACTACAAGAGGATTGCTTGTGGGCATCGAGAGTGTAGATACGACGAGCCCTCATCCATCTCTTATTTGGGATAGAGAATGGTTTTTTCTTTTCTTAACCCAAAATTCACAAAGTTGACAAAGAGGATGAAGGGAGATTATACTAATAATGAACTTGTGTGAAACTTGCAATAGGTAAATTTGATGTCCCATCCTACAAAATGAGACCTCCCATCCTTTCCACTAAATCCCCCTTTGACATTTCTGCAAAGCACACCGGTTGTTTGTCCTTGCAGTCATAACCAAACCCCCTGTTTTTTTCTCTCTCTGTCTCTCTCTAGGTCTCTCTGGATATGAGTGGAAAGAAAGATTAGATTTTGGAGAAATAAATTGGGTTTTATTATATAATAATGGTGATTCAAAAGACCAGGGCCCCACCCCCAGCAAGCAAATAGTTCCTCTTCCAGAACTAGACTAATCAAAGTGTCTGATTATCTGTCACCTCCAATACCAAAAATTGAAAATTAAAGAAAGGGGAAAGGGGTAGAGAGGAGCCCGGCAGCAGAGAGAGAAAATTGAAGGAAAGGAAAGGAAGAAGCTGCGAAGAAAGTTTCCATTTTGACATGCCCGGCTTTGAAAAAACGTTGCGCTGTTACTGTTATATGTATACGTGACGGAGGCGAGAGGCGTTCTTCCTTCTCAATCACCTACCACTGATAACTCCACTCTTTCTTCCCCTGAGATAACCCCTCCCCCTCCCTCCGAATTTTCTTTTGTTCCGCATCCCATTTCCTTGAAATCCTGTGCCCTTTTGGCTCTCATTTTGTTTTCTTCCCTTTGATAGCCCTGCTCCGGCAAGAACAGATTGTTGCTTTTCTTGCTTTTTCCTTCTGGGTCTTATAGAGAAGGGAGGAGAGCCCGAGAGGATTCATAAAGAAGGCATGGATTTTGAGCTGAGACTCGGAGACCCTTTTGGCCAATAGAGGAAACCCAGAGAGGGAATGTGAAGAGATCCCTTGGTTTCATTGACATTGGACTCGTCTTGAAACTTGTACAAGTTGCTTTGTTTAGCTTTCCAAGCTGTTTAGGGTTTGAATTTTTGATTCGTTGCTGGCGGTGGGCTGTGTTGACAAGGCATTGCGGAGCAGTTTCGAGAACAGGTACTCATTTGGGAAGGTTGACATTTGTATGCAATCCTGTTTATTATGTATCTGGTGTCTCATTTGGTGATTATCTGTCGGTCAATTTGCTATTTACGTTTGCTGAGTACACAAATTTCAAATTTTGTGTCTACCTGATTTGCGAAGTTCAGCTCTTCTGTTTGGTTTCGTCAACTTGTCCCCTCTGATTTTCCCATCCAATGTGCTCTCTCTCTCTCTCTCTCTCTCTCGCTCGGTGTCGGCAGTGTGAGAATTAGTAGGTTCTATAAGGAGGTAATTTTAAGACCACTTCCCATGTAAATCTTTCATGGATATAGAGTTAGCAAATGCTTGAGAATCCTTTATTTTCATATCTGCGACCTGCTATAGTTTCTGGGAATATTAAAAGTCTGGTAAGAAGCTAAAATGTTTGTGAGATCATAGACTATATAATCTTGTGCTAATCAAGATCTTTATGTGGACTTCCAGTAATTAGTTTTGTATTCTATCTCACTATCTAACAGGCACTAGAGAGTTATGCCCACGAATCTTAACGAGGAACTGTCGAAGAAAACATCTGTTTTTGGTCTCAAGGTTTGGGAATTGGTAGCAATCCTTTTTGGAGTCTTCGTCTTAATAATCATGGTGCTGTCGCTCTGCCTTAGCCTTCGCAAAAAGTCCAGAGGGGCTAAAAAACTTCTTCCTCTTACCCAAATTCCTAAGGTCTCAAAGGAGATAAAGGAGATTAGCATTGATGAAGCTTCAGCAAATAATTTTATTTCCCATGAAGGCATTATTCATGCGCTCAATGATAAGTACAGCGATAAGGACTCCGAGAAGGCACTGGCCCTTTCAAAGAATGGAGATACCAGCAGTCAATCGGGCTCTTTTACTAACATTGAGAAGGATAATATCAACTCTCAGTTGGAGGGAATCCATGGGAAAGTTGCTGCTTACCAATCTTCCTCACATCCAATAACTGCACCTTCACCTCTCTCTGATCTGCCGGAGTTCTCCCACCTCGATTGGGGCCATTGGTTTACTTTAAGAGAGCTGGAAATAGCTACCGGTCGGTTTAACAAGGAAAATGTCATCGGAGAGGGTGGATATGGAGTTGTTTATCGTGGTCGTCTGGTTAATGGGACACCTGTGGCAGTCAAGAAGCTCCTCAACAATCTGTATGTTGGATGTTAGCTTGTGTCTTTTTTGGGTATTAATTGAATGATGTTGTGCTTTTCTAATATGATGACTTTTTGAAGGGGGCAAGCCGAGAAAGAATTCAGAGTAGAAGTTGAGGCCATTGGTCACGTGCGGCACAAACACTTGGTTCGACTCCTTGGTTACTGCATTGAAGGAACTCACAGGTATTGCACATAGATTTCTGGATCTGTCTTAGTAATATTGACTTCAGAGCATTTTCAAAAGGTCTCAAAATCTAACAACTTGATAGTTCAATGATATGAGTGGATCCACATAGCTGACCCTAGTTAGTGGGTGAAGGCTCTTTTCTTGTTGACGACAACTCAAACTAGAGCATAGTGGGCAAATGCACACTGTATCTTATAGTGGGTAAAGGCTCTATTGTTGTTGATGACCCTAGTTGCCGGGCAAGAATTTTCTTATGCATGCTGGCTCATGCGTTAATATCACAAAATTTTAAATTGGACTATTTGTCTTGCACTAGGGCCTGATTTTGGCAACAATTAAGATTCTGTTAATTTGTACAAGATGGAGTAGGAGAATCAGTATGGGTGATTTGCGTTCGCTCATTTGTTTATTTTTCTTTGATGAGCTGCAGGTTATTGGTGTATGAGTATGTCAACAATGGAAACCTAGAGCAATGGCTTCATGGAGCCATGCGTCACCATGGGTATCTTACCTGGGAAGCTCGCATGAAGATTCTCCTGGGCACTGCCAAGGCGTAAGCCATTAGCATCTCTAACACATGACAGATTTGCATTTTATTGGGTTTTTCTTTGTTCTAGTTCTGAATTGTAATAAAATGTTGCAGATTGGCTTACTTACATGAGGCAATTGAGCCAAAGGTAGTACACCGGGACATCAAGTCGAGCAACATACTGATTGATGATGATTTTAACGCAAAGATATCTGATTTTGGCCTGGCAAAATTGCTTGGTGCTGGAAAGAGTCACATCACAACTCGAGTCATGGGAACTTTTGGGTTAGTTATTTTCTTCCTTATACGATTTCGATGACTAAATCCCTGTCAATTTCCTGGTGGACAATTCATGCTTATTTCTCCATCCACTTTGAAACAATTCCAGGTATGTAGCACCAGAATATGCCAACTCTGGGCTATTGAACGAGAAAAGTGATGTTTACAGCTTTGGAGTGCTCCTTCTGGAAGCAATTACTGGACGAGATCCTGTAGATTATGGGCGACCTGCACCCGAGGTATGGAAAAATCATCTGTTCTCAATTCTAGTGAGGAGTCCTGAAAGCACATTATGTATAGTTTCCCTGAACTAGAATTACAAGTCCTATTTATATTATCAGACCAATCTATCTGCGAGTTCTCTCCACAGCAGCACCTTTTATTAGGTTGAATAGATGTCACTATTTTTTTTTTCTCTTGATATCACTATATTTTCTGACTTGATCCTTTTCGGTCCTTTTTTTAGGTGAATTTGGTTGACTGGCTCAAGATGATGGTCGGAAGCAGGCGTTCTGAAGAGGTGGTGGACCCGAACATTGAGACAAAGCCATCAACGAGTGCCCTTAAACGAGCCCTTCTGACTGCTCTGAGATGTGTTGATCCTGATGCTGAGAAAAGGCCAAAAATGAGTCAAGTTGTCCGGATGCTAGAGTCAGAGGAGTACCCAATACCCCGAGAGGTTGAACTCTTAACTTCTGAAATCTCATTTGAGTCTTGATTTCTTGAAAATATAATGTCAAAAGAGAAACATCAGTGAGTATTAGCGAGGATGAATGACTCCAAGTCTTGATTTCTTGAAAATAGGATGTCAAAGAAAAATGCCAGTGAGTTTTTAGTGAGTATGACTCCATATTGGATGACACCATTGAGTGCTCTGAAATTGCTCGTATAATACTTCTTATTTTTTGGGCCAAAGCATGCGTATTACTTAGTTAAGGTGGTTTTATTGAAAATTGGTAAGACAGTTTAGTTTATAATGTCCTATTAGTTTATAATGTCCTAGACTATGTTAAACATGCAAGGGCGAGTGTCTTTAGAGAACTTACCTTAAATCGTAATCAAAACTTTGGTCTGCTAGACATTGTTCAGTAGCTTGTTGCAGAATTGAGTTGCTCTGCAGGTGAAAAAGATACTATGAATGGTGGATCATTATTGAAAACACGCCCTTTGTGGTTTGTGTAATTGTAAAACGAGCCACTTTTCCACAAGTCATCTCTCTCTAATTAAAGTTATATAGCCTTTGATTAACGGTGATTTGTTGGCAAGTTCAGGATCGAAGGCGTCGGAGGAATCAGTCTGGAGCTGCAGAGACAGAGCCTCGAAGATCCAATGCGGAAACAGATCAAAGTGATGCTCCAGATTTAAGGTCAGACACTCGAAGGAATGCTGGGCACAGAGAAAGGGGCTAATCAATGACACTATGTTTGGATGGACGGGTTCCCAATCTCTGAGTTTAGCTGATGGCATTCTCTCTGCATTTGCAGATTTGTTTCTGCTTTACAGCAAAATCCAAGATTGAGGAGCTGAGAGCAGAAGCACTTGATTGAGGTTTTAGGAATTTGTGGTTTGAATTTGCAATATGCGATTGTGGTATTGGACAATCTTTTTTTTTTTTCTTTTTCTCTTTTCAGGAATGAAAATGGCATGATCGTAGGATGTCTTTGCCATTGGTATTGTTGTATAGATGAGGCTTTTCCTCTGTCTTCTGATTTTGCCATCATATTCTTATCTTGCTGGTCCCATACATACATGAGATTGAGAAACAAAGTTTTATGACGACTTGGAGGAAATGAAGAGTATTACAGCTGAGTGTTGAAAGAACCTGAAAACCAATGAACCGAACCAAATTGATACAGTTCGGGTTATTGTGTTATTTGTATGGATGTCTTCTCTTGCTGGCTTACGCTTATGCTGAGTGGTTTCTTGTGATGAATTTAGAACCAGATTCTCCTTATTACAAGGATTAACAAGACCCTGTGGTAATGGAGGCATCGAAGAATTTGTGTCTCAACACTTTTCAGAAGAGATTATTTACTTCATCACAAGGATTGCAACATAAGCTTTGGTAAGAGGTGATGTCGTCTTGTAATGGGATGCAATTACATAGTTATTAAAAGCCATAATAACAGGAATAGAGCCCTATTTCCACCTGAACTCCTAAGCAAGACATGCGTAGAAGACCCGCCCATTCGATATTCAATCAAGGAAAAAGCAAAGGAAAATAAAAATAAAAATAGTGAGTCTGAAAATGTGAAATATACATATACTCGTGGGAGTTGGAGAGGGGTATTCTTTATTATGAGGATATATATATATAAAATAAGAGATGACGTGATCATATCACGTCTGAGACAGACAGATTCATTCCATCTCAACTTTTGGTACGAAGGAGCCAAGAAAATGCTGGTAAGAGGTGAGGTCAACCTTGGCCAAAGCAATAGAGAGAGGACTTGCATAAATCCGTTTTATTTGATATAGGTTCATCCCAGTTTGGTATATAAGACATAATGGGGACACAAAAAAAAAATAAATCCAATAATTGCTTCCCTTTTCCTTTTCCTTTTCCTTTTCCCCTTCTGGTCAAGGCATTTCGTTTCAGTTTTCGATCAAGAGGGGGAGAATTTCTATCCCACATGCTAGGCCCGGACATGTAATTCACCGTCATTTTTACCAAGGTTTATTCCGCTGATTCCATCCGACCGACGTCACTAAACGTTGGATAGATGTCTATCCTATTTGGGCTTGCATATTGGCTGCCGAACAAGCTTTCAAAGTTTAAAATTCCCTTTATTTCAACAAGCACCTGACTTATTGGACCTGAATTTGCTATATAAAGCTCATGATCTCAGGAAAACACTGAATGAAGGCTGATAGGGAGAAATACTATAAAATGCTGAATAGAGGATGTCGATGTACAATATTAAACTAGAATACATAAGATTAAAAAACAAACCCTATTTTGAGCCAGCGTGGCTGTTGCTCCCCTCCTGGTCCACATGATCCCTATAGCGATGATGATGACCACTATGGCGGTTAGAGGTGAACATTATTCCAGAGTAGAAATTGGAACTTGAGAATTGCACCGGTGGGAATCCGTAGGTTCTAGGTTTCAAGATATGCAAGATAGGTTCTAGGTTTCAAAATTTGGATAACCTGTTTCGACGAGTAGGTTTTAGATTTTAGGTTAATAAAACCTAGAACCTGGAATCCGTAATCTAAAACCTAGAACTTAGAATAAGTTTTTATGTTTTTTTTATCTATGTCTTCATGTGATTTTGAGGTATCCCACAGAGTTTGATAATAAGTATATAATCCGAAACCACTAATCTAAACTTTCATTTTATGACTGAGAATTTTATTTTTGTAGATCTTGAGACTAGTGGAAGTTCCTATTGCTTCTTTGATATAATTATGTTTGGGCAATTGTTTTTTTCAAGATAATAATTCTATATAATATAAGAGCAATTGGTGCATTGAAAACCATGAAATTTCCTTAATGCTGTTCGACAGGTGCATATGAACACTCGTTCTTAGGCAATTGATAATAAAATCCTTGTTCGTTTTTATTATTGCGTTTATTTTCATTTTGCTTAACTAAAAATGAAAAGAAAAAAGAACTTGTTAGAACTTGGGACCGATCCTAAAACTTGTAATATGGTAGGTTCCAGGTTCCAGGTTCGAAAAAATGAGGAACCTGTACCTGAGAATAGGTTCCAAATTTTAAGCGGAATTTCTAAGGAACCTAGAACCATTCATTCCTAATAGTGGTTGAATGTTGACAGAGATCGTGACTATGCTAGTCACCTCTATCGCGGTCTAGAGTTGAAAAGAAAAAAAGAAAAAAACATTGCAAAAATTGTTTACATTAGTGTTGGCTTTGCTACGTAAAACAATTGGCCTTTATGTCCTTGGTTTCCGATTATATTGGCTAGAAGGACTATATTGGTAGATTGTCACAAGTTTTAGGATTAAATTGGCTAAATTGAAAATTTTATGATTAATTTTGGCCACTGCACATTAGGTTTAGGATTTTTTTTGGTAATTTTCCAACTTGTGATAGGTGGTGACATCTCTGGACTAAGGACTTTCTCAAATGGTTACCCATATTGACGGTCCTCTCACTTGAACATGTTTGACATTGGAGTTCCAATACTAATCGATGTTGATATGTCGAAAGGAGCTTTTGAGTTAATTCTAGTTTTACTTATATAAACCAGTAAAACTCCCCCCTTGTTTGGTGTGAAATTCAATCCATTCGTTCTCCTTTCGCCATCCTAGAAGTTGCTAAGAGGTGGTACTTGCCTCGACCCTCTCACTCTAACGATCATTCCTCGACCTAATCAGAGGAAGTTGTTACACAGGTGCTTGTCTCAGTAGTCCCTCACCAAATGTAACACGGCTTAGAAGAAATGTCTTAAGGACGGGTATATTGATTGTCCTTAATGCTCATTTTCCTGTTTTAAGCGCGCCGCTCCAAAGAGGGCTTGCTTAAGGCACTTTTCTTTTTATAGTTCGAGAAAATCGTATCGAAATGTTACCTAATTGAAGTTTAGATCCTAACAGGCAAACCCAATTTTTTGTTTGCGGCAATAGTCTTAATTCTTGATCAAGGGAATAACTGACCGATGCCTCTTCTCTAACACGAGGATAACAAGAAACAATCATGGTAAGGATAGACGTCACATGTCTTGCATAATGTTTATGTGAGTACAGGTGAGTGAAAGAGAGAAGTTCATTCCACATCATCCCTTGAAAGCTACGATTCACACAAGATTTATAATAATTCCTTCTTTAGTGCTGAAAATCCAAGATGAACTAGAAAAATGATAAGAATGGTCCTTGAACTTTAGTCTAATGTGTAGTTTGATTATTCAACTTTCAATTTGTTTAACATGGTCCCCACATTTTTGGTATATATTCAATTTATTCATTGAATTATATGAAAATGTTTAAAGTTACCCCTTAACTTAAATTAATGGAAGGAAATATTAAACATTTTTATATAGTTCATGAACTAAGTTGAATGTGTACTAAAAGTTCAAGGATCACATCGAATAAATTGAAATTTTAGGGACCACATTATATATTGGGTTAAAGTTTAGGATCATATTGAACTATAATTAAAAGATCAGGAACTACATTACATATTGGGTCAAAGTTCAGATACCATTCATGTCATTATTTCAAATTGAACTTCCTGAAAAGCCAGAAAGAACCTTTGCACCTATCTCTTCTACGAAATAAACTACTTCGTCTATCTATGGCTAAGGAGTAACATATAGTTTTTCAAATTCTCACTAACTTACATACGTCAAAAACCAGAAAACACCTACACGCGGAATCTGTTTCAACGTACCAAAAGTCAGTGCACGAAGCTATTAGATTCAGGAATTTTGTTCGGCTTAAGAAAGATAATGTTATGGCAAGAAAAGGTATAACATTCATGGGACTAGGGCGTGTTTGTTTCGTAAAAAATGAATGATTTAGAAAACATTTTATGAAAAATGATTACTTATATTATTTAGAAAAATTAGGCATTTCATCATTGACGACAATCTATGTTTGACTATTTTCTTAGGCGATGAAATTTTTTTCTATTTATTTATTTTTCTAAACGATATAATCGATCATTTTTGGAAAAATATTTTTCAAATCACTTACTTTCAGCTAAACGAATGCACCCTACGATTGTTGCTAAAGAACTCTTGCACATAATTTTTTTTTTTATCTCATTAGACATAATGCTCAACCGAATCGCCAAGTACCCATGTCTTAACTGTTCAATGAGATCAATGGGGGTCCATATTATGAAAGTTTATCGACTAAATGGGCTTCCCTAGAATTAGAGAAAATAAATAAACTTTTGCCAGCAATCTCAGTATTAAAAAAATCAAACAAAGAATACATTTACGTGTCAAACGTAAGATATGATGGAAGTATAGGCACTAGAAGCCAAGAGCTAGAGCCCTCTACTAAACTTACATACCGACCTTAATGAAGAAGCCTATAGGAACATATGCTTTATATATACAACATACCCCGGCTTCAAGGAAGGAAAAAGCAAGTAGAGGCAGGTGAAGACAGAGAGCACGATCATGAAAGCTTCACTGCATTCTGTGAAAATCATCCTGGTAGGGTTACTTTGTACTTACAATGTCGTGAAATGTGATTTCAAAAATGGTGTTGTGTATAAAATATGTAGTGGAGATACTTATTGCACCACGTCGAGTGACTATGGAGTTCTCGTTGGCAACGTCTTACTAAAACTACTTGCCAATACACCAACCATCAAGTTAGAATTTTTAAATAATAAACCATGGCTTCATCTACTGAATCTATTGATTGGTTCAAACTTGAGTTCCCTTTTGGAAATTTCCTCGGAAGAAGATATTGAATTTCTATTGTGTACTCCTAACAAATGGTATCAGAACTTAGGCATATAGATTAAGGAATGATTTATTATTTAAATATTCTAATACACTGGTTACAACTATTATGCTTAGTCTTCAATGTGCCATGGCCATGGAGTGTGCAATGGGACATTGTCACTAGAAGATTGCTATCTGTGCATGCAGGCAGCTGAAAACTATCTCCTCTACGAGTGTGGCACTAGCGTTGGGGCTGAAGTCCGAGTTCGAGATTGTAGAGTTAGATCTGAGCCATACGGGATTAGTGAGTAATCGATAAGCTTTAGTCCCTGTCTAAGATATTAAACTTTGATTGCGTGAGGTCACGAGTGCTACAATAAGTGATTTTCGTTTTCCACATCATACGAAGAAAATCCATGTTGTACGAGCGCTTATGGGAAGGTCCAATAAGATGCGTGAGTTAAACAAATTGCACCAATCTTCTTGTTAGCAGTATTAATGTGTAATTGATATGTATTTAGGGTATTTATGTAGTTATACTTCTATATGTATAATTAGTCACTCCTAAAAATATATATCATTTAATCCTAGTTGCGGTTGCGCCACCATAAAAATTTTCTCGTTATTTTCTCTCTAACTCTAAACATCAATAATCAGAACCTCAAGAGAAACATCATATTATCATACGAATCCTAGTTCCTCATATGTCATTCTTCATGAGATTTTCACTTTATACAATGGAACGTGGTAATACGATTTTTTATTAAAAAGAAATACTTATATAACTATCCTTAATATATTATGATATTAACAGTTTATATTAAGCCACAAAACTATAAATATATATCATATAATCCTAGTTGTGGTTGCGCCACCATAAACATTTTCTCATTATTTTCTCTCTAACTCTAAACATCAATAATCAGAACCTCAAGAGAAACATCATATTATCATACGAATCCTAGTTCCTCATATGTCATTCTTCATGAGATTTTCACTTTATACAATGGAACGTGGTAATACGATTTTTTATTATAAAGAAATACTTATGTAACTATCCTTAATATACTGTGATATTAACAGTTTATATTAAGCCACAAAAAAATAAATAAATAATTAGAAATTAACTATCCTCATATGTCATTCTTCATAAGAATTTGTGACTAATAATATGTTGTTACTCTTGTAATAACCTAAAGATTGTCATGCTATGGGAGAATAACTAAATTCATGGACTACTTCTTATGATGAGAATGAGAGAGAGAGAGAGAGAGAGAGAGAGAGAGATTCATAAGGATTATGTTATATGCAAAATTCATTCAAGCTTAAAAGAAAATAGGCATTTCCCCAATTGGGTCGATAACCCCTTTTTTCTAAGGTTCAAGACACCGAGCTTTGCTATTTTTACTGGCTAAGATGACATATTGATTGTTGAACATGTCGGTGGATTCATAGCCCAATGTGGTGAAGCAGGAATCGATTAATTTATAAGACTTAGGCTTTTTTCTTTATCTTTGTCGAAAATGGCTTTTACTTGTTATACTAACCTTCCACCAAATCTTGTCCGTGACTGGACAAAGATAGAAAAACAATTTCATTCTCCACCAAATCTTGTCCGTGACTGGACAAAGATAGAAAAACAATTTCATTCTCAATTCTACAAGACCATAGTTGAAATATTGATAGTCAATTTGACTAGACTCTATCAGTACAATAATGAGTTAGATCAATTTGGTTTCTCGATTTAAGAGAGGAATAGATGCCTCACTTTGCTCTTGGAAAAAAAACTTAGATTTCAATGGATTGAAATCCAGTCTAAGAGAAAGATCCGAAGGGTGTGATTTTGCTGATTAACTTTGGTAGGCAACAAGGGTACCAAAATATGAGCAATTGCTTAAAGAAAAAAAAGATAAGAAGCCAATTTAAAAAATGGATAAGTGCATTATAAATCCTAAAACTTGTTACGAAGATTTACTTGAGTCATAAAACTTTTAAAAAATAAAATTAAGTCCTAAAATTTATCATGAAAGTGCAACCAAGTTCTAAAACTTTCTAAAATACAATGAAATCTTAAAACTTGTTAAAAAAAATGCAATTAAGTTCTAAAACTTCAAAAAGTGCTATTAAAGGAAGGACCTGATTAGACCAATTTGACAAGTTTTAGGACTTGATTGCATTTATGAAAGTTTTAAGACTCGATTGTACTTTTATGATAAGTTTTAGGACTTAATTGTATTTTTTGAAAATTTTAGGATTAAATTACACTTTGTTGACAAGTTTTAGCACTTTCAATATACTTATAATTCTGTTTCATGCTGAATGGGTTAGACTCACTTTATGTGGACATAGAGCAATGTTGGGTATAAGAAGTATTTCCTATAATATTCTTTATTACATGATTTGCCGGCACATATGAGTATGACATGCTTTAATTATGAATTGCCAAATATTTAAAGAGTGGGGTCCGATGAACTTATTTCATCCAACAATAATAAGTTGTCATATCATTTAGTAAACAAATTTCAGCACGCTTTCTTAGTATATCTCGCTAGGGTGTGCAATGGGGACCGCCCAATTCGAAAACCACCCAAATCGGACCGGATTGGGTAGTTCCCATAGCCTGGTTCCAGATTCCCATACTTGGAACTGGTGGCCGGTCGGTCTGGTTCCCGATTCCAAGGTGGGAACTGGATCGGATTGGTAATTTTTAATATATATTATAAAATTTCTTAAGAATTCGAAAAAAAATTCTTAAGAGTTTTAAAAAAATATAATTACATGCAGATTAAGAAAACAAATCGATAAAGTAGTGCATAAATGAAGATGATTGTCTTTAAGAATGTACTGCAACATTAACAAATTTTTACACGAAAAAGCAAAGTTACTGGTTCCACTGGATTGGACTGACTGGTTAGCTAGTCCGGTTCTCAGTTTCAGGACCGGTTGGTCCGGTCCACGGTCCCAGGATGATCGGTTTCCAATTCCAACATAAAATCAGAAACCAAATCGGACCAGGAACCAATTACCCCTATATATCACATTTCTCATGAGCATATGTTCTCAGATGAGGACTTCCTTGTGCCACCATTATGTATGTCCATCTGGCTTTTAACTGTGGTGGAAGTTGCACGATGGCATTGCTTATGTAGTCACATTCTTAAATATTGAAATTCCCTCACTGCCAATGTCATGAAACATCGGGTCAATTTTACTGAGCAACAACACGAGAACTACAAGGCCCTGCCTTTGAGCTCATAGCTGCAATCTGACATAGGCTGGACTCGAATTCGAACATGAACTCTATATATATATATATATGCTTCAACCAGTACTTGCAATAAAACATTGAAAATAAATTGGTGTCTAGAACATTGAAAATAAAACGTCACGGACCGAAACTATACTGATAAATCTGAAGCGACTAAGGCTGTTTCATCATGGACATGGGCGGTGCCGAGGTGGAAATTTTCATCATGGACATGGGCAGTGCCAAGGCAGACTCACTTGATGCCGAGGTGGACATGGGCAGAGCCGAGGTGGAAATTTTCATCATGGACATGGGCAGTGCCAAGGCAGACTCACTTGATGCCGAGGCGGACATGAGTGCCAAGGCAGACTCACTAGATGCCGAGGCGGACATGGGCAGAGCCGAGGTGGAAATTTTCATCATGGACATGGGCAGTGCCAAGGAGGACTCGCTTGATGCTGAGGCGGACATGGGTAGTGCCGGTGCCCAGGTGGTCTCGCTTGATGCCGAGGCGAACATGGGCAGTGGTGGCGAGACATAAGCTGGCGATGTCGAGGCGGACATGAGCATGGCGGTTCGAAAAGCAAAGATGGACATTGGCGGTGGCAGTGCTGGTGCCGAGGCGGACCTCAGCATGGACATTTTAATAGCAAAGGTGGACATTGGCAGTGCAGGTGCAGCCAAGGGGGTCCGAAGCTTGGTGAGATCAATGGGCTTCCAAATTTGTGTTCCTACGCAAAAGCTTCCTTCTGGTGCTGGCATCAGAAGGAACATCTGAAGGCAAAGAATCAGAGCCAGAGCGTCAGACAAAAGCTTGAGATGTACTACTACTACAAGGGTAAGGGCATCACCCCACCCCACCCCATAATAATTTATAAACTTCTTTCAACAAACATACCCAACATCTCATCCAAGCCACCATCCTTCTTCCTCGACACTCCCAAAAAAAGGAATATAAATTATAAAAATATAAATGGATCCTTCATCAGAGAAGAGAGAGGCCTGATTTGAAACGACAGCGTCGGCCTTGTCACTCTTGCCGCCTACCCACGTCTCGCCGTAGACCCAGACGAGCACGCTGCCCGGTGCGCGGTGGGGCAAGCACTTGAAGTCGGCGATTTCATGTTGGCACTGCGGAAGGGACGTGAATTTGGCGAGGATGGCCTCCTTGCCCTTGATCGCCCCGCCGTCCAAGGCCAGCACCGATTCTTCCCGGTACAGGTTCACCAAGCCCGCCCGGTTCTCGTCGAACGTCCTGTAGTAGTTCACCATGAACCGCTTCGCCCCCGCTATCAGATCCATGTCTTCTGGCTTGATCCTCCACATCTCTTCCTCCTCCTCCTGTGCGCGATTCAGACGGTAACCCTAGTGCTGCTCCGAGAGAAAACGACATAAACCCAATAAACCTTAAACTCGTCGCCCGTCTCACCCTTCCAAATAAAAAAAGAAATATAAACCCGAAAAACCCTCGCCCGCTTCCCCGCCAAACCCTTCTTTTAAACCCTCAAAATCTCGCCGCCTCACCTTCTTTTAAACACTAAACTGTCGTCGGCCGCCTCCTAAACTCTCTAAGCTCTCGTCGGCCGCCTCTAAACTCTTCGCCTCCCCACCAAACCCTTCTTACTCTCGCTCTCTTAGTCCCACATCACTCTCGCCGATGGAGGAGATGGAGGCTTCTCACATAGCCGCTTTCTTCGGCGGTCAATTTTATTTTGCATTTGACTCGAGCCGGCTATATCCGCCGCCACTCTATTATGGGCTGGCATAAACGGATATTTACGATGAGGAATCTACCCATGGCTTCCCAGCTATAGACATGTGTCACGGATTTGAGGTTTCCGTGATCAATGGAGTGTTTATGATCCCCTAGAAGGATCTAAGTGGTTCCAGAACATTCTCAGGGACGGACGATACCGTAATTGTGCCGTGGTCTAGAATATTCTCGGCAGGTAGATGGTAGGTGGGGCGGTATGATCTTGTCCACCGGATCAAAATTCGATCAATGGTTGTAATTCGAGTGCCTCAAATATAAGAATGGGTGCCTTCCGCTCATTTGTAACCATCTAACCATTTAGCAAACGATTTGGGTGAGTTGATTGATCGATCGATCCGAGTGTGTTGAGTGTTGAGTGATTGATCGATTGGAATCCGAGTGGGTCGAGTGGGTGAGTTGAAGATTTTTAGGCCCAAAACGATTTGAGTGAATTGAGTGATTGATCGATTGGGATCCGAGTGAGTTGAGTGGGTGAGTTGAGTGATCGATCGATTTGAAGATCTTTTAGGCCCCAAAATGATCCGAGTGAGTCGAGTGATTGATCGATTCGAGGATCCGGGTGAGTTGAGTGATCGAGGAAGGCTAGGCTTGGTTTAAACCCTGCTTAGGTACCCAATGATCCAAACGATCCAAAATAGCCTAAGTCGCTGCACGGTTACGATCCCAAACAATGTGGTGGCCCGTGACACATGCTTTTCGCTAAGCAATGTTGCTGCTCTCTCACCTCGTTGTTAACATGTCATCCTCTGTCGATCACATTAAGGCTCGTTGTTTTTTCACATTTGCCAAATTCATCCGCTTGGGGCCAAATTGAGAAACTTCCAGGAGGCACGTTGGATTTCCTCTTTCTTTGTTGGATTTTTGGATCTTGGCATGAGTACTCGTTCTTCTTGAAATTTGCTTCATTGGGTTTTCCTTCTCTTTGTTGAGTCACTCACCGAAATCTTGGCATGAATAATTCATTTTTCTTGCCCTTTTAGATATTCGGTGTCATATCTCTTTATTGGATTTTGGATCTTTTCATACCCTAAATCTCAAACCCTAAACCCTAAATGCCGGTTGCATCACATATGACATATGGCATTCACATTAGCAATTTCAGATTAAAATTGGATAGATGAACTCAACTGACGAAAAGTAAAAATGTCTGTGACTACAAAGGTTTATAATTGGATTGTCAAAAGTTTATTAAGTTTAGGTGGCTCCCCACAATCAATGGGATCAATGATCTTTAAGAATTGGCACAGTTCAAAGACCAGTCATGTTGTGGGATTCATGTGTGTTGACACTGATAATTCGATTTGAAGAAATTCAACTTTGGACAGGGATGCTCAAGGCTTCATTTTTCATGCACTGGCTTGGATTATGCCAAATTGGTATTTCAACCTTTCTCTGTTGAATGTCTTATTCTTTTATTATGCAAAAGAAACTTCAGTCATACAAACTTTGACAAGATATAAGCATGGGAAAAACCACAAGACTGCATCCACCCAATACACCGAATATGAATAGATCGATCTTGGCATGAATAATTCATATAGATCGATCTTGGCATGAATAATTCATTCTTTTTAAAACTTGCCTTTTATACATTCGTTGTGGAGGGAGCGCTAATTCCTCCCCGGAATGGACAAATTCTCTACAGCCATGTTCGGATATGCTGGATGTGCCTGAGTTGGCTGTGTTGTACCAGATGTTCAATGACCCGGTGTGGCTACACGCAATGCCACAAGAGGCCGCTCAACCGGAGAACATGCAGCAGGCCAACCCAGCGGTGCAATGGGCCCACCTGGCAGCGCATGACCCACTGGTGGCATTCCTGCAGGGATTCATGCAACTGGAGGAGGTGGACGACCCATTGATACATGAGCAGCCGGCCAACCTGGAGGCATTCCTGCAGGAATTACAGCAACCGGAGGAGGCACATGAACAGCAGGCCAAGCCGGAGGCATTTCCACAGGAATTACTCCAACCGGAGGAGGAGGCAGATGACCCATTGCTACATGAACAGCAGGCTGACCTGGCGGAGGCCGATCCTATTGCACAGGAGCATAAGGCGGATGAGGTGGCATCGAGTCAAGCCAGTAACGTACTCTGAACATATTTTAGATTACGTTTGAGATTACGTTTGCAAGTGTATAGTTTCTGCAGTCTGTTTAATGATTCTAGTTAGGCTGCTTCACTGTCGTCAAGTGTATAGTTTTAGGCTGCTTCACAGATATCAATTCTAGACTCTGCTTCACAATATCAAATGTATCCAAACATCAACTAACAAAAAATTCTCAAACATAACCCTTCAATTCTCATAATGTAGCTCAGGCACTATCATATTCTGCAAGAACAGTCACAAGGAAATAGGAAATAAGGCTTGCTATAAATACGCCTCACCTCAGAACCAGAAAACCTCTATCCTGAAAGTACCGCCCTCTTCCATGAACATTTGATTAGTAATAGCAAAAGTGGTGATAGCCCACCAAATTCAATAGCAGGCTATCAATATGATTCTGCAGGTATAGTGAGAAGAATTGCTGCAGGAAGATTTCCATCTACTAGTCATCCACAAAACCTTCACGCAAGCACAATTTCACATGGCTGATGGAAAACATAGACACACTGAATAGGAAGTTCCAGCTAAGCATAGTTCAACTAAGAACCCTTTATATGACTTAATTGATTCACTGAGCCCTCCACAAACAAGCTAGTGTCAAAGAACAGGGGAAAAGGAACTCTCCAGCAGAATCCCTGTTAGTAGACGAGCAACTTATCTGTTAAGGACAAAACTTCATATTTATGCTGGCAAATAACAACCAGTGGTGAAAAATTTTCCAGACAAAATGAGTTCCACTGTGGAAGACTACTTTATGCAGAGAACCAAGAGCATAGAGGCATTTGATGTCTTCAAGAGAAAAAGATACGCCAGGTGCACAGGCGCCCATTTCTTGAAAAGGGCAGGGATTCTGTAAGAAGGCAACAACTTCATCGATCTCCTCTCTCATTGATTCAACACTAGCAAATTCCTTTAATGGTGACGGATTTTTAACCCTCTGCACAAAACAATGTTTAATTATGAGACAATTATTTACAAGAAACAGGTTATAAACTATAGGGTACTTGCAGCATAAGCACCTTCATTCCATCAAAAGCAGTTCTGATGGGATCTATGCCAGCCTTCTTCTTGTGTTTGATTTTTCTTACTTTATACTGGATATACGATTTCTGCAAGGTGACATAAAGTAACATATGATTCAGTCAATCGCACATAATAAGCTACAGAAAAGGAACTTCAATGACTATTTCAATAGTCAAGTGAAGATAACACAGAATTCATAAATAGGTGAGAAGTTCCTTTCTCAGTGTAGGGGTAAGTTCATTACAGCGTAGTGTGACAAGACATATCTAGCTCTGAAAAGCATATATTATTGACGAGAAACTTTAGCCGGTGGAGAGTTGAGACCCAATCCACAATATATTCCAAAATCAAAGCACAAAAGACCAAGTGAAGGATTTCACACAAATGTAATGAAGAAATCCATTTGCATACGACATTTAGAAAAACCAAAAAAGTCAAGGGTCATGCATCAGCTGAAGGGCAAGCCCCGAGTAATTGCAGCAAAAGGATCAGAAAGGATATTTGAAGCAGGAATGAAATAATAAGACTCGCCGAAACTTCCGCACTAATGGATTTCTACATAAAGGCCCATAACCAAGAAATCTAGTGACTTTTGTCTTCAAAAACCAGAACACATTATACAAAATGTATCCATATACAGCACTTCTAATCAGAAACCAAAAAATCGTTGGAGGTCATCCGTTTTTCTGGATTTACAGTTCATTTCTGCTTGAGACAGCCATTTCAAGTACCATGTTGAGCCAACAGTTTGATCAATTTCCTCCGGCCATGCCATTCCCAATCGCATCTTCACCTGTGGCACATGAGAAAATAGTAGAACTTATGGACAAAGTTCACGATTACAGTGAGTTCGAATAATTTTTTTTTATCGAAATAGACAGATTGGTAGGTTAAAGAATCAATACCGGGTAAGGGATTAGGTACTCGACAACGGGAAAAAAAATCACTGTCAACATGTCATCATTTATGTTTTTGACTTTTTCAACAACGCAACCTCTGGCATACGATCCGGCTCGAGGCCTCCACAATCCCATTAAGCATCGACGGAGGAGACTGGCTGTCAAAAGGAACTGCTGATGAAAATTCAACTCTGAGAAATGTATCCACATAAGTTGAACAGCAGTAGGGATCCCGGAGGCAAGCATCTTTATGTACAACCCATCGAAGCCCCCAAACTCCTCAAACAGCATTTCAAATTCCTGGAATCATGCAGAATAACATTAACAACCTAAAGAAATGAATAATGTAAAGAAGAAATTATAAGTTCAAAGTTGCAGTACCTTGATGTTGACATAATATTCCTATGCGTCCCTCTTCAAGCAACGTACATAGTGCCCCAATCATGTCTGATTTGTGCACAGTCTGCAGCTCTTGGATACGGCATTAGGTACAGCTATGGGATCCAGTTGCCACTTATTTTACTCTTCATTGTGCCATGTTTTGGACACTAACCTATCTCGGTCCAAGAGTATTTTCATATTCAACTAGAGAAATGAATAACTTTTTTTTTTCAAATTTTTAATGACAGTTCCAAAAAAAAAGTACTTCTATATTAAAAAAGCGTATCCATAAAAACATTTGGAAAAAGAAGGCATATTGGGCAGCATTGAAAGCTTTCTCCTTAGCGAAGTTTCTTTCTACTCGGAATTCAAAAAGTTTTTTTTGTACGAAAATTAAATAGTCAAACACTAGATTAACTAATCTTAATTTGAAAATGGTACTTTAAAAAAAAATGTAAAAAAAAAAAGATACAAGGTTCCACTTTTTTTTTTTTTAATATGTTTTATCCAGTGGGAAGATTTAGTTATGATTATAAATACTTTTTTCTATATTTGTCCATGGATCCTTTACTAATACTCATTAAATTGAAATATTGATCCCATTAAAAAAATTATGTTTTGCAGTCAAAAAATCCAATTTTCCATTGTTAATTGATCCTTGGATACAAATCATGAGAATGTATATTTTCCCTTGAGTCCCTTGTTGAGAGGTAAAGAATTAGTTCCTTCAAAGTTGTAAAAAATCCATTGGTGTTAGAGCAAGCACCTAAGATCGACTTTGAATGTTCTTGAATCTTTATCCACTTGAAAAGTATCTCAATCAAACAAGAAAAGAGAGGTTACAATTCTCTTTTCAAAAGTCACGAATAAATGACAATTCAGAAGAGTCAAGACTCAAGACAAGACATCCAACTTGGCAGAATAATGCACAAATTCTTCAATGGTTTAGGCAGAAGTCTCAAATAAAGCATGCTTTTTGTAGCGTAAATATGAGTCACAAACAGCAGATGATGCAATGAGAAGTGAACAAATCTTATAGAGGGGGTGGGCTTGGGAGGAGTGGAGAACATAATACAATTATTTGTGACAAACCAATAACCCTCTGAGACTAATATTTCTGGTTCCATGTGTTCAAGTTGTCACAGGGTAGTGGCTGATACGAGGAGAGATAGAGATTCTCGGCAAAGGTGAAGCAGAATTGTTCCAAATGCTTTTGCCTCTATGGGCAGAGGTTCTCAAATCCTGTTTGTCCGTTGACCATAAGTTGACAGTCCTAGTCTTTTAGGCGTCGTGATTTGGTGTCAGGTTTAAAAAACTTTAAACACAACGTGGCTTTAGTAAAAAATATGAGTTAGAGGATAAAACTGACCAAGATGAAAATATTAAAATAGCTATGGCTAAGATGATGGCGGACAAAACTCATGTTTGTCCAGTTTTGAAGCCTACCGAAGTAAAAGAAATAACAATGGCCAGGTCTAAGAATACTCATGTTTATCCGATCAATATTAATAAATTGGACGAGACCTTCGATTGATTATTGAAAGATGATATGGAAAAATTGACAGAGGGCCAAGTTATTCCTAGTAAAGAGCACTTGGTAAACAAAAAATATATATATATACGTGACACCACCCATGAAGTCATAAGATAGTTAATCATACTGTCTTTAGGAAAACAATTCAGGACATGATTTGACAGGACGGAATTCCAAAGAAAGTCCCTCAGGCGACAATATGAAGAGGGCAATCCTAATGGGGAATGTTGGATCGGTATAGTCGGGAGTACGACTTCTATATGTCGTATTGAAACCAGCCAGCTTCGATGTCGACATCAATGACATCGTTCCTTCGAAATGGGACGAACCAAATAGGGAGATTCCACCCGCTAAACGAATAGAGTCTTCATGTCAACAAGCTTTTAAAGTGCCTCACAATCCACCTTAGGAGTCGTGGTTCTCGGTAGGCGAGAGATGGGAGGCGAACTTTTTGGAGGCGGATAAAGAATATTGTTCAAAAAATATTAATTGTATTTTTATTAATTTAGTCTTAAATTTTTTATCGTTTTTCCAATTGAATTTATCCGATCAATTTTTTCCGGAAATCGTTGATGTGGACGCTGATAGTGTCATGTAAGACAACTAAACGTGGATAATTTTTTTAAGAAAATTGATTTTTTTTTATAATTTTCCTTTCTTTCTTTCCTCATGGTGCTGCCATGCTTAAAACATAAAAGACAAGATTAAAATGATGCTGTTTTGGTACAAATCTTTTGACCTAAATCTTATTTAAATTAGATTAAAAAAGGTAATTTAAAAAAAAATCATATTCGAACCATGTTACTTTATTCTCTAGCGACTCCAAACATGTAATGGCATATAATGTGGCAATATGATTTTTTTTATTTTTATGACATGCAATAAACAAGAAATATTGAATTGATGATTGACTTCCTGCAGTAACTTCGAGAGGGCGATTCAGCTTATAGCAACTTGATGACAACTAGAGGAGCACAAAGATGATAGAACGTTATCGTAAGAATGGACGTCAAGAACTTTGTTCTATCTATAATATGAGAGAGAGAAAGAGAGATCTGCAAAATGAGTTGTGTGTGCTAATTTCATTTCTAATTGCAAAATGAGTTGTCTGTGGTAATTTCATTTCTAACTGATAATAGCTACAAGATGAGTTGTGTGTGCTAATTTCATTCCTATCTACAAAATGAGTTGTGTGTGGTAATTTCATTTCTAACTGATAGTAGGTACAAGAATTTAATTATTTGTTAAAATGACTGAAGCCAATCTCAATGGTGACAGCTACGGGTGAATTAGGTGCACGGCACATATTCTTCATTATGCCACCATGTGAGAATGATCTCATCTGGTTCAACTACTCATTTTTTATTTTGCTCATGTCTTACCTGTTCGATGAGGCTAACGGGGGTCATTATACGAAAATTTATAGGACTAAACGGGCCTCCCAGTAATTAGAACAAAAAGAAAGGAACTTTTGCCGGCATTTCACCATTGAAAAATCAAACAAAGAATACATTCATGGGTCGACGTAAGATATGATGGAAATAGTCTCTAAAAGCCAAAAACTAGAGCTCTTCACCATAACTTATGTGCCAAATTCAGTGAAGAAACCTATAAGAACATATTATATCTACATCTACGCAGCGCCCCGGCATCAAGGAATTGCAAAGCAAGTCGAGGAAAGGGAAAAGACGAGAGCACGGTCATGAAAGCTTCGCAGCATCTTGTGAAAATAATCCTGGGGGGGCTACTTTGCTCTTTCAATGTCGGGAAATGTTTTCCCAATACCGCTAACCTGTATCATTTTTGCAGTGCAAATACGTACGGATCCGGTTCGAGTACGGATTAATGCGAAACAATGTCGAGAAGGATTTGGTTGACAATACACAGTACCATAATTACAACTATTATGCGGCGGATGGATTATGTTATGGCCATGCAGCGTGCAATGGAGAGCTGGTGCAATCCGACTGCAACGTGTGCTTATCATTCGCTGCTGAAATCCTCCAAGGTTCCTGTGGCGATAGTGTCGGGGCTCAGATCCAACTTGCGGACTGCAGACTCAGATACGAGTCACACCCGTTTACGGAATAATCGATAAGTCTTAGTCCTTGTCTTTGATATTAAACTTTGCTTGCGTGAGTTCGCGAATGCTAACAATAAAGTTCTTTTCCCTTTTCACATCATATGGAGAAAATCCATGTTGTACGAGTGCTTATGAAAAGGTCCAATAAAATGTTCTTGTTAAAGGAAATTGCACCAATGTTCTTGTTATCAGAACCTCAGAGAAACATGGCATCAGCACACCAGTCCTAGTTCCCTGTATGTCATTCTTCACGAATTTTTCATTTTTATACAATGGAACGCGGTAACTCGATTTTATTTTTTAAATAAATTATTTAACAGGGGAATGAATAATAATTGGTAAATTCATGGATTTCTTATGCTGAATAAGACCAAATAAAAGACATGGCAAAACTTAAATTCTTTTTTTGGCCATAGGTACAAACTTAATTAAGAAAAAAAGATCTGGTAGAGTTTCCATCCACCCCTCAAATTATTTAATTGTGATGTGTTACCAGACTCAAAACTATAGAAATCCAAATTTTAAAAATCACAAACTTATTCACTTTAAACTTTTCTACTATGACTTCTTATGTTGCTTAAGGTTATTTGTTTCAGTAATAGTGACACCTACCCGAAATAACTTAAGGCATCGATAAATTTAACTTGAACCAAAGCAGTTCAATTTAACTCAAAAATCAAAATCATGATTATCTTGTGAGTAGCCAAAAGTGAATCTTCTTTAAAAAAAATATGGGAAGTATCATGAATTTGTATGATTAAATTTTTTGCCTTAGTTTTTCTTCTTGTAAAAGAGCCACCTTTCAATTCAAAATAACTTAAGTAGATATGTATGAATTGTGTTTATGTTCAACAAATGTAAGAACAGAACATGATGCAGTGCCCAATTTTTCACTTATTTGTGATTATTTGAAATATCATTAAATTAGAAAAAAATGAATGTGTTGAGTTTCATTGTATATATGTTGGCACAAAAAAATGACCAAATTTGAATCTTATCAATGAGTAGAGAGCTCGGTCGATGAGAGCAAAGGTTAGTCAAAGTAGAAGTTGGCAATGAACAAAATAGTAGACAACCGGAAGAAATCGATAACTCATTGATAAAGTCATCGACATCAATCAATGTAGAGGTTATCGACAAGATTCTTCACTAATTGACAACATGAATGAAATAGACAAATCATCAACGCAGTCACTACCAACAAACTATTGCAGATTGTGCTAGGTATTGAAGCGGTGTCATTTGTGAACAAAACGGAAGTCTTCTGACACATTAGGTGAACACAAAGGCGTAGATCGACACTAGCAAATTATTGTTAGTTGGTTATGCCTATAATCTCAAAATTTGTAATTCCTTAGATGATTATGGATTGTGTCTAGAATTTTGGAATAGATGATTGCTTCTCAATAACTATAGATAAGTACTAAGAAGTTATTCGTGAATTCAAAATCCATAAATACTAAATGGCCCACTGATGGTGAGATATGGAACCCCACGTTGTAATCATTGAGTATGACGCCCAATCAATTAGGACACTCGGACCTTTAAATTCTCGAACATTTTGTCGTTTTCACAACCTTTAATTGTCAGTACTTGCTTTTTAATTTCTTTATTTTCAACTTATTTAAGATGCGTTTCGTAATATTTTTATTTTTAAAAATATTTTTTTAATAAATAGTTCTTTTTTATTTCTATTCCTTAAAATAATTTCGAGTAAAATAATACGTTTGATAACTACATAATTTTTCTATTATCGAAATAAAAAATGAATAGAAATGCATTTTTATCTACTTAAAAAATACTTTTTTTTTTTTTTTTTTCTGATGGCGGCGGTGATCGAGGATTGATGACGCCTGGTGATGGACGCTGGCCGCCGAACGTCGGTCGACCACTAGCTGCCGATGTCTGGCGGCGAGCAACCGGATGGCGCGTTCAACAACCAACATCTATTGCTTAGCGTCCATCGATCGATGGTGGGCGATCGACAATCGGTGGCGGCAAGCGGTAGCTGGCAAAGGGCATTCGGCGGGCAGCGACGGTGGCGGGCAGGCAATGATGGTGGCTGGTAGGCAACAACTAGTGTTGGTTACGAGTAGCGGCGACCTAAGAAATAACTTTTTAGAAATTATTCTCAAGAACAAGAATCCAAATAACACTAAGGGATGTTACCAAACGTATTTCTATTCTTTTTCTATTACAGAAAAAAAAACAGAAAATAGAAAAATTGGAAAAAAAACAAACAAGCCCTTACTTTCCCGTCCAATCAAGAAAGAATCCTTTTCCACAACTTAGTCAAGTTTGATTCCGTCCTCGGTATTCATTTTGCCGAAGACTATGAGGATCGCGGATTTTAAGCTCTTGTGAAACTTCGTTTTGGCATGCCTGATGGGACCGCTTTTATTGATTTGAGGAGATCGCGATGGCAAAAAATCGAAGTCAACAAGAGCTTCCATTAGCACAGATTGGTAGACCTGTTAAACGGGTGGGTCGGGTCGGGTTTGGGTCATGTCATAAATGGTCTGACCCAAATTGACCCATTAACCCGTTTATAACCCATTTAAACATAGTATAAAATTTTTGACACATACCCAACCCAACTCATACCCGACCCATACCCGACCCAACCCATATTGTTAAAATACTTCACAATCTAACTAAACTTAGGAAAACTTATTATTATAATTTTTTTTAAAGATTATATTCCTTTAATATTGTTTATTTTTTTAAAAAATTGAATTCTTAATAATTTTTATTTTAAATTTTATAAATTATTTTTATTTTTTAAAAATCACGCACATATGGGGAAGCGAGACTCACCTAGGTTTTGACGGCCAATCAAGCCAGCAAGGCGGGGCTGCTAGGGTTATGCGAGCGCAAGCGATAGTCGGAGATCAAGAGAGGTCTGACGATGGTGCTGATCGCGTGCAACAGTGCTGCTGTGCGAACGAGAGGAGGAGCTGTTGTGCGAGCGGTGGGAGCGAGACGACGCGTTATCGTGCGATGAGGAAGATTTCGTCATTTTGATTTGAGAGAGGAGAGGAGAGGAGAGGAGCCCTCTCAAAGGACTAAGGAATAGTTGGGTTCTAAGTAGGTTCAAACTTTGACCCATTAATGACCCATGTATTTTTTAGTCTTTTTAATTTTAAACCCATTATGACCCATTTAAAAAGAAAGCCTGACCCATTTATGACCCATTTAACATATAAATGGGTTATGCACCCATTTTGACAGGTGTAGGCAATAGCGAGTCCGAGAGTCTACTCTATCTCAAATTTTTCGACAACGTGAATAGCCTTTCTACTAATGGAAAAATAGTACCATTAAGAAGCAGGAAAGATGATCCGTACGTGTTCCATGTATGCGAAAGTCGGAAGTTCAAGTCTTATTGGTTATAACTTGATTTATCATTGTAATTTGTGTTTATTGCAATTCATAAGATATTCTTCACTAATCGTTGAGAGCTAACTTTAAATTTTAAATTAGGTATGGTATGCACAAAGTTAATCTGCAAAAAAATTGATAAATCAGTTAAATCCTGAACAGTAACTGGAAATCGAAATTGACCTCTATTCGAAATATTGGGTATTACTGGCGATCAGCTCCAACTTGGTGAGTTATGTCTAGGCATGTCAAAATATGTGTAGTGGCACGTACAATTGAGTTGGAAAGGGTTTGTGTGATGGTGTGCATTAGATACGTCGGCAAATATACCTTATCTATCCCTAACATGCATAACTCCAAGTTAGATACAACACTATCCATCAACATCACTGGCGCAATAAAGCGCTTCGTTTTTTTTTTTTCCCGACTTATTTTAAGTCTATGTATGGATACGGATCTGTTAAGATTATTCTTACATTTGAAGTCATGGGTGGTATTGTATATGTATAACTTCACAAACTTCTTTTCTATAGTGGAACCGAGGAACTGAGTTTTTGTTTTACATGGGAACAAATGATAAATTGTATGTTCTGCGTGCTTTCAAACAAGAATAACAAATAACATCCATGTAATATTTCGAGTTATTTTTCATATTGATTGCCGAAATGCATGTCAAGTGGAGAGACAAATAACATCCAGAGTATATAAATCATTACCTGAATTTATTTTTTAAATAAATGCATGCAAATTTTCACAATTTCCGGTATAATAATCGGACATGTTATTTCACTGCATTATCAATAAGATGAGTCTGTCTAATACATGTGTCCAAAAAAATTTTACTCTCGAGTTACACGGAGCGTTACAGAGGTTTCTCTCGAAAATGCAGGTCCATGCTTCGTAAGATCCAAAAGACCCTTCCACCAAATTCACAGACAAAAAGTAGGTTGAGAAACCTATGAGAAGAGTCTCTCTTATATAGACCACACAGCTTCTGTCGGGGAAAAAGAAAATAATGAGGAGAAAAAGTGAAGGTAGAGAGCCAAAGAATGGACGCATCCCAACATGTGGGGACACTCCTCATCATATGGCTGTTTTGCACTTGTAATATTGGGAAATGTACTCCCGACACTTCAGAGGTTTATCATATTTGCAGTGGGAGGACGTATGGTCTTTTGGATGAATATGGCATTTACACAGGTGTTATAATGGATGATCTGTGTGATAGTACACCAACCCAAGGTTACAATTATTACAACAGGTGCTTCAACTGTTACGGCCATGCCGTATGTAACGGGGCATTAACACAATCTGATTGCAACGCGTGCTTGCAAGAAGCTGAAGCTCATCTGGACAATGAATGCCGGTCGGAGCTTAGGTGCTCAAGTTCAACTTAAGGATTGCAGAATGAGATTCGAAGATTATGACTTTAGCGAGTAAGTTATATGTTTCATGTCCGTTTTAGTAATAAACTGTAACAATAAAGCATATATGTCTCATATGCTATCTGTGTTCAAGTTGCAAGTGAACTACAGTTGTATCCTATATCGTACTCGTGCGCATAAAAAGGTCTAGTAAAATGTCTTAAGTTAAATAAATTGCACAAGGCTTGTTATTCGCTGGCTTGTGAAAAATTCAAGTCTCGTGGTTTGTTTTTTGTATAAAAGCTTGAGGCAATTACATTTAGAAAGTTCTCTTTTTCCAGAAAATGTTGCTTTTCATCTAATATTAAGTTTTGCTCATGAGAGACTTCTATACGCCAATGAGGAAGTCTCCAGCATTCTCTTCTGCTTTTTTTCAATAACATATGATAATGACCATTCCACTTATTAGTACTCATGAATATTTTGCATTGATGCCTTGTGTAGATGTGACTCGACATAAATTTTGTTGCATGGAGATCAAGAGCTTCACTCAACCAACTCATTAGGCTTGATGAAACAATATATTTGATCTTGATAGTTAGAAACTGTTAAAAGTGTCCGAGTTTTTGCCATGTTCTGAGCAAGGATCAATCCACGAAGAAGAGGATAGGTCTAAAGGCTGAGGTTACAGGAAGGAATTGTGCTTGACCATAGGGGATGAAATGGCTAACAAAGAGACCAGGAAGAAGGGTAAATTGGTCTGTGAAGAATTTTCACGAAACATTTAACTAAATTCCTCTTAGTCGAGGGAAAACAATTGACTAGGTGCAAATATATGTAACACATGATGAAAAGAGTTAAAAAGTTGGAAGAATTTGCAAACATAAGTGTAGTGATTCGGTCAATTCCTTTGACCTGCTCTGCTTTTCCGGACTAACATCAACTGATATCAAGCGGAATTCACTAGTAAACTCAAGAGTAGTAAAAGGTGTTGTTTCTACCAGAAACAAAGTAGATAGCTCTGCAATACACAGGCGCCTCTATTATAATGAACACTCTTTTCACACGTTATAACTCCGACAACCCTTTCAGAGAATACCAATAAGAGAGCAAGCAGAACTTAACAAGTGTCGGCAAGAGAGTATATGGCGACAGAAGTTTTTTTTCCCAATCTCCGCTAACTTCCTCAGCAATCCTTGAGACCTTTAAATAGTCTTCCAAGCTTCGTCCTTACCTACATCGGCTTCTTCTAACAATTTCCACGGGAAAGTTCTTTTTAAAATAAATAAATAAACGGAAGATTCTGCTCATTTATACGAGGATATGAATAAGCACAAGAGATAAAGGTAAGGGAGGACGTGGACGGATTCGTCTTTTTATTGTTTGTTGTATTACAGATATTCGTTACTCCACTTAAGGAAAATTTAATTAGTCTTAAATTTGCTGTGTATATATCAATTTAGTCCTAAAATATTCAATTTTGCTAATTAATCATAAATTTTTATTTGAAATTCCAATACAAGTCTTCTGGTCAAATTTTGCCAGAAACGACAGACATGGCATCCGTACAAAAAGTTTGGGATTGATTGGATAATTTTCCCATTTCACATAGTGGTAAGAGAGGACATGTCGTTTACTATTGATTGACGGTACTGCAATATAAGCACAAATGAATCAGCGATTTGGAAAATTATTGTTAATTTGATTCATTATTCTTAAAAAAAACAAAAATACAAGTTTTTGCGTTTTCGCAACATTGACTAATCATGCGCACTTTATCACTTATAAAATGAGCTTATCCAATAATATAGGGAGTTTGGGGAAATTTTGAAGAGGAATAAACGTTAGAATATTTGTAATAGAATGTAACGAAACACAAATAGGGAACAAAATGAGTTTACAAAAGCCAAAAAGAGACTTTCGTCTAAATTTAAATAGACGAAAGTTGGGGGACAAACCTATAACAACCATTGGAGATGTAAGTATCCCCACCTCTCACATCTCTTTTTCGCAGATGATGTATTTATTTTCAGTGAAGGAAAACCAGACTCAGTGTCTTGTATGAAGGATGGGCTAAATACCTTTTCCCAATGGAGTGGCCTAATTCCTAATAACAACAAGAGTGAGGTGTTCCTCTCGGGTGGTACAGAGGCAACCAAAACCCAACTGTTGCAAATCATCAATTTTAAAAGAGGTTCCCTTCCGGTCCGTTACCTAGGTATTCCAATCATCACCTCGCGGTTGAGTAAGGCGGACTGCAATGCCCTGGTATGTATACTTACAACCAGAGTCCAGTCCTAGACTCACCGCTTCTTATCCTTTGCGGGTAGACTACAACTTATAAGATCAGTTTTGCATGCTATACAAGCATACTGGGCTTCCATTTTCTGGCTCCCATCATCAGTTGTAGACAGAATTGAACAAATTTGCCGGCAATTCCTATGGAAAGGTCCTGGCCTTGGGGCAGGGGGAGCAAAAGTTTCTTGGGATGATGTATGTCTCCCTAAACAAGAAGGTGGACTTGGGCTACGCAAAATCCGGGACAGTAATAAAGCAGCCATGATCAAGCATCTATGGATCCTCTTTACTGATAAGGAATCTCTATGGTGCAAGTGGATTCATACCAATCACCTGAGAAAGACACATTTTTGGACTACCTCCCCCCCGTCTAATTGTTCATGGACTTGGAGGAAACTGCTTGCATTAAGAGGGGAAAGTATAAATTTCTTCAAGTGGAAGATTGGTAACGGACTATCCACTTCGCTCTGGTTTGATCCATGGTTGGATTTAGGCCTCTTAAGCTCAATTTTTGATAATAGTTACATATACCAATCCACCCTTACCAGGAGTTCAAAGGTCGCGGATCTCTTCTCCCTAGATGGCCAAGTCATTTTAAATGACAGACGCCTTTGGCAGATCCCAATTCCTCCTTTAAACCAGTTGAGTGACACATTCACATGGATGATGCATCCTTCTGGCACCTTCTCTACCGCGTCCGCTTGGTCGGTCACTGGCCGGAAAGCAGCGCCTGTTTCGTGGGCCTCCTTTGTGTGGAACAAAGCGATAGCTCCTCGTCACCAATTCCTCCTTTCGCTGATAGCTCGGAACCGACTCCCGACCCAGGCTTTCCTTATATCCCACGGTAGACTGCCTTTGGTGCATTGTGCATTTTGTAAGGTAAGGCCTGATTCTATCAATCACCTCTTTTTTGAATGTCACATGCCCAACTCGCTAGCTACTTTTTGGGCGGCAAAATGCAACCTCCCCTGGAGTAACCGAGCTTGGGTGGAGAACCTTAGCTGGGTAAGCAACACTCTCTCAGGTAGTGGATTCTATGTTGACATCGCTAGATTCTCATTTGGTGCACTCTACTATGTAATTTGGAAGACTAGGAATGACATAACCTTCCGGTCCTCCAATCTTTATGTGCTTGCAATGAAGCAGTACCTTACCAAGGTGGTCAAGGATAAAGGCCTTTCCTTCAAGTCAGTAGTCGACAACTACAGAAATAGGAGGCTGCAGCGTAGCTGGGGATTAGACCCAAATATTTTTGTATAGGTTGGGTAGCGTGATTTGGCTTCTAACGAGGCCATTTCCTTTGTTGTATTTGTTTCCTTTTGTGAACTTGGCCCCTCGACACTCTAGTGACATGTTGTCCAGTTGAGTGTGGTTTGGTGCCAAGTTTCACCCTCCTTTGTATAGTTGTATGGTTGGAAATCTCTTATAATATTTACTTTTACCAAAACAAAAAAAAACCTATAACAACCATTTGTTTCTATATAAGCCCTCCATTGGAGCTTTGATGAAGAAAAGGTCAAGAGAAAAGCGAAAAGTTAAATGACCAAACCACGAGTACATCAACAAATATTGCAAGACTCATGGTCATGGGATACTTTTTACTTTCAGTGTGGTGAAATGTGATCCTAATACGAGAGTAGTGTATAAAACATGCAGCGGAAGGACGTATGATCGGTCGGACTCTACCTATATCGTTGAGAAAACCACCGTCTTAGATGGTTTATATGGTGGAACTTCAGCCCATGGTTATAATTATTACATCGATTACGAGAATTACCTGGAGTACGCAATGGAGCATTGACTCATCCCGATTATGACATGTGCATAGGGAAAGCCGAAGCTGTCATCTAGAAAGAATGTGGTTGGAGTCATGAGGCTCCAGTTCAACTTCTAGACTGTAAAATGAGATTCAATGATTACCTGTTTTCTGAATAGTTAAGCTTCTCCATCGCATACAAAAAGCAGGACTTCGAATAAGCTACTTTGTGTTTCAGCTGCATGTAGATTATGGTAAGTTGTTTCCTAGAGAAAAACTTCTTGTTTAAGTGATCATGAAAAAGGCCTAGCTAATAAGGGTGTGTTTGGTAATATTTCTGTTTTTTGGAAATAATTTCTTTTCAAGAATAGTTCTTTTTTATTTCTATTTCATGAAATAATTTCTTAGTAAAAAAACATGTTTGGTAATTACACAAAATTTTTATTTCCGGAGTAGGCTAAAGTACGGCTAGAGTGCCAAAATTTAGCACAAGTAGACACTTCGGTGCCAAAACTTTCAAAAGATACACTTAAGTACCAAAATTGGAGAAAAATAAGATACTTAAGTGCCAACGAAGAAAAAATCCAACTAAATTGTTAACGTGGCATTTTTCCGATAAAAGAAGTGCAAAACAAGTTGTTTTGCAAGATAACGTGACTAGATAAGCCCAACATGACATCATTTTAGGCGTTGACATAGCTAGAGTCAACTCAAAATGACATTGTTTTGAGCGCTGACATGGTCAAACTCAGCCCCAAATAATGTTGTTTTATGTCGGATTCGATTTTTAGTATAAAAATTAAATTTAAAACTTAAATAAACAAAAAAAAAAAGAGAACAACACAGGCAGGGGCCTTGCTTGTGGTTGCCGATGGGGCGGCGACGATGACTGGTGAGGGTCGGAAGGCCCTCACCAGAAGTCGGGAGAGGGCGGCGACCCTCTCCCGAATCTGGGCAAGGGTCACCGGCACCGGCGGCCCTTGCACAGGCACGAGTGGCCCTTGCCCAAGGTCACCGGACCTTGCCCAAGGTCACCGGACCTTGCCCAAGGTCACCGGACCTTGCCTCAGGTCCAGCGATGCTAGGTAAGGGTCGCTGCCCTCTCCTAGCTTCTGGTGAGGGCTAGTAGGCCCTTGCCTCCGATTGGCAAGGATTGTTAGCCCTCGTTGGTCATCGCCGCTACCCCATTGGCGATGGTGCAGCACCCATAGGCAGAGGAGCCCCTCCCACCTATGTTGTTCTCTATTTTTTTTTAAGTTTTTAATTGAATTTAATTACTTTTTATATTAAAAATTGAATTTAGGCCAAAACGATTATGGTAAGCCACGTTAGCGATTTATATTATCAAAAAATGCCACGTAAGATTTTCAGGACCAATCGTCGGACTTGGCACTGAAATGTTGCACTTTTTTTTAAAAGTGGCACTTAAGTGTACATTTTAAAAGTTTTGGTACTCAGTTATATTTTAGCCTCTCAGAATAGAAAAAGAATAGGAATACGTTTGGTACGACTCACAATTTTTTTGTGACCTAAAATTTCTTTTAATTTTTTAATAATTGTTTGAGATTTTTCTTTTTTTTTTCTTTCTTCTTCTTCTGGTAGGGCGACAACTAGCAACTAGTGGCCAATGGCAACGGTCACCAATGACTGGTTAGAAGAGGAAGAAAATAAAATAAAATAAAGAAAATAACATATTTCAAAAATTGTTCATGGGAATAAAAAGCTACTTTTTTCTATTTTTTGTTTCTATTCTAAATCTATTTTTTGGAATAACTTTCTATTCCGGGGAATAGAAATACTAACTAACGTTACCAAACAGATTTCTGTTCTTTTTCCATTTCAAGGAACAAAATAACAGGAAAAATAGAAAAACAGGAACGTTAACAAATGCGCTCTAAAATGCCTACTTAAGATCAATAAAATTACGCAAACCTTTTTAATTGTGAGCATATGTAATTTTCACTTTAGCATATCGTTCCTTTGTTTCAAATTGTGGGAAAAAATTATGTACTAAAAAGAGATTTATTTTCAAAAGCTTTTGTTCTTCATTTGATGCAAAGTCTTACTGAAAAATGACTTCCAATATGCCTGATGAGAAGTTCAAATCTTTGAAATGAGGTGAGCTGCCAAATTTTGCATATTCCCGGGGTACCTAAAAAGCTTAAATTTTCTTCCAATCATGTATTTGATTGGGGGTTGCAAATAATGGGTATCGTGCATATTTGCAAACTTTTTTTTTTTTTTGGTCGTGAAAAAAGTTTTCATTGATAGTCAACCATAGGGAACATTACGGTCGGTTCTCGCATCTAAACATAACAAGGAAAATAGTTGTTGTGGCGGCGTGAGAACCCAATCGAGGGGGAGAGTCCCGGATCGATGGGTTTTGGCGATCCAGTCCGCGGCCCTATTCGAGCCTCTCGGTTCAAAAATCAGCTGGGTATTCGGCAGACGGCCCAACAACTCTTGGCAGTCCAGTATGAGGCTTCGTAAAGCCCATGTGGGCTCGGCTTGGCCCAGAATGGCCTGAACTGCAGAGAAGCAGTCGGAAGACAGAAGCACATGCAGATCTCCTTCAGTTGGACGAAGTCTTCTCCAGTTAGAATAGTTTGAGTTGCTGTTTTCTTCTACCCACTTCAACCCCGCACGCACGCTAGGGTTTCGGCCATCTCGGCCCGATTGAGCATGGATCTCCGTCGCAAACCCATCAAGGAGCACCCGTCGCGCCCTCGCAAATCCCTGCTATCGAACCCTTCAGATCCGAGTCTGACCAGGAGCAATCGGTGTTGAGTTTCACTGAGCCGAACGCCGGAGGAAGCCACTCCTCGATGACAACGCGGTGAGTTCTTGCTGATTCCGGTATATGTGCGTTCCATTTCTGCTGTAGTTGGGTAGTAATGATCGCTTCTTGTTTGACGCAGGACGGGTTGGGCTTTCGACCTTGGAATAGCAGCGTATTCCGAGCCTTCCATGTTAACCAGAGAGCTGTCGAAAACAGGGCTTTGTCCTGCGCCGAGCTCCTAAAGACAGGTACTCGTGCACCCATTTGTCAATTCGTGTGATTAGTGCGGGATTGATAGGGACTCCCAAGTTTAAGTCTGTCCAAAGCTGATTAGTCCATCCGCACCCTGTAAACAGGTGTTCCGTTGACTCTGGGGCTAGGGCGCATACTGGGCAAATATCATCAGGTACGATCTGCCTCTTATAGAGATTAATTTTTGTGGGAAGACTCTCACTGCACATGCTCCACATGAAAAAACGTATTCTGGGATTAGTCTGTAATTGCCATATTGCGGTCCATAGGCTGTTAGGAACCTGATATGATGAGGAGGCTTGTTGCTCTGTTGATTTCTTGTGCTGGTTGCGTAGTTGATTATAGCCGGTTTTGACCTTGTATGCACCACACTTGCTAGAAGCCCACACCAACTTGTCAGGCTTTTCATTTATACTGAGGGGAATTGCTAGGATTTGTTGTGCTATGTGGCTGTCAAAAATGCCTAAGATAAGTGGTGAGTTCCATTGTCGTAGGCCTGGGTTAATGAGGTCTGCCACAAGCTTAGGCTAGTTTTGGTTATAAGGCCCTCCGAGTTTCCCTATTGGTAGCCACCTGTCTTCTCTGACTTTGATTTGATGCCCATCCCCAACTTCCCATCTTACGTTTGGTTCAATAACTGCTTGGCCCCTCAGTAAGCTTTGCCATCCCCATGATGGTCGAGTGCCTCGTTTAGCTGTCCAAAAGTCAATGGTAGGAAAGTAGAGCCCTTTTAACACCTTACTCCATAGCGCTTCTGGGTTTTGGCATAGTCTCCACGCTTGTTTACCCAACATGGCATGATTGAAGTCGACTAGGTCTTTGAATCCAAGACCCCCTTTGTCTTTTCTGGTTTTCAGAATGTCCCACTTCTTCCAATGTATGCCTTTCCAATGCGCATTCTGTTTCCACCAGAAATTTGCAATCTTTTTCTCAATTGCTTTGCAAATGGAGGTAGGTATTTTGAATATGGACATGGCGTAGGTTGGTAGAGCCTGTACAACCATTTTAAGTAAGACTTCTTTCCCGGCTTTAGATATTAATTGCTCCTTCCACCCTTCCAATTTTCTGTCTACTCGCCCAAGTAGTCCTGAAAACATTTGTTTTTTCGTTTGCCCCCAATCTAAAGGCAATCCCAAATATTTCCCAGTTTTCTCCAGTATAGGTACCCGTAATTCTGAGGCAATATTCCGTTGTAACTGTTGGGGGCAGCTTCTCCCAAAGAAAACCCCTGATTTGTTTAGATTTATGGTTTGACCGGAGGCAAAACAGTAACAATTCAGGGTGTTTGCCAAATTTTGGGCTTCTTCCACTCTTCCTTCCAAAAAGAAAATGGCGTCATCCACAAACAAGAGATGGGAAAGGATCGGACAAAAGTAGTTGTTAAGCCGGATTCCTTTAATTGTACCGTCTTGCACAGCTCTAGCCATTAATGAGGATAGCACATTTGCCACTATGATAAATAGGTATGGGGAAAGAGGGTCGCCTTGTCGTAACCCTCTTGTAGGAGAGAATTGTTGACAGAGTTCCCCATTCACCTTAACATTAAAGCTAACTGAGGAAACACAGAATTTTACCAGCGAGACCCATTGTGCACAAAACCCCATTTGCAACATACAATCACATAAGAAATCCCATTCCACTCTATCATAGGCTTTCTGCATATCAAGTTTTAGGACAGCTCTGAATTTCCTCTTTCTCTTCCTGATTCTCAGCTAGTGTAGGACCTCCTGAACGATGAAAATACTGTCCTGTATTTGACGACCTCCAATAAACGCGCTTTGCTTAGGGGAAATAATCTGAGGGAGCCAGGTTTTCAATCTATTGGCCATCACCTTTGCGATTACCTTGTAGTTAAAATTGCAAAGACTTATAGGTCTATATTCGGTGATGCTTTCGGGGGATGCCACTTTAGGAATGAGGGTAATCTAAGTGCTGTTTAGAACTGGATCGAAATTACCTTGAGTAAAGAAACTGTCAACCATCCGAAATATGTCTTCATTTATGATAGGCCATAGGTTTTGGTAAAAGCTACCATTTAGCCCATCCGGCCCCGGCCTTTGTCGCACCCATTTGGAAAACAACAACGTCTTGCACTTCCTTTCTAGTAACTGGTTTTGTTAAGTCTGCATTTATCTCCTCAGTTACCACAATTGGACACTGTTCTATAACTGGGCTATAGTCTCTCGATCCCACAGAAGTATATAGGTTATTGTAAAAATCAGTAATATGTTGCTTGAGAATTATAGGGTCCCGACTCCACTCCTGCTCAGAAATTTTTAGCATAGTAATACTATTTCTCTGTCTCCTCTGAACAGTGGTAGCATGAAAAAATTTTGTGTTGCGATCACCCCATCGTAGCCAATTAATGCGAGACCTCATTCCCCAATACATTTCCTCTTGTCTCCAGAGACCTTCTAATTGTTCTTTTATGCTCCGGTACTCATTTCCTTGACCTGCTCCTTCTGTAGAGTTTGTAATATCCATGAGTTTGCGCCGACATTCTTCAATTTGCTTTGCTGCATTTTTGAATGTTTTTTGGTTCCACCTCCCTAAGGCCTCGTTTAACTTTCAAAGTAAGATCGCAATGCTTTGGTGGGTTCCCCCTGTTTTCTGCCATGCATCTTTCACCACTACTGTAAATTCGGATGGGTCGCCAATAAGCTTCAAATCTAAATGATTTTTGAATTTTCCTTCTTGGTGACTCGTGCTAAGCAAAAGTGGGCTATGATCAGAACCTACGGCGGGGAAAGCGTATATTTCAGCTTGAGGAAAGATTGCTCTCCATTCCATATTACAAAGAGCACGATCGAGTTTTTCTTTAACTAGCTCATCTCCTTCACGGTTATTAGTCCATGTAAAGGCGCATCCTTTGCTTGCAATTTCCATTAGAGAACAAGAGTCAATGAATTCCCGAAACGCCATAACTCGATATCTCTCAACCTCCCGTCTCCCAACTTTCTCCCATTGATAAAGTACTTCATTGAAGTCGCCAATGCACACTGCCAGGGGAAAATTAAAAGGAGCATTGCATGTACGTACCATATTCCATAGGTTGGCTCGCTGTTGAAAATTTGTAGGAGCATGTAACAGAGAAATATGCATATTTACTCCCTTTTCTAGGTCCTCACATTCCACTTCCAGTCGGTCTGCACAGCTGAACCCCACTGTCACTCTTACCATTTCATCCCATAATAGAGCAATACCACCCGCCGTACCCACTGGATTAACTACAAAAGAGTTTCTGAACTGAATTCTCCTCTTCACACGATCCACAACATTTGCTTTATTTTTTGTTTCCATTAGGAAGACTATATTAGGTCTCTCACGAGCTACCATGGCTCGTAGATTCTGGACTGTCAAGGGAGAGCCTAAACCTTGGCAGTTCCGGCTTAGAGCTTCATTTTTGCATTGGTGGCTTATTAGGGCTAGCCACCAAAGCCCGTGTTTGTACCCCTTCCCAAATCTGAACTGGTGTCTCCGTAAGGTTCTCGATATCGACTAAATTAGCAAGGGATCCCTTCTTCACATAAGGGTTGAAGCATTTCAGTTTCTTTGCAGCATGTTTTTTAGAGCTGAATTTTTCTGGATTGAGTGACTGTTCTTGCCGTCTCATAACTGTGGAGTATGGGGTCAGCTCTAGTGTTTGTTGGACCTGTTTGCCTTTGTTTGATGGATCTTCCATTTCCCCCTGCTGGATTCCTTCTGGTTTGTATAGTATAAGGGCTTGACTGGTATTGATGTGGCTGTAATTTTGCAGGTTAGTCCCTGTCGAAACCTCTGGGGTTTCAGGCACCATTTCCTCTTCCTCCTGAGGTGTAGCAAGTTCCCCATAAAAGTGTGCCGGCGGGATCGAGTTCCCTTGCCTCTGCTTTTAGCCAAGAGCCATAGCGTCCCGGTTTATCCTGAGGTAAACCTGAATCTTCATAGGATATTTTTGGACAAGCAGTTGCATAGTGGCCTATGTGCCCGCATGAGTAACAGAAATGGGGCAGACGCTCATATTTAAAGTCAATCCACCATTTGCGACCACCCAAATGAATAATAGTGCCTGTTTTGAGGGGGTTCAGCAGATTCAAGCATACTTTGGCTTTCCCTATTTTACGTGCACTGTTATTCCTTGCTTCTATCTTAATAGCTTCCACCCGCCCTATCTTACCAGCCACCATTTCAATCGAAGCCTCAACAACAGCAGCACGTGGGAGTCCTACTAGTTGCACCCAGAATGAGCAATATTGGAAATCATAGCAGTGTTCAGGGATTTTGGGGTCACCTTCCTTCAAGACCAGCAAATTGCTAGCAAAAGACCATGGGCCGGTATGTATTACTCTCTTCCTTTCCTCATCCGAGTTAAATAAGAACACATAGAACCCAGGTTCAATCACTTCACACTTGACATCCTCTAATTTCCACGCCCTCCGCATTGTGGTTATAAAGGCCTGGAAGTTGACATTTGGCTTAGAGAACAGTTTCCCATATAGCAAAAATTCACTTACCGAGTTTGCATTTGCAGGGGTAGCGGAATCCAAGTTCGTGAGATCATCTTCGGACCATAGATCTCCCATCTGCCGACAAAGGGCCAGCACCCGGCGGTTATCTTCATGGGCTTCTTCCATGGAGTTCGAACAACAGGGAATCAAGATATTGGGGTTGGTTTGGGGGTGAAGGGAGCTCTGATTTGAGCAATCAGGGGCAAACGAGCTGAGGGTTGGGGCAGTGTTTTCATGGGTCAGAACGCCCCCCACCAGAAATGCAAGTGAATGGAGTGAAGAAGAGGGGTTGTTAATCAGGGAAAAGGACTCTGAATGCAACCATTGAATAGAATCAAGGTGCAGAAAACTAGGGTTAGGGTTTCAGATGGTAGAGGAAGCTATCACCATAGGGATAGAGGGATGCTCACCCAAGGTGAGAGAATCCATCACGATCCTGCATATTTGCAAACTTAGTTAAATATAAATGGGATGATGTTCAAGGTTGCTACCAACCAATCCGAAGTGTGGATGAACAATCAAATTCTTAAGAGAACATTGATTCCAAATTAGATGTAGTTAGTGTAGACTACAGATAATCCAATTTCCTTTTCTTTTTATAGACCGGGAATAATTTAAACAATAAGTCAAAAAGAGTTTCCATATCTCGATATTAAGATCTTTGTTGATTTAGAATCTCATCAATAATTTTGTCCGTACTTTGTTATGAGGTAATTTTTCTACATCTCACAAACTTCATGTTTTTGGTGCCAGCACTAGATAACAACTGAGATTACAATTTTGCGACAAAAAATTCAACCGCACGAAGAAATCGCCAACCTCAATCGCTTTGTGGGAAGGCAGTCTAATTCCAATCATTTTGGTCAAAAAACTTGATCACATAATCATCGTCATCAATTAAATGGTCCAAGAGTCTTATTGTAATGTGAATTTGTATAATGTTAAATTATATCTTGAGTTTGAGCTTGTATATAGAAATCCAATATGATTGGAGGATATAAATCAGCTTGCTAAATTGAATATGTTAAATTGTATCCTGGCACCCTTATTCTAATTGGTTTAGAAGGCTCAATGTTCAGCTTTGCTTCTTTGCTTTCAAAAAAACAAAAAGAACATGATTTGAGATGAAAATTGGCCCGATTATGCCAAATTATGTTACCGGACGATGATAATTAGGGCACCTTTGTTAAGGCACGTTTTTACTTATGTGTTGCTTTGCGCCCAACGTCCAACTTAGTTGAATAGGTGTCCATGCATTTAATTATGTTTATTTTCGTTTTTAATTAGTTAATGCATCTATACTTGGCATTATGTGTAATGACTCAATCCAATGATGGCAGAGAGTGATTGCTGGGCCAGAGGATCTGAATAATGAGCGACTCCTAAAATGGCAAAAGGGACAAGAATGCACTAAATTATGCACCGAATAAGGAGAGAACTAGAAAGGGTTTGATCTGAGAGAGAATCCATGAGGGAAAGAGAGCAGAGAGCAACTGAGCCCTCATCATAGCCGATAACCTACGGACGACGCTTTCAACCCACCCCCCCCCCCCCCAACCCCCGGCACCAAGCTTGGTAGGTTCCGGTTCCGAGTTTTCGTCATTTTTTCGATTTGTCCGACTTGGGAGTCAGCTTCCCAAGGATCCCAGCTCAGGGCTTCGAGAGGCGAGTGGAAATAGCCTGATCTATTGAGCTCGTCCGACGCCGCCATGCCCAGTAGTGAGCATTGCCGACTGCCCCTGTTCGTCTCCCCTCAGTGCTCTGTTTCGGACTCACAGGACAGGACTGTTTTGTTTGGTTCGAGCGAGTTCTGTGCTCATTTGTGTGTGTACTGCGGTCACAGAGTTTTGGGTGTCGGTTTCCATGAATCCCGGCTTGGGCCCGGGCTCGGTCGTCCCCGTTTCTCACCCTTCAGTTTATGTATGTCAATCGCTCGATAAAATGCCTAAGCCAGACACACGCTTGTGGTCTTCATTGACACCCGAGACTTACTGTTTCTTTGTGTTTATAATGAGCGTAAATGAGTCGTCTTCTTGCTGAAGCCGAACCTCGCTCGTTCATAACTCGCTGATTTTGGTACGAATTCATGTCGCGGACAAGTCTAAAACTCCCTCTTAGGTGACGCCCTCCGCGTGTTCGACGAAATGCCTGACGGAAACATATGCATTTGTTCCCAATCCCATGTCATTTTTTTTTTTTTGTGTTTTCGTGGTTTGTCAAAAGAGTTATGATGGTAGATTTCCACCGCTGTCCCTTGCGTTGTACGTCCTTGTTTCGCAGTTCTTTTTCAGTGTGGGTCATATTTCCGTGGATGACCAGTTCTCGGCCTGCGAAGACAAGGGGGCGGTGGTGGTTGTGGCCACGAATGACAGCCACGCGCGGTGACTAGACACGGTTTGTGTTGATGCCTGAGTATTTCTAACCAAGCTTGAGTTTTTGTAGGGCGTGAACCAGCAGGTTTCTTCGGTTAATGGGGGAGAAGGAAGTGTGCATTTGTGATGGGAGTGCTTCTGCGAGTCGTGAAGATGGGGATAGCAAATGTAGGCCTTGGGCTTAGATTGGTGTGAGGAATGTGGGCTTGTTTAATATGAGAGTTTGGGCCTGTTTCAGCATGACAATGGTGGGCTTAGCTAGGCTTGTTGGGTTTGGGGTTTAATTTGGTTAAGTGGGCCTGGACTTGGTCCTGGTTGTAGCCGAATTGGGCTTCATCCACGGAGCACATCCCTTTTTTTAGGCTTCTATTCAGGGCCTGACCTGATGGCCCTCAGTAGCCCACATACTGACCGGGCCTAGAGCTTGCGCGAATAACCATTTTCGGAATATAAAATTATTATTTTTTAAATATTTAATAAAAAATAGAAAAATCCGGAAAAAATTTCATTTTTCCAAAAATCAGAAAAATCTTAAAAAATATTTTTTGAGTATTTTTCTCCACAAATGCATGAAAAATATTTGAAAAATCCAAAAAATCGAATTATAGGGTTTAATCAAAGATTAGATATCGAAAGGGCATTAATTGATTAAATCCTAATTTTTATAATTGTGCAAGAGTAAAATATTTTTCATAATACTTTACTTAGGTTTCTTATCAACTTACCTCAAATTGATTAGCGATGACTCTTAAATGAAAATGACTTGCAGGTTAAAAAGTCGAACTATAAATCGCAAATTAGTGAGCTTGGGAGAGCCCGAGCTAAGCCTAAACTTAGCGAGCCATCAACCTCTGCACGACCATGCATAGGGCTTTAGGAGTTCGCAATAGTTCTGAACTACAAAAAATCAAATAATAAATTATTATGACTCGTTTAAAAATTTGTGACTTACAATAGATTATTATTTCTTATAATGGCCTTAAGACTGTTATGCTAGAAAAGTCCATAACTTTTCAATTGATCATTTAAGCGTCATAACTTTTTTTTAAACATTTACCAGAAGTACAATGCCACATTAGTTTTTAGTAATTGGGTGGATGTTTTTAAAAAGTCATGACATTCAAGTAATAATTGAAAGTTATGACACTTAATTGTGCACGATACAAAGCTTATGATATTTATGGTGTCCGTATCTCAATTTGGATAAAAATCACGCATAATCATACTAAAGAAATCCAGAGAGCCCCTAGGGGAGGATCATGGGTAATTACTATAATAAACTGCATAGATCATAATTTAACCGTTACGCACTTAAATGCTAGTAAAATGGTCCGTGCGTGGTCTAAATCCTATTAGTTTGGAATTTTCTTATCATTCTAGTTTTATTTTTGTAGCAATTCGAAAGATGTAATTAACTAATTGTTGAGGGTTAACTTCAAAATAATAATCAGGTATAGCATGCACAAAGTTAATTTGCAAAAAAAAAAAAAAAATTTTACTTATTGACTTACACTCTAATGGCAACTAGAAATCGAGATTGACCTATACTCAAACAATCAAAACCCAAGAGAACTTGAAACCTAGCAATGACTTGAATAGAACTTGATTTACGCTTGAAAAATAGACAACCTAAATTGAATTGAACCCTCACTTTGATCGATGAGGGCCTGAACGAGAGCTGCAACCCTCGCCCACAACCAATAGGGGCTTCCTGACCCTCGCCCATGGATAGGGGTAACTAACCCCCACCCAGTACTTGACAGTGGTTGCCGACCCTGGGCCTATGCCTAGTGACCCTACCATCCCGACGTAAAAAGAGAATAAATAAAAAATCATAAATTTTTTAATTATTAAAATATTGTATACATCACCAACCGCCACATCTTGTACAATGGCTAGTGCTAATTGGACTGCTAGGCAATATTGATAATTTGTTAAAAAGGTTAGTACTAAATTGGTGAAATTTTAAAAGGCTTAGGACTAAGTGAGCATAATTGAAAGGTTTAAGATTTAATTAGCATAATTACTGACTTGGCCGCAAACTATTGTAGGAGATTTATTGAAACCATCTATATAATAGGTTTAGGACATTTTCAAAAAAATTTCTGGCCGTCAATTATTGATTACTGATAATGCCCAATATATGCAAGAATGAAACAACGATTCGAAAATTTGTTGATAATTTGATTTGTAACTCTAGAATGAGTCTGTCCAAATTGATTATCCACAAAGATTCAACAATTTTGCTTTCGAGCAATAGGCTTTTGCCCTCGAATAACTTAGAGAGGTTATGGAAATTTTTAAGAGGAATAAACGTAGAATAATTGTAATAAAATATAACACAACTTACTATAAGGAAAAAAGTGAGCTTATTATAGACGCCTAAAAGAGGCTTCCGTCCGTCCGTGCGCGCGAGAGAGATATCTTGATCTAAGAAGGGTGCATTTGACAATTTGTCAATCTTTCTGCTCTTTTATTCCTTAGAATTAAAAAAGAACATGAATCCATCTCATACCATCCACTAGTATTTCTATTTCCCGGAATGAAAGTTGTTCTAAGGAATATATTTGGAATATAAATGAGAAGTAGAAAAAAGTAGCTTCGTGTTCCTAGGAACAATTTTTAAAAAGTTATTTCTTAGATCGCCGCTATTCGTGACCGTTGCCGACCATTGCCCACCACTTGCCACCCATTGCCCACCACTGGCGACTGCGACCGGCAACTAGCTATCAGCCACCGGCCCTAGGTTGATCACTGCCGCCATCGAAAAGAAAAAGGAATAAAAATTTTGTTAGTTGGTACCAAATGTATTTCTATTCTTTTTCTATTTTGAGAAATAGAAAATTTTTGCAATTACCAAACGCGTTATTTTACTCATAAAAGAATTATTTCTAAAAAAAAAAAATTGTTCCTAGAAATAGAAATGTTACCAAACACATCATAATCTACTTACAAAGTCGTGAATGATGGTACTATATGTGTTTAGGGGAAAAACCAGTTCGCAAATTTTCTTTCTTTTACAGCAGAACGAGGGCTGGACAAAAATTTTCAAATTGGGTATAATCAACGACTTATTGTAACGCTGGACAAGTAAAAGAAGGACTTCATTGTAACGAAGTTGACGAAGAAGGTTATGCTTCAATACAAGGACCTCAATGCACAATGACGAGCAACAGATAATCATAGCAAGCGGGGACGTCGCCATATACTTCTGTGGGAGAACGACAGGTTCATTACATAAGAGCGGATGTCCACGAATTTCTAGTTTTTTTTTTCCATTTTCATTGCCGAAATCGCATATCCCATGAAGAGACGAATGACATGGAGACTAACGAAACCATTGCCTAGATTTGTTCTTAAACTAATGGACAACTTTTCACGTCTTCAACCATGTAACCAGACATGTTTATTCATATATAAAAAGTCGGCGGAAAAACCTATAAGAAGAGCCTCTTTTATATAGACTCTGCAAGCCGAGCTTCGAAGAAGAAAAATCGAGGAGAAAAAGTGGAGGGAGAGAGCCAAATCATGAGCGCATTGCAACATTCGGTAGCACTTCTTGTTGTAGGGCAATTTTGTACTTGCAGTATTGTGAAATGTGTTGATACAACAGAGGTTTACAAAATATGCAGTGGAAGGGAGTTTGAAATTTTTGATGTTTATGCCAGTTACAAAACGGATGTTTTATATAGTTTGTGTCAGAATACACCCATCGAAGGTTACAATTTTTATTATAGCCATGAGGACTGTTACGGCCATGGAGCGTGCAACGGGGGCATTAACACAATCCGATTGTCAATACTGCATGGAGAGAGCTAAAGGCCATGTAAACGACGAATGCGGTCAGAGCCGGGGTGCTCAAGTTCAATTGAAGGATTGCAGGATTAGATTTGAAGATTACCCATTTAGTGAGTAAATTATATGCTTCATGCCTGTCTCGATAATAAACCATCACTATATAGCACTTGTCTCCCCTATGCTATCTTGTGTAGGTGCAAGCAAACTACAGTTGTATTCTATTTTGTAATGGCATGCTTACAAAATGGTCTAGTAAAATGTGTGTGTTAAATAAATTTCAAAATTCCTGCTATTCACTATCTTGTCAAAACATCAAATCTAGCTATTTTGTTTGGTAGAAAATCTCCTGGAAATTATGTCCAGGGAGTTTTCTTTTCTCGAAGAATGCCGTTTCCATTTAATATCATGCGCCGCTTACAAGAGGCTTCTATATGCCTATAGAGAAATCTCATGAATCTCTTTTTTAAGTAACATGATTATATGTGACCATTTAGCTTACAAATACTTGTCAACACTTTGCAGTTATAACTCAAGTAAATGTTATTCCCCATTGAATATGTTGTACTGGGATCAAGACCTTCACGCAAACCAACTCATTAAGGAGTGATCAAATAGAAATCGATCATGATAATCTGTTGAGAATGCTAGAGATTTGACCAACAATTCGGGTAAGGATCAACGTTTGAAGGTGAGGATAGGTTCAAAGACACAGTCTGCAAGAATGAATTGTGCTCGACCGTAGTAAAACGAAGGCCACCAATTATTTTTGGGCTATCAGCCACAATGGGTGGGTCGCTCAGCCAGCCTGACCAGTGTCCGGACTAAGTGCACCGTGCATGGGTCCGGCATGACATCCGAAATTTCCTACCTAAGTCAATAACATGTAGGATATAAATATTATAAAAGTGCCATTTGAATTTTAGTTGAATTGTATATATTGTAGTGCAAGGAAGATTCGAAATGTGTTTCCATAGGTGATCTCATTAAGATTAAACTAATAAGTACTTGTGCAGAACGTGATTATTTGGAGTAGCGATGAAACATAAATCGCCATTGTAATGGCTATTGGAGACTGATATACCGATATACCAAAATACAAGATACGTAGTTACTTGGAAAATATCTTCATTTCTTTCAATCCAAATGTGGTCATTTGTAATATTTTTACTTAGCCACATCTCCTCTTTTTCACCACACATTTTTAACCTCAAGTCATCATTGTTTTTACCTTAGTTAGTCATTCTTATCCCTTTATAACTCTTTTACAGTCTTCCAAATTCATCCCCCTTCCTGGCTGTATAATTGAATCTTCAAAAACCTTCAAGCCTCAAAAGAGAAGCATCCCCCATCTTAACTCCAAATCTACCTTCCGAGTAAAATCAAAGATTTCCTTACTTGTACTGTTGAAGCTTCTATTTCCACCTTTCAAGAGGGTACAAGGTGAATTTATGGGCCTTATTGTGACATCCTGACTGAATTTTGACCTATTTCGAGATATATAAAATTGTTATTTTATTAATATATTGTTAGTTACATTTATTTTGAGCTTGCCACTCATGAGACACCAATCAAAGAGGAAATACTATTAAGAATTTCGGTGCGCACGACCAAAGAACTTGACTATAAATTGACAAATCTACCATAAGGATTGACGAAGGATAATCCTGTACCAATATAAGCCAATCAAGGAATGATTATAGGTTGATTCGTAGAGAGAATATAATCGGATTGTGGATGATTCCGTATTGCCATAATATGGAATACGAACGACCTTAAATCGATTTATAATGATCGTGTACCTTGAAACGAGCAATCGATATTTCGCAACTACCTACAACCGAGGTCATCAATGAATCAAGGAGATTTAAACGTGGATTGATATCATTTTAACCATAGTCAAATACACGTAGCTCCTCAAAAGTGCCCGTTAGTCTGAAATGTACTAAAACTATAATTGGTTGTATTTAGCAATGAATTTCAATTCAATTTCGAATATCGAACTTTCAAAAACTTTAAAACTAACTTATTGGATGTCACCTTTTTAATCTTCATATTTATCGATAAGCTCGATATTGTCGGAAAAGGAATTAACAGACTTAGATTTGGAGCTAAAAAAGAAGTCGGGCCGGACGAAGGCCCAATGGGCCTTAAGCCCATTGAGGTTCAACCATGTGGGCGCAACTCAAGCCCACCAGGCCCAAGTGGGCCCATCAAGCCCATTTTCAAGCCCAAATCCATTTTAGCCCATTGTTAAACCCAATAGCATTTTTGAGCCCATTAACTTTGCAAGCCCATTTCTATCCACTTCAAGCCCAATTCCAAGGCCCACTTTCTTCAATATGACTCAAGGGCAAAATGGGAAACTCATGTCTTAAATGTGAAATTTCCAAAATACCCTTCTAGCATTAAAAGAAAGAGGACAAAAAGAGAGAAAATCTCTCTCTCTCTCCTTTTCTCCTCCCCCACGTTCTCCCTTCCTCCTCTTCTTCCTCTCTCTTCCTTTTTCTCTTTTCACCTCCCCTCCTCACATTTTCTCCCTTTTTCCTTTACTTTTTTCATCTCGACACCCCCCCCAAAGGCCTAAATCTCATCCGTCGAAGCCGCACCCTTGTCACTGCACCATCGCGTTGCCATCGTCACCGTCCGTGAGTCGCCCAGGCCGCCCAAGCTGCTGCCTCCCTCTTTCTCTCTCTCAGTTTGACCACCATCGAACACTAGCCCGCCGAGACCCACTATTGCCATTGCACCCCTTGCCATTCTAGACCTAGCCGTGCATAGCCCTCACCATTGCCGTCACGCCAATGTCATTGGAATTGTTACTAGGTGAGTTAACGCTCTAATCCCTTGATTAATCCGTTAAATTATCTTAGGGATAGCTTAATTATAGTAAGCTTGGTTAAGAGTAGTTTAATTAAGTTAAGCATGTTTAGTCTAATTTAATGATAAATTAGTCGATAATCTATCACAATACAATAGGCTATTGGAAAGAATGATAAGCTATTGCGATAGGCTATCGAGGAAAAGTCAATAAGCTATCACCAAATAAGCGATAAGCTATCGGAAATGGTAACAAGCTATCATCAAAAGAACAATAAGCTATTAGAAAACTTAGTGATAAGCTATCATCAAAGGGATGATAAGCTATCGCCAAATAGATGATAAGTTATCAAGGAAGGATTGATAAGTTATCGTTATAAAGTGATAAGTGCTACTTATAGGTGATTTCTGCTTGACTTTTATGAAAATTTTCTGCATAAGGCATGTTGTTGGATGCCTACTTTATCTTGAAAAATAATTGCCCAATGAGAAACCTTGATTATGAATTTTTATAAGGGTTTTTATTAGTATATAAAAAGAAATGCCAAAGGTGTTTTTATGAATTAAATGAGGCAATGATATTTTAAAAAGAAAACAAAGTTTGATGGGTTGATTGTATGTATGTGATTATGTGTGATTATTTATTGCATTTTTACATGTGAAATTTGCAATAAATCATTGTATAAACATGAACTATGTCTGCATTGACTAAATAAGAAAAATGAAATTGGCATGAGTGATTAGTGTGCTTGTGTGATCACATAAAGAAAACCGTCATTGATGGATTTTGGGACAATGCCCGATGGATTTCGGATGTCGAATCACGGTTGAGGCCGGACCGATACTCCTTTAAGGAATATCATCTGTGGTGGGGGTCCTAGACATTGCCGTGCTCGAGGGGGCAAGACAATGCCTAGTCATGTCGGAAGACTGACAACTTGTGTGTTAACAATGGCACAAGGGGTCATTTTAATTGGAACAAGCATGACTGCATTATGCATGAGAAATTATGAAATGTGTTTTGATTATGTGAAATATTGCTTCGCATTGATTATGGCACGTGTGAGTTTATATCGTGCAGGTTATGTGCTGAGGCAATATAAGAATGCCTATGAATCAATTTGACTGTTGGTTGTTCATTATGGGATCTAACCGCCGTCAGATCATGTTTATAGTTAAGGCAAAGCGTGGATCGCTTTGCTATTGATATGGTGTTGATAATAAATTGCACGTTTAGGTTGTACCCGAGGTGAGTTGACCTTCTAACTGAGGCTTGGGTCATTAATTTATTGAGATTTCATCTTACCCATTGTTGTTTAACCATTTTCAAATTCACAGTATAGAGAACTGGCAAGTGGTGCAGTTCGTTACCGTGCTTGGAAGGAGTAGATTAACACTGTCCTTACTAGTTTTATTGGTTAGGTAGGAAGTTACTTGTTGTAAAGGCCTATACATGTAAACTTCCTAGGATTTTTTAGTATTTAAACCAAAGTGGTGTTTTTGGTAACATTGTTGTTATGGTTTTCCTGACTATCCCTATTGTTGTGTTGACTGAGAACTGTTTATCACTTTCGCATATGTTTTATTGAAAGATAAAAAAAAGATTGGCGACACATCTTGGGACGTCGCATTCAAATGACCACAAGAGAATAGGGATTATTGCTTGCTCAAGGGTCAATCTTTGTTCTTGTTTATTTTGCCTTTAAGGTGATTAAGATTTTAAGTTGTTCTAGTTTTATTGTCCATGTTAGCATCGATCACTCCACGCAAGATAACTGGCATCCATGTCAACGATTTTCGATCAAAATTAACTGAATGAACTAAATTGATATAAATGCAAAATGTTTAGAACTTAATTGGCAGCAAAGAAAAAAATTGGAGTGAATTGATACTATTGTAATAAGTTTATGACTTTTTTGGGTAAATTTCCTATCTATGGGTATAACTATTATTGTGATGGGGACGTTTGTGACGACCATGGAGCATGCAACGGGGCATTGACGAACCATGATTAAGATGAAATCTTATTGCTATCACTACATGGAGATAGCTAGCATTCGTATCGTCAAAGAATGTGAAATGAGCTACGCGGCTCAACTCCACCTTAAAGATTGTCAAATAAGGTACGAGATTACTGATCAACATAATAATTAAGCTATTGATAAGGCCATCAAGCTAATAGTTGCACTATGCTACTTTGAGCTCTAGTTGAAGTGGATTAAATAAATTGCATAGTGTTTGGTATGTAATCGGTAAGCTCTGCTTGTTTCACGGAAAATAATTTCCAGAAAAATATTTTTCGGATTTTTCAATGTTCATTTTACGAAATATGAACTTATCGGGAAAATATATTTCATCAATGAAAAATAGTCTTCTAAAGTAGAGAAAAATGCTTTCCGCTTTTCAAATTAGGATTTTCCTCATTCACTCTCTCTTGTCTCACACCTTTGTTAGGCCCCACTTCTTTCTTTTTTCTTCTATTTTTTTTAATTTTGAATTTTTTATTATTTTCTATTTCTTTTTCCTTTTTCTTTTTTTTTTTTTTCTTTTGTTCTCCTTATTTCTCGGCCAATCATTGGCCATGGCGACAGCTGGCAAGCAACCCTAGGGGTGACTTAGGCTCATTGCTCGCCAAATTGGTGAGCACAAACCTTAGGCTCACCAATCTGGCAAGGCCTAAGGATGGTGAGCACAAGCCTTGAGGTTGACAAGCCTTCTTGAGCTCACCGAACTCTGGCAAGCTTAGGTTGGCCGCTCGCTAGATCGACAAGCTCAAGCTGCTGGCTTGAGCCTCTGGCTTACTAATTTAGTGAGGTTTGCAAAATTGGCAAGCGCAAGCCTTGCCATAGGCTCGAGCTCGCCTTTGGCCTATCACCGGCCATTGCGTGCCCGGCAATCAACCAAAGAAGAAGAAGGAGGAGGAAAATAAATGAAAAATAAAATGAATTTTTTTATAAAAAAAGTAGAAAGAAAAATAAAAAATTGATTTTTTTAATCATGTAAATTATTGTGCTACAACTAATTCAGTTTTGAACTTTTCAATTGTACCAATTTAATTATAGGCCTTTTAACAATTTACCAATTTAGTTCTAAACCTTTCAATTATGTCAATTTAATCATAAATATCTTAATGTATTATCAATGTAGTCATCCTAGCTAGTTTTGCCTAGTCAAAGTCGATCATCTTACGTGGCATCGCCGACACTGATGTGGACAATTTTTTTTTCTAATTTTTTTTTCTCTTTTTTTTTTCTTCAATGGGCTGGCGAGGCCACTAGCCCCTAGGCAAAGGCCACAAAGCCCTAGTTGGATCTCGCAAGGGCATCACAAGCCTTCTCCTAGGCCCTCGCAGACCACGATGAGGGCATTGCTACCCTCGCTCACCCTCAATATGATTGGTGAGGGCCTAGGGAACGATTTGTAACACCCTTGCCAAATCTAGTGAGGGCTTCGAACCCTCGCCCATGGGCCAGTAGGGATCGCTAGCCCCTACTCAATGCCTAATAGTGGTCGTGGGCCCTCAGCCAATGCCCGATGGCCTTACCAGCCCTATGTAAAAAGAGAAAAAAATCAATAAAAGAAAAAATCAATAAAAAAAATTTTAATTAAAAAATTATTCACATCAGCACTTGTTGTGCCACGTATGATGGCCGACATTAACTGGATCGCTAGGTAGTGATTTTTTGGTCAAAATAAGCCAAAATGACTACGTTGATAATTTGTTAAAAAGCTTATCATTGAATTGGTGAAACTTCAAAAAGTTGAGAACTAAATTAGCACAATTAAAAGGTTTAAGACTGAATTAGCCGCTGCATAATAAGTTCAAGATTTCTTTTGGACAATTTTCCCATCCGTTTATTATAATTGCTGATTTTGGCCACTATAAACACGAATGAAACAACAATTCGAAAAATTGTAGAAAATTTGATTTGTTAACTCTAAAACGAGTCCAAAAAGATTCAATTGCTTTAGAGCAATATGCTTTTTCCCTCGAATAACTTAGAGAAATTATGGAAATTTTTAAGAGGATAAACGTAGAACAGTTGTAATAAAATATAACGCAACTTAATATGAGGATAAAAGTGACCTTGTTATAGATGCCTAAAGGAAACTTCCGTGCGTGAGAGAGAGGGATTTTCATCTAATTATCTGCTTACAAAGTCGTAAATGATGGTACTATATGTGTCTAGGAGAAAAACCAGTTCCCAAATTTTCTTTCTTTTAAATCGGAACGAGGGCGACAAAAATTTACAAATTGGGTATATTCAATGACTTATTGTAAAGTCCAGACAATTAAAAAAAAAAGACTTCATTGTAACGAAGTTGACGGTAGAAAATCCTACTTCAATACGAGGACGATAAGGAACAATTAACGAGCAAGACAGATCATCATGGTAATTGGGGAGGGAGAATTGCCAAAAAAGTCCTAAACCTATTGAGGTTGTCTTAATTCGATCCTAAACCTTTTTTTTTAGTAGGATCCAGTCCTAAACCTTTTGTGATTGTCTTGGAATTATCCATCCGCCAAATTTGGCCGGCCAGGCGTGGGACGCCGGCCGGCGCCGGGCGGCAATTTTTTATTAATTTTTTAATAATTTTTGATTTTTTAATAATTTTTTTGATTTTTTTATTGTTTTTTTAATTTTTCTGTTTCTTTTTTTTTTTTTTTTTTTTTTTCTCCCCTCCCCTCCCCTCCCCCCGCCGGCGGCAGTGGCCGGTCAGCGCCGACGAGGCTGCCGGCCACTGCGCGAGGGCCGCGAAGCCCTCGCCGGCGACCTCGCCCAGACCTGGGGGTCGCCGGCGAGGGTCGCGGCCCCGGCTTCTGGGCGAGGCCGGCCTCGGCGAGGCCGCTCCGCCCAGATCTGGGCGGCGCCGGCCGCGGGCGAAGGCGGCCTCGCCCGTGGCCAGCGAGGCCATGGCGGGCCTGGGCGAAGGTCGCCATGGCCTCGCCGGCCGCGGGCGAGGCCGCCCTCGGCGAGGCCGCCTCTGGGCGAGGCCGGCCTCGGCGAGGCCGCCTCTGGGCGAGGCCGGCCTCGGCGAGGCCGCTTCGCCCAGATCTGGGCGGCGCCGGCCTCGGCGAGGCCGCTTCGCCCAGATCTGGGCTGCGCCGGCCGCGCCATGGCCTGGCCGCGGGCGAAGGCGGCCTCGCCCGCGGCCAGCGAGGCCATGGCGGGCCTGGGCGAAGGTCGCCATGGCCTCGCCGGCCGCGGGCGAGGCCGCCTTCGCCCGCGGCCAGGCCATGGCGAGGCCGCCTCGCCGCGGCCCCCAGGCCTCGCCCTGGTCTGGGCGAGGCCGCCGGCGAGGGTGGCCGGTCTGACGGGGGCCGCGACCCTCGCTGGCCGCCGGCGAGGGCTTCGCGGCCCTCGTGCAGTGGCCGGCAGCCTCGTCGGAGCTGGCCGGCCACTGCCGCCGGCGGTGGGGGGGGGGAGGGAGAGAAAAAAAGAGAAAAAAACAGAAAAATTAAAAAAAAACAATAAAAAATTCGGAAAAAATAAAAAAAAAATTCGGAAAATAATAAAAAATTGTCGCCGGCGCCGGCCGGCGTCCACGTCAGCTCCGGCCGGCCAAATTTGGCCGGATGGACTAATCTAAGACAAACACAAAAGGTTTAGGACGAATCTGGTCAAAAAAAGGTTTAGGATCGACCAAGACAACCCCAATTAGCAGACTTTTTGGCAATTCACCCTAATTGGGGACGTCGTCATGTACTTTTTTGGGAGAGTGACATGTTCATTACATAAGAGTGGATGTCCGCGAATTTCTCTCTCATAACAGCGGAGAGGGAGAGAGAGGGAGGGAGGGAGGGAGAAGACCTCCATGTACTATTTCAAGTTTTTTTTTTCCATATTCATTGCCGAAATCGCATATCACATGGAGAGGCAAATAACATCGAGAGTAACGAAATCATTGCCTAAATTTGTTCTTAAAACAAATAGACCTAGCTTTTCACGTCTTCCAACATTGTAACTAGACATGTTAATTCATATATAAAAAGTTGGTGGAGAAACCTATGAGAAGAGCCTCTTTTATATAGACCCCGAAAACGGACCTTCGACGAAGAAAGATCAAGGAGAAAAAGTAAAGGGAGAGAGCCAAATCATGAGCGCATTGCAGCATTCGGTCGCACTCCTCGTTATAGGGCTATTCTGTACTTGCAGTATTGTGAAATGTATTGATACGACAGAGGTTTACAAGATATGCAGTGGAAGGAAGTTTGATATTTTTGATGGTGCCTATGCCGATCATAAAAGGGAAGTTATAGATGATTTGTGTGATGAAACATCACTTGAAGGTTACAATTATTATACTAGCCATAACGGTTGTTACGGTCATGGAGCGTGCAACGGGGCATTAACACAATCCGATTGTCGTACGTGCATGGAGGAAGCTAAAAACCATGTGTACAATGAATGCGGTCGGAGCCTGGGTGCTCAAATTCAATTGAAGGATTGCAGGATTAGATTTGAAGATTACCCATTTAGCGAGTAAATTATATGCTTCATGCCCGTCTCAATAATAAACCATAGCTATAAAGCACTTATCTCACATATGTTATTATGTGTAGTTGCAAGCGAACTACAGTTGTATTCCATGTTGTAATGGCGTGCTTATGAAATGGTCTAGTGAAATGACTAAGTTAAATAAATTGCAAAAGTCTTACTATTCACCGGCTTGTTAAAACGTCAAATCTAGCTATTTTTGTTTGGTAGAAAGGATCGAGGAAATTATGTCCAGAGAGTTTTCTTTTCTCAAAGAATGTCGTTTTCATTTAATATCGAGTGCCGCTCACGAGAGACTTCTATGTGCCTATAGAGAAATCTCAAGAATTCTCTTTTTTAAGTAACATGATGATATGTGACCGTTTAGCTTACTAATACTTATGAACACTTTGCAGTTATAACTTGAGTAGATGTTATTCCACATTGAGTATGTTGTATTGGGATTGAGACATTCACTCAAACCAACTCATTGGGATTGATCAAATAGAACAATCAATCATAATAATCTGTTGAGAATGCTAGAGATTTGGCCAACAATAGGTTCAAAGACTTGAGTTTGCAAGAATGAATTGCGCTCGACCATAGTAAAATGAAGGCCACCCATTGTTTTTGGGCTATTGGCCACAATGGGTCGGTTGCTCGGCTAGTCTTACTAGTGCCTGGACTAAGCGTACCGTGCATGATCCAGTATGGCATTCGAATTTCCTACCTAAATAATATATAGGATATAAATATTATAAAAGTCCCATTTGAATTTTGGTAAAGCTCTTGATCCCAATGCGACGGATTCAATGTTGAATCTACTCGAGGAATAGTTGGAAAGCGTTCAAAGGGTATTAGTAAGTCGAATGGTAATACATTATTTGTTATTTAAAAAAAGGGATGCGCGGAAGAACTCCAGACTTCTCCATAGGTACATAGAAGTCTCCGAGAGCAGCACTTCAAGTTAAATGAAAGCAACATTCTCTGAAAAAAAGAAGAAGATAATTCTCTTCATATACTTTCCTCGAGCCTTTTCTACCGAACACAAATAGCTAGAATTGATGTTTTCACAAGCCAATGAATAACAAAATTTGTGCAATTTATTTAACTTAAGACATTTTACTAGACCATTTTGTGAGCAAATGAGTACACCATATTATACAACTATAGTCCGCTTGCAACTTGAACATATTGTACAACATATGATACAACTTAGCATATGTGGAATATATTCTTTATAGTTATGGTTTATCGTCCAAACGGACATGAAGCATATAACTTACTCGCTAAATTGGTATTCTTCGTATCGAACCCTGCAATCTTTAAGTTGAATTTGAGCACCCACGCTGTAGTCGCATTTGTCAATCAGAGCATTTTCAGCTGCCACGATGCAATCGGAGCAATCAGAATGTGTCAACGCCCCATTGCACGCACCATGGCCATAACAAGAGGAGGACTCAGTATAATAATTGTAATTGTTGATTGGTGTACCATCACGCAAATAATCTAGGACATTAGCTCTGTCAACGACAAACTCATCAAAAGACCCACACTTATTTCCATTGCATATGTGATGAACCTCTGTTGTATCAGGAGTACACTTCACGATGTTGCTAGTGAAAAATAGCCCTACGACGAGGAGTTTCACCATTTGTTGCATGGTGTTCTTGATTTGGCTCTCTAACTTTCCTTTGTCTCCCTAATGTTTTGTTTTCATGGAAGCTCGGGTTACATGGTCTGTATAAATGAGGTGCTTCTTATAGGTTTCTCCACCTAGTTTTTGTTTATGAATTCTATGGGACGCTCTTTCGGACCTTTCTAAGCGTATCTGTGGGCCTCTCTCTCTCTCTCTCTCTCTCTCTCTCTCTCTCTCATTATGATAGACAAATTTGAAGACGTAAACTCATATGAATAGGTCTTGTATTTAGTCGATTGAATTTGTCGCTCTCCTCACTAACCATGATTATGTCTTGTCAATTGTTGTCCTTGTGTTGAAGCAGAGTATTCACATTGAAGTCATCACAATAAGTTGTTCTTTTTTGGCCAGTGTTACAATAAGCCGTGATGTAAGCAATTTGTTCTTTATTGCCCTACATAACCCGAAGAAAAAAACAAAACCTTCGATCATTGCCCCTGTTCCGCAGTAAAAGAAAAGAAATTGGTGAACTGATTTATGCGTTTTAACACATTTAATATCATTATTTACGACTTTATTATCAGATTATTAGATCAAAATGTCAACTTGTCATTAAGGTTGAGATCGTCAAAGAAAAAAGGGGCAATCTATTTTCACGTTAAGCAAATTCACTTTACAACGAGGTGCTTAGAACACCAATTTATGACAACTAAACAAAATCGTTGAAATTGTACTATTTCCTTTTAAAGGGGAAATTGTCCAAAAATATCTAAATATATTGCAATTTTGCAAATTCAATCATAAATGGATCTGTCATCTTGATATAGATGATTTTACCTCGTCGGATATTCATTCGAGTATCTGGAGCATGAAATAGATCACAAAATATTAACTATGATTCATACTTAATATTCAAGCCCCATGACCGGACTCCAAATTTTTTTCCAAAACGTTATAAATCAAAAGATTTTTCTTCTTTTTCAAAAAATTTCCCCCTTTTTTTTTTTTTATCAAAGGACAAAACTTTCTTTGGATTTTTAGTCATTATATCTATTCATTGAATAAGTGATGATCCAATGATTCTTACTCAAGGAATCTTTGGACTTAGTTTGAAGTTTTATTGAATCATCGTGGTTCTAATAAACTTTTCAATTTTATCAATTTAACATTTTGGCAGTTGAGCCTATCTAGCCAATTTTGATTGGAATTTGCCAATGTGGATGTCAATTGTCCTATGTGGCATAGTTATTGGCACTAATGTGAATGAAATTTACTAATTTTTTAATATTTTGTTATTTTTTATGTTTTTAATTTCTTTTCTTCTTTTCTTCTTTTTTTTCTATTTTTTTCCTCTTTTCTTCCTCTGGCCAGTCACCTAGCCTCCAACGAGGGCCGACCTTGCCAGCCTCAAGCAAGGTCGCCTCACCAAGATCTAGTAAGGGGTGACCTTGTCGACACATTGGCAAATTTTGATCAAAATTGGTTGGAAGGTCTCGATTGACAAAAAATAAAAAGATTTAGAATTTATTTGGCAAAATTGAAATGTTTAAGATCGAATTGACAAAATTGAAATAGGTTTAGAATTTTTTGAACAATTTTCCCTCCTTTTAAAGTGATTGAGGTTGGGTAATTCTTCGTGCATTTGACTCTTTGCTCGTTGAATTGCAAAATCACAGGTGTTATCACACGCTGGCCCTAGGAACATAAAGTTCGTAAGATGCAAGCACGTTGCTTTATCACGAATTACGTACAAAATCATAGATTAGGTCGACTTGTCGTTTAAATTATTGTCTGGCTACAAAGAAATAAAAAAAAAATTTCTGGTCTACCCTTAACTACAGTTGATTTTGAAGCATTGTTCTCTCAAGAGTGCGGTAAGCGAGGACGTCAACATATTCTCGTCTATAAGAGCGACAGATTCATTACAGGACATATTGATCAGAGTGGATGTCCGCAAATTTGTCTCATGATATGAGAGAGAGTGTGCGTTTGTGATGTCTCTCAAATGCACACAATTTTTCACATATTCCTGCATTGTAACTAAAACTATTAACTCAGCGCGTTATTGATAAGATGAGATTCTCTGATAATTATTTTCGCTTCCAAACCATTAATAGCTTTTGCACAAGATTTTTTAAATAATTTGATTTAACCATATAAGGCATTTGCCCTTGAGTAACTCAGAGAGGTATAAACGTTCCTCTCAAAAAAACAGGTTAACTGAAATATAATCTAATCTAAAAAGATGATTAAGACATGCTTGGTAAGATCAGAAAGAGCCTTTCACTAAATTCATAAACAAAAAGTTAGCGAGAAACCCATAAGAAGAACCACCTATTTATAGACAACACAAACGGAGCTTAAATGAGGAAAAAATTGAGGAGAAAAACTAAAGGTAGAGAGCCAAATCATGAACACATTGCTGGAGATGATGAACTCCTCGTTATAGGGCCATTTGCACTTGTAAGACGAGGGAGACCTGCAGAGAAGGTGAGAGATGGATGTCGTTAAGGAAATCTTTTCTGAAAAGGAAACAAAGAAAACATGATCACAGAAGAAAAAGAAGAGGAGCAAGAGAAGGCGATCGAAGGAACTTTCTCACGACGCTTGCTGATCATTTCAGCTGCTCGGTCCAGGGGGTCGCAATGGCGGTGGCCCCGGCGTGTCCCGAAGGCGGCAGTCACAAGAGCGGCGAGCACAGCCCTCGGTCGCGAGCAGGACAGGTTCCTCTTATTTGCCAACATTAGCCGCATCATGGAGAAGGCCTTCCCCCTCCAACGGCAAGATCACCAAGGACGCCGAGGACACCGTGCAGGGGTGCATATCCAACTGGTGAATCGGTTATTAGGAAAGGTTTCGTTTTATCAGGCGCCAATCTTTTCGCGTAAAATGTAACTTTTTCTGAAAAATATCTTCCAAAAACCCATTTTTTTCAAGAAAATGATAATATTTTTATCATGTTTGGCTCAAACTTGAAAATGAACTAAAAAAATATTTTCAGCCATTTGATAGTGAAATTCTAATTTAATTTTTCTAGAAAAATTACCAAAAAAATCAAATTTTTTCTTTTTTCTTTTTTCTTCTTCCTTGGCAATCGCTGGCCACAACGACAGGACTAGCTACTGACACAGGGAAGCTCAAACCTTGCCCATTTCATGTAATGCAAATTCACGTTCCAATAGGATCCGTGGACCATTGAATTGGTGATAATTATTATGTGGTCATAATGTTTGACCAAAATTATTGAAATTATACTATTCTACCACTATGAAATGTAGAAAAATTACTTTATGAAAAATTGCGGAATAAAACCATTGACTAGATTCTGGATTAACCACTTCTTTTTGACTTGCTGTTTAAATTATTCCCGGTCTACTAAAATAGGGAAAAAAAGAGAGGATTATTTCTTGTCTACCCTAACTACGTATAATTTTGAAGCGTGGTTCTCTCAAGAGTGATTGGTCAACCACTCTCCTTATTGGTGGTTGAGAAATGTGGACTTCCCTATATTATATATAACTAAGTTTGCATGTACGTGTGATGTCCCTAACTTGTAATCCTCCGATTAAAATATGACGGAAAGAAATTTAGCCTTCCTAGATGTCATGAGTCCACATACGAAATTTGGTAATCCACTGCATTTCAATAGTATAAACTTCAGGCATATGGAAAGCCCCTTTTGAGCAGTACTTTCGATCGAATGAAGACCAAAGGCATTTGGAAACTTTCTATAAAATGAAGACCAAAACCATTTGGAAATGAACTTTAGAACATAATTAATTCCGACCACTCGAAACAAGCAACGATGTGCTAATTTGAAATTTGCATATGCTCACGAATAACAAGGTTTCTGCAAACTTTATTGAACTTAAGTAGACATCTTATTAGTTAGGGCTTTTCATAATAACTTGTACAACAAGTGTTTTTCTCTAGGAAACAACGTAACTATTCAAAAAATGGAAGTTAGACACCTAAATTTTGGTGACTCATTTATTATATAAAAAATTAAGGATCCACCCCAACCCCTAAACAAAAATACCATTGGCATAGTTTGCATTTGCATTTCATTTAGGTCATACATTACGCGTGACGATCACATGGCTTTTCCATGATTCATGGACCAAAGCATGCAGAATCACTGTTTATGGGATGCCTACTCCGTGGGCTAGCATATGCCGGAATACCTCCCACCAGGCCGGTTGACTTCAAGATAAGATCTGGATTTTAGAAATTAGATAGGGCAATTTGAGATAAAAATGTTCTTGGTACAACAACCAAGTTTGCATTTTAAAGGTAGAAGGAGCAATTGGTGGGATAGTGACTCCGGCGGAGTGGTTAGAAGAAAAATGGAAAGAAGGGTGCGTTTGGTTCGACATTTAGAAAGCTTCTTGAGACCCCAAAGCCCCTTGGGGAAAATTTGGACCAATAACAATCTGGTTTGAATTTGCTCAAAGAGGAACAGGTCAAAGACAAATGCGACACCAGTGGCTCTCAAGCGCCGGAGCTCTCTCTCTCTTCCTACGTTGTTCCGGCGGTTCCATCTCGGCACTTGACGGCTCCCTCCATCTTTAAGCACTCCTTGTATGGCCCCTCATCCGCGAAGTGCAACACCGGAGGCTCCTCTTTGGTGGCCATACATCACTAGAGAGCAACATCACCACAGGCGATCACAATTGAAGAAATAACACGCGGTGATCGTCGGATCATAAGAGAATTTACCACAGAAATCTCAAACTTATTGTAATTGTGTCAATTCACTCTAAAATCACTTTTTTAGCAATTGAGTTCTAAACCTATTTTAACCCCATTTTAGTTAAAACACTCTCTTTTTTAGTAAATGGAAAACGGGCTGATAAAGGAAACTTCCTTTATTTCTATCCTCATCAGTTTCACAATATAAGTTGCCCATTATACCCAACATAAATTTCATCTTATCCGACATCCCGTTATCACTTTAAGGCTATAACTTTAATTTATGATTTCATATTTTTAATCACAAAAGCTATATAAACTATTAGAAATTTCTACTTATGATGATTTATGAAAACACAGTCGATTGCCTTTTTTTATTTTATCAAATAGCGTGAAAGAAACTATATTCAAAGTTGAAAATTAAACTCCAATCTACTTATCGAGTTGATCTTGATCAGAAATAGAAAAATATTGATCAAAATGGAGGAGTTCATAAAGAAATTAAGATTATTGTATATACCAAATTAAAATGACTAGCATTATTCTTATTGATCAGTAAAATACATTTAAAAAAAAAAAAAAAGAGGATAGAAAATCCGTTTTATGGTAAAAAAATTCATTCATTTCAGTTATTTCACAAGAAGAAAAAGAAGAAAACAAGGATCCATTGAAATTTCCATCCAAGATTTAATAATTGGTCTATTCTCAGTCTAGGTAAAGTCCATCTTGTTGTTATATAGAAGGTTAATTTGTTAGAAGCGACACCAAACATGTTTATATGCAGATCATATTTGAACATTAATAAAAGATAAGCACAAACAAAAAAGAAAAGAAAAAAAGAACTTCTTGCTAATCCACTTCTACCATTAAGAAAGTAATAACTATTGATTGTGAATCAAATCTTTAAAATATGCCTAAAGCTTTCCTTTGAAATAATTTGATGTGAGTTTGAAGGTGAAGAAAGTGTAACTAAATTTTTAACCCTCATGTTGCAATTTAATTTTTAACCCTCATGTTGCAATTTAAATTAAAATACAAAAAGCTCAAAAGAAATCACTAAATAAGCGATATTGAACTTAAAAACCCTTCAAACTTATTTTGAAAAAATACCCACAAGGTCATGATCGGTTAAATTTTCCACTTTAGAATATAGATTTGATCGAACCATTTGAATAATAATAAGGAATTGAATGTGAATTCATAAACTTTCATAAGATAGAAATTGTTACTCATCCATATAGCTTTGGGTTAATACCGCGAAAAATTTCGAACCGGTACGCATGTGACAAATTTACCCCAAATTAAATTTATGACCATGAAAAACTCTAAACTAGTACATCTATGACAAATTTTATCCCAGATGACCATAAAAAATTAGAATTTGATATACTTATGACAAATTTACCCACAAACTAGTTTTTTGACTGCCAAAAGCCTCAAGATGTTACATTTGTGACAAATATACCCTTTGTTAAATTAGATTAATATCACAAAAAATACAAAAGTACAACTGTGATAAATGGAGAGTAAAATCCCAAACCAGTATATCAATTAACTGTCACATGTTATCCAACTCAACAATTTAACAATAAAATTTAATGAAAACCAACAGAGGCAAATTTATTACGAATGTACTAGTTTTGGAGTAAATTTGTCAAAGGTGTACCGGTTTAGAGTTTTTCGTGGTCAAAAAATTAATTTATGGTAAATTTGTCATATGTATACCAGTTTGAGGTTTTTCGCAGTATTAACCTTTTAGCTTTCATATTAAAATATGAAACAACAAATTAAAATCAACAACCTTCACTAGGTAAAGTGATAAGAGGATGCAAGATAAGATGATATCTTTTTGGGGGTATAATGAGGCACTAGTCTTGTGAAATCGATGAAAGAGACGATAGAAATAAAGTAAGTTTTGTTGATTAGCCTGATAAAAAAATAAAAATACATTGAAGAGAGGGAAGGGTATTTCAGTCAAACTAAAAAAAGGAATGTCTTAACCAAAACGAGAGTGCAAATAGTGCCGCCCAAAATAAATTGTGCATATTCAATTCAACGGCTTATGGTAATGCTGGCTGAAGAACAAAGTGACTTGTTATGACTTGATGAGAAGATTGCATTTCAATACAAAGACGACAATTAACAAGATATAATCATGGTAAATGAGGACGTCAACATATTGTTCACAGATATGCAAACTCACCGAGATATCACCTTATCTAAAAGGAATATTAAAACATGCTTAATAAGATCCAAAAGAGCCTTCCACCAACTTCATAAACGAAAATTTGGTGGAAAAAACAATAAGAAGAACCTCTTTTATAAGGACCACGCAAATCGAGCTTTAAAGAATAAAAATGGCTGAGAAAAAGTAAAAGTAGAGAGCCGAATCATGGAATTGTGACATACGATGAAACTCCTCATTGTGGAGCTATTTGTACTTGCAATATTGTTAAATGTAATATTGACATGAGAGAGGTTTATAATATATGCATTGAAGGACATACAGTCTGGTGGCTGACATGTAATAGAAGATTTTTATGATGGTACACCAATCAAAGGTTATAATTATTACACTAGCTCCAACTACTATTTCGGCCGTGGAGTGGCCAATGAGACATTGTCACAACCCGATTGCAGTGCATGCATGCAAGAAGCTATAGTTATTGTGTACGAGGACTGCAGTCAAAACCGGTTGCTCAAGTACAACTTAAGGACTGCAAGATTAGATTTGAATCCAACTACAGCTATATATATATATATATATACATAAAGGATATATCTCACATATAAAGTTCGGTGTTCTAGTGGCAAGCAAACTTCACTTGTATCCTTCACACAAGTCTTGGTATTCTCCGGCTTGTGAAAACATCAAATCTAGCTATTTTTGTTTTGTAGAAAGGCACAAGGATATTATATCCAAAGAATTTTCTTTTTTCAAAGTCTTTGTTTTCATTCGATATCAAGTATTGCTCATGAGAGACTTCTATATGCCTATGGAGAAGGTTTTGATACCTTGAGTAGATGTGATTCAACATTAAAGCTATCACGTTGAGATTAAGAGCTTCACTCAACCTAACTCATTAGAATTGATCAATTAGAACATTCAATCTTGATAGTTGGTATATGTCTCGAGTTTTTGCCTACAATTCGAGCAAAGATCAACACCTGAAGATGAAGGTAGGTCCAAAGACTAAGTTTGGAAAAAATAACTATGCTTGGCTATAGTCAGCCTATGGCCACGTGGTATTTCCAAGCTATTGGCAAGAATGGGCCAGTTTCATCTAGCCAGCCAAATCAGTCATTACGAATTGAAAGACAAGACGGGTTATATACTAAAAATGCTAGTAATGTGGATCTCCTTATGCAATTCCACAGCAAAATGATTAGCCAACTAGAGCCCATCACTGAGGCCCGAGTCTCAAATCACATACCCTCCTCTACAAGCTCACTTCAATTCCAGCCATGCCATTTGGGAAAAACTTGGCTGCGATTATGACCCACCACCTCTACTCGACAAAGACACAACACTAACTTTTCTCCTAGAGACAAGAACAGTAAATAGGGAAAACCTAGCTTTGGTTGGTGGAGCCAGCCAGTAGGAGGTGGTGAGGTGAATGTTCAGTAGCCAGATTTGGTTTTAGATCTGACTAATGTGTGGACTTCATTTAAGCCTTATCGCTGCTAGATCTCATACCCAAAAACTTTTTATGTACTAAGGTATGAGGATTTTTTTTTTTTTTATAAAACCCATTGTCGGCTTCCACAAAATATAGTATATTGATATTTGTAAAGCTATACTATGAAGTATGATGTATTCGGCAGCGCATGATAGCTCATTTGTAAAACTATACTATAAAGTATGATATACCAGATAATGCATATTAGCTCATTTTGGAAAACGTGATCGTAGTGGCTATCAGGCTATTACGCATCTCAAGTCTTAGATCCATAATAATTGATGTAGAATTATTGGGCCATTAAGGCACCTACGATAGAATATACGAATTTTGTCCATCAGCCAGGCCAATCATGCGATGTCCTCCATGCATGACATGCTCCCTTTCTTTTTGGCCAATGCAGGTACGTCCAATTTGATTCTCATTATTCACCCTGTTCTCGAGCGTGCATTACTTCAACCCTTACATAAGTTTCTCAAATTTACCCCTTGTTTTGGTCGAAAAGACTATTTAAGAATGCGTTTGTTTCGTGTAAATCGTACCATTTTTGAAAAATATTTTTCAGGTAATTATTTTCCATGAAAATGATTAGTTTTCTTGTGTTTGATGATATGTGATTGAAAATATTTTCAGGCGTTTGGATCGCATTTGGAAAATGATTGAATAACATTTGAACTAACAAAAAGGAAAAGACATAAAGGCGCATAAAGAGGAAAAGTGTTTTTCCTCTTCCCACGCACCTTAATTCATTTTCCTAAAATAATACATAATATTTATGTTGACCTGGAAAGTATTTTCCATTAACCAAATCATTTTTGGAAAAACAAATAGCGGAAAGTCCAAAAAACACTTTTCAGGAAACTATTTTTATTGAAACAAACGCATCCTAAGTTACGATTTTGATCGTTTTCAAATGGGTTCAATTTCCTCGCGGTTCTTGTCTTGATATCCTGGAGTGACAAATTTCCCAATCATGTTCACCAGGAACGGATGTCAAGCCTCATGTTCGGAGCTCAACAAAAGTACTACTGTTCCAAAGTAGATCCGGTTCACAAAAAAAGAAAGAATGGGAATGAGAATCAGAGTACGAAAATGGAGTTGGTCCCGACTCTGCAAATGGGGCTCCATCCACCATGCTCCGTTCACATGACCCTGCCAACTCCTTGGCCTTGGGGTCCCCCCATCGTATTTTCCCTGGGGGAATTTCAATCCCGAAGGAAATCGATGTGGGTCTTGCCACTTTTGTCAAAAAGAAACTCCCATGATGTTAAATCTGATTATCAATTATGTGCACGGAACCCGTTTCCTTCCTCGCGTCAATGAGAGTAAATAATTTTATGCGGGACATTCATCGAGATCTTCACTCACGTCTTACTTAATCCATGACGTCAATGAACTACTCCCTAGACCTCAAATCCACATGTGTAATTTGGGCTTCTCGTCTTCAAAAGATGATTTTGGGGAGGAGTGTCTTGGGTGCATTTGGTTAATCATTCAGTTAACGAAAGACTGTAATTTTTGACGTATTTCTCGTGTTATACTGATTCATGTGTGTTAGATATATTTTTTAAGAAAACGAAGCGTGTTGGGAAAGACGGAGATGTATGAACAGAAGCTATCGAGTAACAAGAGAAACGTGCCATGGAGATTCCATTTAATCAAGGGTATTTTTGGATAGCCGGATTCAATGACATGGGTTTGGAGCTTTCGGTGATTTAGGGGAAGAATGGACAAGCCTTGTTCTTTTCTACCAACAGTGTTGCACTTTCAGCCCGAAAAGAAGAACTTGTCTTGATTGCATGTCATGTCCATATAAATGCCAAATGAGATGGGACACCAACGTTTTGAAAAGTTGCTGAGGAATCAAGGAACAGACAGATCGTGTGAACGATGGTTTATTAAAAGATGCAAATTGAGGAGCACCGATTCGTGTTTCATGGTAATTAATAGCATATTTGGACAGTGCACGCGCATAATTTATTTCATTCATGTAAAATTGGAATATGTATTATTTTGGCAAAAATTATTCGTTGCGATTGATACAAAAGAATGAACGCTTTCTAATACTCCTAATCCCTATATAAATTGGCCCCATCGCTTGCTCATTTTTCATTACTCCTCAATCATCAATCACACGTCACTTTCTAGCACTCCTAGTCTTTAAAACCACTTGCGATTGCAATTTTTCTTTTCGTATCACAACAAGGGATTATGAGGAGATGGACATGCCAATGCTATACTCCACCATTCATAGTAGAAGTGTCGTCTCTCTTTGTTGGCACAACAAGAAATGGATATCCACAGGCATGATTAATTATTTGTGCGAATTGATTCTAATCACACGTGCTCAACTCAAAGAAGAGGACAAAGACGACACTTTATCATTTGAATCATAGTGAGGGACAGTATCGACACCAAATCAATTTGACATTCACTCGGGTCTAATTGTTATTAATTGTTATTAGGGCATGTAATTTTGTTTTTCAAATTTAAAAATGTACTTGTGTTTCATTTGATCGCATGAGTAGTTTTCATTAATTTTACTGAATTATTTTTAAGATTATTCTTAATATTTAAATATGAAAATATAACCTTCACCAATAATACATTTTATAGCCGTTGACCAACGGCTACAATAACCAAAAAACAACAAAACCTGTCCAATAAGCCTATGAATAATACATCAGTTCTGTTTAAATCACAATTCACAAACCTCTCACGAGTCAACATTCGCTAGTTTGGAAGCTCTTACACTCCACATTACCAATCCAACCAAACAACATAAGACCAGCTTGAACATCACTGTACCCAATTAGGTAATCGACTGAGAGGCAGTGGCACCAACATGTAGGAATTGTTCGAGATTAAAGAATTCCCAAACTATGGCCATTGTGCGGTGTACAAAACAACATCGGTTTACTTTTGCTATGAAGAGTGGCATGTGGGTAGCCCCAGGCTAGCCAGGGAAGGGTAGCTATGTCCAATCAAATTTTAAATACTAGTAGTTATACGTCGTGTCTTGAATGTATTAAATATTGTGTTGCGATTCTCATTGACTAGTCACATTTAAATAATTTTTTTGAATTTTTTTTCATATAAAATGATTATATAAATATAATTTAGAAAAGGGCTCGGGTCAACATGAGAAAATCCCATACGTGAATTTAAGAATAAGAAAGCTATAAGAAATGCAATTATGAACTTCTTGGATAGTTCATCAACACCAGTGACATATGCTTAACATATGCAAGTCAAATTAGAAATTATGTTTCCAGTAGTTAGCGGGTATAACAGTTTAAACTTTTAGAATACGTAGTAATGATTTTACAAGATCTTTTATGGTTCTGATTTTAAATCTTTCAGACACTCATTTTTCACTCCAATTATATATTTTCACATTTTAAATTAAGCCCAAAGTCCAGCTTACAACGCGTGAGGAGGAGAGGAGTGTTGCTTTTAGAATTATCTTAAAACATGAACGCAAGTCCTTCTTCACGTGAAGAAAAACACCAAGAGAATTATTCTTGCCCAACTTGAGGACTTTTTTTTTTTTTTTTTTTGGCTTTTGACGCCCACGTGTCATATAATCCACACAATAATATTAAATTGTTTTTTCTCGAAAAAGGAAGTTGTCAAAAGGGAAAGTTGAAATGAGGTTAAAACTTCAGAATATGATTCACCAAACGAGACTAGGACAAGCGGTTGGGAATACCAAAGTCACCACCAATGTGGCAATGATCGTATAGACCGCGAGAACCGGAGGTTGACATCACTTACCAAATCCGGGGGCAAAGTCAAAATACTTGCAATGGTGCTCCTCCTCTGTTTTCAATCCCACATAATCTAAACCAAACAGTGATTGGCTGCTGTTACACTTCTCTTACGTCCACTTAATTAAAAAACGCATTTGTTTCACTAAAAACTTTGTGAAGAAGGAAAAATAATTCCATAAAACTCATTTTCGAAGAAAAAGTTGATTTTTATTTAATTGATGGTTTAAGAAAAGTGATTTT